>OX438748.1:15114844-15714844 GCA_949316235.1 Oegoconia quadripuncta | reverse complement strand
ACTTATTTTTTTTAATATATTATATAAGAACTGTACATTTCGAATCTCACAAAAAATTAAAAAGACAATATGTTACATTTAGTAGTCTTCCTTTAATGTATGACACAATGTTTATTGGAAAAATTTGTTATTGAAGCTATCGGTTGGTGCCAAAAAATAAAAAAGATTTTTATCGTCATTTTGGTCTATACGATTTCCGGTTCAGGCAAGCTGCCTTCCACATTGCCTTAAATGCAGTTTTTCTTACGTCTAAAATCGACGACGATTAAGACGAGACGAACATAGTTTTATACTGTTTAAAGTCACTACTTCACCACCCGTTTAATTAATGACTCTGTATTCAATAGAAAAGGTATGTATAAATAAAATCTTCGGACTACTAAGCGTGGGAAGGGATTCGACCCGTATATAGTTAATATACCGAACATTCGCACTAAGAAGTTCGATTCTTCATTCATAATACGAACAGTCAAGGCATGGAACGGGCCCTGCGTCAGTCTTTCCTGATTCCTACAACCTTGGGATCTACAAAAGCAGAGTGAATAGGCATTTACTGGGATCGCGTGCTTCATCTTCGACCACATCGTCACTTTCAAATCAGGTGAGATTATGGTCCAACGGTTATCCAGTTTATCATAAAAAATAAAATCACATTAAGATAAGATTAGAATATTGGAGAAGCAATGACAATCGGTAGAAAGGCGTCACGGCAGACTGAGATGGTTGGATAACTTAGTTTTAAGTTTCATAACGACTGATTCTACGAACCTCGGGACAGGGAGACGAGAATGGAAGCTCGCGTGGGTTGCTAATGATAAAAAAATATTGTCATAGATCAAACTATATTTTAAATGCATGTGCTATGCTAGCATAGTATAAGGGAAAAAACTAATAAAATCTATGAATATTTACTTAACATGGTCTTTAGGAAGGCATATTTTATGTTCAACAGTGAACGTCCTGTGCCTGCTATTTTTAAAAGTCATCGAACACCTCCGCTTTTCCAATTTCGTATTGAAAGGCGGCTTGCTCACGTATGAACAATATTTTCAAATCATCGTGACCCACTTCCTTAATGTTAAGCCGCCATTGCTCCACACACAAGACAACACATTCAATCTCCAAAATGGCATTATGACATTCAGACTTCAATTGCAACATTCGACTGCAATAGTAATAATGACGCTCTTTGTGTAGAGAGAAGGGAGACCATTAACTGCCAAAACATTAATGTTGAATTAGAGTAAAGGGTTTTAGAGGTGGCTGAAGGTAACTTCGTACATAAATTTGCATAGCTTGTTTCTTTGTCGATAGACAAAGAACTACATTATAATTCTAATACTTCCCAAGGCGGCGTCTGTACTGGATTGACCCTAATCACCACAATTGACGATCGCAACAAAACATTCCATAAACACGCAGAACGAAATAAACCTTTGCGTCATACGCCAATCATAACATGCGAAGTCATAAAAAATCCAAAATCACTCATTTAACCCAATAAACTCGTTTTAAAAGAAAACTTTTCTCTCTACGAGTACATCCTCATTGTCGCCTACTTAATGGCGTTAGCGCGTGTTCCTCTGGCAACCGCCCAAGTATGAAAACTGACAAAAACACCCGAGAAATGACCAACAAAGACTAGGAAAACAAGACACGACAAAAGCGGATTCCTTCCTTGTTCCACGCAGTAAGGTTTGGGAAGACGTGCACAGCATGAGTCATCGCCATCGCAGACAAAGAGCCGGCAATGGCCGCCGACGACAAAAAGAAATAGAGGAAAAGCAGTCGGTTGGTGTAAGTAATTTGGTTGATGCTGTTTTCTTCGAATCGAATGTGAACAAAGCAAATGGTAAGTATCATTTCTCCCAGAATTGATACAGAATGTGCGATTTCTTCTTACTTTTGTCTTTGATTGGAAGAGATAATTGAAATTAACTGCGACTAGAGCATTGGCTCCTACCAACGATTTCGGTCACAACAATAAAAAGAAATTAATATCACAATTCCTCCGAGTTGCGATGCATCAGATACAAAACAGTACACAAATACTTATTTGAGTCGTCAAAGTTAATACAAAGAGGAGTATAATTAAATATTATTATTTTATTAAAAGACATCCATTGAATTTCGTGAGTTTCATATCTTTCCTGAGCAACAAATTTCCTGTCTTTTATGCTCCTTTTTTTGCCTCGAGCCGTGACAATGCGTATCGAAAGTCTATAACTCATTATTGAGCTCGCGTATTCTCAGTGAATAAATATTAAACAACACAGGGCAGAGAACCTCAGCACAACACAGCACAGTTCAGCACAGTTATTTTATAATGTAATTCCATCGATATTGCCATCAATTAAATACTTATATTGTTATTGGTTGGCCGAGCTAGTGGTATGTTTAAAAAACAAATGACGTTCATAAGTGCATATTGTATTGCCTACATGAATAAATGATTTTCATTTCATTTCATTTCATATTGCTCTGTCGACAATTTGACGTTTTCTCATTGGACAGGGTTGTCGGTGACGATATAAGGTTCCATTGGACATTCAAAATTTACCTTTAAATAAATTCAAAACCATCATAAAACAGCGATATTTCATTTATAAATTATATTAATAATATAAAATAATTTTTATATTATTAATTTAATAATAAAATTTCTGACTATCTGGATGATAAGCAAGCATGGACATAGGCTGCTCGGCGATTTCTTGAGTTTCTTGCTCGTTCTTCTCTGGTGAATCAGCTTTGTGAATGAGCAATAATGTCAAAAACTTTAAAATAGAATAAAAAGGTTTACAACCGACACTTACAACCTTGGGATCTTCAAGTCTAGAGTGACTATTAAATGCCTATGCATTTACTGGGTGCGCGTGATACATCTTCGGCTACATCGTGAGATTGTGGTCAAACGCGAAACATGTTTTTAATAAAAAAAAATGTGACGTTTTCAAGTGATAATTTTTATCTGAAATAAATATTTTTTTGATTTTGATATCAACGAGGTTATATATATATATATATATATATATATTAGATTTCGAAATCAGAACGACAATTGTAGCATTATATCTTTTTAACTGACGGACAACCTCATCTCAGAAGTTTCCGGAGACATGCGCTAGTCTAGCGGAACGACCTCGGCGAGAAGATTTGTATGCATTATTTTGTTACTCCCACGCGACACACGTGAAGTAAATACCAAACATTACAATAGTATTTCAGTGTGTGGTAAACAAAATCTTATACCAAGTCTTCCCTTGCTTTGGACTGTGATAAGGTGAAAATAACCAAAGCTCCAGGACATTTTATAGACCATTGAAATGCAGTTGCAAAATTGGCGCACGGACAAAGACATTAAAGAACCCGCTGATTATTATCAGTTACTCCACGTATCACTACTTTTCGTAAAGTCTATCACTGTCAACTCCTTATATCATATAATTTCATTCCCTATAACAAATATGGTAAAGTTTTTCCTTCTAAGCAATCTTCTCTTCTTAATTTTTTCCTGTGGGCAACTGTGGCGATCATTATTCGTTCCATCATGTTCAGGCTTTGAGCGAGTAAGAGGGACGCAAAGCTTCTATCTAGTGTCATTCTAGAGAGAATATGGGTTATGCTAGTTCCGCAAATCGTTGGAAAATTCGCGGGAAGAATGCAGTCTAGCTATATTTTGGCAAATTTTATTATTTTTTATTTTTAGCGATATAAAAGTTACATATGTATCCTAACGTCTGACTGTATACAACAATTTGAATTATAATAAATGTATAAATAATAAATGTCTTTGCACAAACACACAGCGCCATCTAGGTCCACAGTAATCTAGGCCTGTGTTATGGATACCAGATGGTTGATAAACTACACAAATACATTTTTTTTGGAAATAAAAACATGTATAAATAAAAACCATCCATAACTCAGAAACACAAGTCTGTATTCATCATACAAACATATGCCCCTAGCGGGATTCGAAGCCGCGACCATTTGGTATAGTAGCAGAGTTTCTAACCACTACAAACAGGTCGTCATTGAATTATACTAAGAGTCGTTCTACCATTTAAATGTCTTGTTTAATTTTATTAACTGGCAGGATATGTTGATTTAACGACTTAATGTGGGTCAGTAGGTTTATGAGGTTCAAAGACTCCTAGTACACGCTTACTTTCACACACCATAAAGCTTGCCTTATATCATTAGAGACTTAATCACAGCTATCAGCTAGTCACATCTTACATCGTTTCACTCATACCCGTTTATCCGAGCTACCGCTTCCGTACAGCGTTTTTAAACGGCTAGCCTCGGTGCGGTTCACATCCGCTCAAACAGACAATTTGGACCGAACTGTGGTTTAATTTTAACGCGTCGCTTTGTGAGTAAACTAAGACGATTGCATTTGGGATGAGTAAGCTACACGCTAAATTCGAATGCGCGACTTATTTTAAATGCGCATGATTTGGTTTCTTGCCGGTTACATTGCGTCATATTCCGTGAAAATGCAACGCTTCGACATTTGCAAGGCAAACAACGGCAAAAGATTGTCTTGGATGCCCTGACTTACGTTGTGCATTATGCACATTTCAGTCACTTTTCGCTGTAAAATTTTGTACATGTTGATTGTATCGATACTCTTATCTATATAGGCGTTCCGAGAGTGTTTTGCAAAACTACGTGCTTTCCGCCCTTTGATGTACCTACGCCAAAAAATGACAGTGACCACAAATGGCGCAATATTTGTATGGACACACACAACGTTTTTGCTCATCTTTGGAAGGATCGTTATACATAAGACCGCCTTATAAAGGAAGTTAGAGAACTATCCATGACCATTAATGCTATAAACACTAGAAATAAGTAGAATCATTCCAATTCAATTCACTAGACAATCAGGAAGGTAAGTAAAAAGAGAATTCTTGATCATTTTGAATTTGGAATGTTGGACGATCTCATCAGTCCGATCGTTTGCGTCCGCCCACACAGCCTGTCTGTGTGTAAACACAGCACGAATGGGGTCAACGTTCTACCTACTTTCCCTTCAGAGAATTATTGTCCTCCAAAAGGAGTCCACTGACGATCTCATCCACTCAGACATTTAGATCATGGCGTCCCTCTCTCTCTCTCTCTCCCTGTATATTGTAAAGCCCCAATACTAATTAATTATCAGGATAGTTTTTAGAAGGAAAGTTAATGGTATTTAATTTCTTACGTAAGTCACCACTAAACACTAGAAAATAATGTGTGTTATTATTCTATTCTAATATTAATTAATACGGCTTTTTTGTGCATAATGCTCGAAAACTGGGTATTATTGGTGGAAACCAACTACACAAACAAAAACAAACGCGTACCAAAGAACTGAGGGTAATTTAAATGATTAGTTATAAATCTAGTAAACAACCTCAATAAATAAGCAAGCATTAGTTAGACCCCAACGGTTGGATATTCCCAGGTCAGGTTGGAGTCCATCACAGCAGATGCACTTCACTGTTTGAGAGGATAACAATTTTGTTACCAAAGAATGACCCGTTCAGGTTTCACCACTCACACGCACTCAACGATTGCGTACATATGTCCGTTTAGAAGACGGTTACATATGGTCAGCGGCTGACGGACATTGACGGACGGCATGATAGGAATTGTGATAATACTATTGTGTAGTTTCCACATTACAGCCGGTTTCCATAGGACCCCTTGAGCGACCTTAGCATGATCGACTTTGTCTTCATCTACACATGAGTGTGCAACAATGGCAAACCCAGCATCGCCTCCACCTCCGCTGCCGTAGGGGTGGAGAAGGCTCCGGAATTAAAAGGCTAGTCAAACTCTGTGGATTGTGTGGCCCAATGATAGACATGTTATCTGTCTTATTTCTTTTGCCAAACTATAGCACAGCCCTCATTAGTAGCTGAGCCATCTATAATGAAACCCGAGTACAGCTAGAATAAATATATAGGTAATCAAGTCCCATGCCAGAACTATATTTTTATGTTCTCGATGTTACCTATTTCAGTTAGTATCCGGTCTAATTTGAGTTCCATTTATTTAACTACTGACTATTTTAAGAGTACCCTGTATTCCTACGAAATAAAGCATTTTTGATTTGATTTGATAATGTCCTTGGAGAAATGTATAGTTTGTCCGGAGAACTGGTGGGATATTTGCTGTCAGCCTTTTCCTCAAAAGGAAATATAAAAGATTTTTCGAAAACAAACATAAAGCCCAAACATCGATCATTTGTAATAGTGTTAGCAATAGGAAAACTCCCTTGGGACTTTACCTGCTGCTATCACGACGTCATTGGCTTATCTATAATGTATATTAATGTATATATACCCAAATCATTGAGTATAGATAAAAGACTACATTGAACCGTTGTGCATAAAAAAAAACCACTTCAGCGGTGGTAGCACTCCACTCTGACTGAAGGCATCTCCTATATGTATAGCGCCTCACCTTATAGCAGCTGTCTCCAAGTTTGCTATCTTCTTGTTTAACATCGCCTCAATCTAATTAAGGGTCGTGGTATCGTTGATGTTACGATCTCTCATACATTTAAGAGTGACTTACGTAGTTCTCTCTCAGTTCCATAAGTGCAGACAGAGTGTAGTAGATTTGCCTTGTATGCATGTTATCTCACATCTAGTGGTTTGTTGACAGATAC
This sequence comes from Oegoconia quadripuncta, assembly GCA_949316235.1. Taxonomy (NCBI): domain Eukaryota; kingdom Metazoa; phylum Arthropoda; class Insecta; order Lepidoptera; family Autostichidae; genus Oegoconia; species Oegoconia quadripuncta. The sequence goes on along the minus strand of OX438748.1, from coordinate 15,708,177 downwards.
ATCTCCCTAATGTGACTGTTAAATACCTTTTCCATTATTCTAAATAAGTAAGGTAAGACTAATTGGCCATGGATTTGAATTCCGACTCATCTTTAAGCCATACCTTAGGTATAAAGATAACCTTTGTGGTACCTATCTATGTAAGTCCATGCGAAACTTACGAGCAACAGCTTGGTTACACAGATCAGGCTGGAAATTAACCGTCCTCCCCAACTGACTTGGTGAGGTGTAAAAATGGAGGAAATCTGTCTCCAACATTCAATCCCCGGCCTGTCCTATTTAGGCAAACTACTGATCCCAGGATGTGCACAATAAGTGCAAGGTTTCAATAACCACAGCTAGGGGGAAGTGATTTAGCCAAGGTCTTGTGTATCATCGCGATGTGAGGACATGGCCAAACCGATAAGCATCCCAGTCCCCAGTTACTTTCGAACTATCAAATAGAGCCCAATCTCTTCCTGGGAAGCGGCTAGAGAGTGTCTGGAAATGAAGACTTTTTTTGAATTGAGAATGTATGATTCCACCCAGCCTGAGGATGCAAAATTAATCCTAATGTGTCCATGATCAGATACAGAGACTTGTCATTAACTAGTCATCATGGCAAATAATAATAATTCAAGAAACGCCCTCATACAAACAAATTTCAAAGAAGTAGCATTTTTTCAATCCATTTTGTTCCAACTCAACCTTAAAAAAGGGATTCTAGTGGCTATTATCTATATAGTACATGAATAAAAATAGGTATACTATAATAGTTTTTGAAAAAAAAATTGTCTACCCACATAACAAAATTAAGGGGAAGCACCAAAGACTACAATGTATATACGGGAAGCACCTGCTATTGCTGGTGGGAGCAAAGGCACATGTAGTCTTATTTTTGTAGTATTTGCTATATGTTATTAACCTTAGAAATGTTTTATTGTATGGTGGTATGGAATCTGAGTTCAACTCTCACTTAGCCAGTTTATTTTGCATATACTTACTATTTGTATCCATAAATTTCTATAAAATGTAATGCTGTGTAATAAGTACTTGTATCACTAAAAACGTGGTCTTCCATACAACCTCTGGCTGTTTTAAATAGAAAAATTATCTTTGAAAAATAGACTTTAATTAGACTTTATAAGACATGCACAAGCATTATTAGAGCATGCTTTACAAGTTTAGAACTTTGTTAAAGTCATTCCGATTCCTGCAAAAGACTAGACAAGGGTGGTTGCATCACTTTGTGATTATACTTAACTATGAAGGGTAGACATAATTTTCTGTTTTATCTGTTGTGTAATAAAGTTTATTTTGTAATTGTATTTTAATTCAATAATACTCAGGTTTAGCTGTTTTTAAATTACAGTTCATTCTTTATAACCCTCCCATATACCTACATGCTAAATGAATGGATTGCCATCCTCCCAAAAAAGGAATTCATCAATCAATTAAACTTAACATACCTAACATAAAAGGAACTCAGTACAATAGACTATCTACACTGAGCTGTATATCCCCCATTTGATCCTACCAACACTACCATCTACATTCGCTTCGTATATCTCTTCCGTAAGTCTTCTTTCATTCATCCTCTCCACATGTCCAAACCATCTCAGCATACCTTTTTCAATCTTTGTCACTACTTTTTAACTAAATTCAATTATGACCTACATTGCAGCAGTGACATGATGATCTGTTTGGTGTAGTGGTTAGAAATGACTGCTATACCAAAAGGTATACCTGCGTATATGACATTTGTTCCCGAGTTATGAATGTTTTCAATTACAATACAATAATATATTAATATGTATTAATTTACTAAAAAAAAAGTATTTGTGTAGTTTATCAACAATCTGGTATCCATAATACAAGCCAATTGCTTAGTGTGGAACTAGATGGCGCTGTGTGTATGTGCAAAGATATTTATTTATTATTATTTATTTGTTTCGGGCAACCACACTCTGTGAAACTGATTCGGTTGTATGTGATGGGTCGTAATCGCTTTTTACAGCTTCAATCTTAATTTAGGTGACAAAGTAATAATATTAAATGATTAATTCAAACAATTCTGTTTGGGAACAATATAGCTAGTTTACACTGTGACCCATTGCTATGCATAATATAGATTTTAGGAATCTGTGAATTTATAGAGATAACCTCTTCCTCTACAATTTGTAGTGTAACAGACAGAAATTGTGGAGTATTACTTTGGCAATATGTAGGTAGGTATTAAATTTGGTCAGTGTTGATAAGGTGACGCAAAAAAAAAATGAAAATTCACACTTTTTCTGCCAAGGTACCCCCTTAACGACACCCTAACCTTAAATTTTTCTATACATTATATCGACCGATTAGGTACCTACTTTAAGTGATAGTTTATCACGAGTCTTTTGAGCACACAAATGCCAACATTATAATATATACTCAGGATTTATGGCGGAAATATTTACCTATATCTGTCCAATTTGAAGAGACGGCATCATAGAAGCGTATCAGTGTTATTACCGACTTCATGATAGGTCAGCTCATTAGGGATAACTGTATCGGTAACTGTTGGTAAATTCTAGATGCAAGACAGGGGCTGGTACCTAAATTTACGTTCCTGTTTATCGCAAAACGGCTCACAAAATTACTGAATCGAACATTTTTATTTATATACTTACTTTCAGCCGTGTGAGATTACCATCCCGTGCAGCGTTAAAAACGGCTGTTTTGAAATCCATATTGGTTCTCTTTGAAACGCAGATAGCACTAAACAATATATCACTTCAGCAACAGCACTTCCTTCTGCGAATAATCATTGAAAATGCACTGTTTCACGAGTAATCAAAGCAACCAATTAGTTTTTATTTCAAAACACTCCGACACAGCACCTCGCGTATTATTGAACGAACGAACAGCTGCAGCGCAAGCGAGCGACGACAAACAACGACAACGGCCGACGAATCCGACAACGGATGGGATGATTTCCTAATAGAGTTGGGCTGGTGGCGTACGTACGTACGTGTACGGCCGGCACGTACTCGCTCGCCGTAACTACTGATAAACTGTGATTGTAACAGACAGATATTCAGGAAATGATGTCTCGAAGTATATTTAAATCTGAAAATATCGCTAATGCATGAATGAAATAGGTTTCGTAATGATGTTTTCAGCTGCGTCCAAGTGCTTACTCCGAATTAAATTATCACATGAACACATTTTCAGGTACCTACTAAAGTTGCAAAGTGAAAATTCGTTAAACATTAAATTACCTTGATTTACAATGAAGTGTAAAATTTTTGGAAGTACATCATATTGGCAGTATGGGCACATATATATGTTTTGGGCTCACATAATATGAAGTCATTTAGTGACATGCATATAAAGTCTTTGAATCGACTTGGAGGTTTTAAGTCTCTACGATTTGTCAGGGTCATTTTTGCTTTCCTTTCCTATAATGAGCTGAAATTTAACTATCGCCAACAGATTCATCAACTTCCAGTTCAGTTTCGTGATATTTCTCTACGTTCAACAATGACGGTTCATCAATTAGCGATTTTTTCTGTGCGTCTCGGTCGACAGCACGCGATATTTCGTAGAGTTGACAACATTTTCGGTGGATTGTTGGATAGAATTAGCAAGATCTGGTAGCTCAAAATGAATCGGATTTTTTTTTTATGCACAACGGGTTGGTACTTGACCTCAATCACACTTGAAGTTAAGTGAAGATGAGGGCGTAGGTAGAAGCGTACTGACCCGGAAACCCCAACACGTTTGGTGGACTGGCTATCTTATCTCTGACAACCGGAACACAACAATGCTATTAGCATTGCTGCTTAGTGGCAGATTTACATAAAATGGTGGTAGCTAGCCAGGCGGACATTTAAAATGCCCTTCCACCTACCAAACCGAGTACTTAACATGTACCCCGCTGGGGATGGAACCCGCGACCTCCGAATCGTAAACCCAATGTTGTTTACATTAAGCCAAGGAGGCGGTTAATCTATGTTCAGGTTCTTCCTTTCTAGACACTGTGCAGTTTTGTCTAATAAAGGTCTCGAAAACAGCGTCTCTAGTCTAAGTCTCGTCTAAGGACGTGGTCGTCTTTATTCCAAATTCAGTAGCCGTCATCTCCATCATACCGGATTAATATTCCTTTCTGAGCCTTTCTGTACAACTTGTTCCTTTTCGGTTTACGAACTTTTAGTGTGAACACTGGTCGTTTGCTTTGGTGGTCTTCCATCATTAATCCATTTTTTGCATTTTCTGACTCGATGTCCAATTTCATTCAATAATTCAATAATTACATTTAAATTGTTCTTCCTTCTTTTTGTCTCTATTCTTACTCTCTACTGCTACTGCTTCCCACTTTAGTCATTAATACTCTCTCATGAGCACATAACTGAGCTGTTACGTTTTCTACAGTGCGATCTTTCTTTGTCATAAGACGAATTAAAGACATTGGTTTAAATTCTTTATAGATTTCTGATCATAAGATTTTAATAATCTATAAAAAGAAATTACAGATTTAAGAAATACTGCCGAAATTAACGTGATTGTCAATCAGTGTTAAATGTCGGTGGTCACTATGTTTAATTTACAATCGTCGAAGTCGTGGAATTTTTTGAACTTTGTTAAAAACTTTTTGACGATGATTTTATGCTACTTCTCTGCTTTTCAATATCATCGGTTGAGCAGAATAAGTATATTTGATTTTGATTTTGATACAATAAATGATTTTTACTTTGCTTTACTAATGTGATTTTTAAATGTAACATAAGTCTTTATCACTACAATTTGTCTTTTGTGTCTACGTGTGCCATAAATCTACTAGCTCACTAGTGTTTTATATGCGTTACTTGTATAAAATCATAAGGAAACAGTGACAGTGAAGCATCAACTCTTACGTATTGGGTATCTACAGAGCATATATTTTTCCTAGTGATGACTCTGATCGAGGATTTGCCCAAAGACAGCATAACCGCAAAGACTACTCTGCTGGGCTTTGGATTATAAACTAAATTCTCCGCAATCTTAGACTGAAAACCAGAAACACTGCTGAATCCCTACCCATTAATCCAATATTACCTACACAAGTAATTTCCGATTTTCATATATTATATTTTTGTGATGAATAAATAGTAAATACCTCTTATTATTAAAAAGAGTAAAATAAATATACTAGAAGCTAAGATAGTCTCTAAACTATATAACCGGAATGCTCACTAATGAATGATATCGCGAGCCGAAAGAGAATAAATTTTAAGGTGGTATGTCTCTTTCTAAGAATGCTCGCTATCAACATAAAAAAATCAGCAGTCGCGATTAATTAATCTAAAGTCTGATTCAGAACTCCCTATGTAGTTAGTTTTAGATGGATACAAGTAAAATGGATATATACCACGTCGACTGGAAGAAATACCTTTATGGGATAAGTCCGCCTTTGTACTGTTTATACTTTGTAATTTTAGGTTACATTTAATTTATTAACCTCTGTGTCCTCTCTTTCCTTTTTATAATTCCGCGGGTCAAGTATCTCGGCGCGCCTGTCAAATTTTCGAAAATACCTGCGGTGTTAAAAACGTTTATAGATACTCTTCTACTGGGTGTATTTGTAATCTGTGAAAAGCAATAGCTACGGGAATATATTATCTATGGATATAATGAATGAACACTACTTCAGCTATAATACAAAAAAATCAGAAAAATGTTACGAGTTGTAATATGTAGGTATACGATATAATTGGTATTTTTACGGAAAGTACAGATTTATTTCATGTTTTTCTTAAAAAAAACGGGTAATTCAATAAATTGTTATGAGAATTGGAAGCTCTATGGCCAGGTTCCTAAGCCTGTTCTAATAAAAAACAGTAGTTGGAATTCTATGCCTATACTCCCACCCACAGAGAAAAAAAATATTTTCGCAAATACAGACTAAATATCATAGCTAACATGACATGGCGCACATTATTGGATGCGGGGCTTTTTGGCGGGAACTCGGCGAGTGAAGTAGCATTTTTCTTTATAAGTCTTATAATTTGTGCATTCTAACTTTTGAAGCTTAATAATGGCAGAGTATTGTGCAGCAAACGTTAGTGATAGTGTACAAGTGAAGGGAGGTGTAAATTAAAGTGCGTAACGGAGCTTTCGGGTTCCCACAAGAAGCCGCCAAAATCTTTTGTAAAGCATTCTGCCACTTTACTGAAGAATGACTTGACCGTGACTAGACTCTGTATACGCCAAGTATACGACGAATTACTTGTTTTGACTGAGACTGACTTACAAACTGAAGAAATAAGAGAAATAAGACATGGCTGTTATGGGCTAGATCCCTTTGCCTTCTCCTAAAGGAGAGAATGAAACCAAAAAAAAAAAAAAAAAATTATTGGATGCGGAATATAGAGAACAAGTTCAAACACAGTCCAAAGGAATTGGAACTCTATAATCATTACAATTGAGAGTTGAAAGTCGGGTGTACCGCGAGTGTTGAAGGTATAAAAGTATTTTGGACACCGATCGGTGTCGGCGTCCGCCTACAGGTTAACACCGCAGGTATTTTCGAAAATATATATATACTTGACCCTTAGACTTTTCGCGTGGGAATGGGCGACAGAGAGGTTAAACAAATGTTCACGATTTTTTTTACTTCGTTCATATAAGTGTATTATCAGCATTGCTGCTTACATTGCTATGTACAAAAAAATTTATTCTATCAGATCTAACTGCTGCGATTTGATTCAAAGGGCGAACAAGAACGACCACGTTCTCAGTGCAATTTAGGCATTTAGTGCATTCAGTGAAACCTATTTGATAAAACATCGGTTTCAAATCGTTTGCAAATGGTTTGTTTGTTTCAACTCATAGGCATGAAGGTTTGGCTGTATGGTTTAAGACCTTTGCCTTTTCCAACAAATAGAAAACAAAAAAATATCACGGGCACGGCGGCATCCACTTTGAAATCACTGAAAGAGCGCAGAAACGCCATCTGTAAATTGATGTCAGGTACTAGATACCCTTTCTTTTTTTATTATTTTTGAAAAATTAAACATTCAATATTTTATGTACTTCAATGTCTGTGTTGGTTGACGTCCGTGCGTCATGGGAGGCTCCTCTGAATATCAGCGTTGTAGTTATTATGTAATTACGTCTCATGTTGAGATGGATACCTTTTTGGCACCACTTTAAGACACTTGAAGACACGCATTCACCGCAAAGAAGATTCCATTTCTCCTGTCTCTTCAATTTTAGAGCACTCCCCTTGACGTTAAGCTGAGTATTGGGATTCTCGGAGTGAACATCTCTCGTAACGTTCAATTCCGCGGTCATCTGGAGGATAAGGCCAAGTTGGCCTCCAAAAAGTTAGGTGTCCTCAGTAGAGCGGCTCGTTACTTCACGCCGGCTCACCGACTCCAACTTTATAAGGCGAAAGTTCGGCCGCACGTGGAGTATTGTTCTCACCTATGGGCTGGGGCACCTCAGTACCAGCTTCTTCCTTTTGACCGCGTTCAACGTCGCGCAGTCCGAATTGTCGGCCAAGAGAGTCTTACTGACCGACTGGATCCCCTGGCGTTGCGAAGAGACGTCGCGTCCCTCTGCATTCTCTATCGCATATTTCATGGGGAGTGTTCTGAAGAACTGTTCGAGCTAATACCCGCTGCTCAATTTAACCGATACACTTCTCGCCGAAAATTAAATTTCCATCCACATCACCTGGATGAGTGGAAGTCTACCACTGTACGTTTCTCAAGAAACTTCTTACCACGTACGACCACCCTGTGGAACGGACTTCCGGCAGCGGTATTCCCGAACGAGTACGACATTGGAACCTTCAAGAAACGAGCCTACACCTTCCTCAAAGGCCGGCAACGCATCTGTGACCCTTTTGGTGTTGCGGGTGTCCATGGGCGGCGGAGATTGCTTTCCATCAGGTGACCCGCATGCTTGTTTACCGCCCTCTCATATAAAAAAAAAAAACTTTAAGACACTGAAGAAAATAGGTCTGTGTAATCGAAGTCTGGTACCTAATTTGTTTGTTTTTCATTTGTTTACCTCGAAATGAGTTACTAAGGCATGTTAAAATTATGTGAAATATTAGTTATTATTGGCTCATACTCCTTCACATACGACGGAAGACCTATATCCCTGCAGTGGGATGATGATTATTTGTTAAATAAGTTGTACTTTGTTATTTTGTGTTTCGTTTACTGGGTCCAATATTTTTTTTATTCTATTCTATCGGTGATTCAAAACCGCTTAGATTAGATGCTAGAAGGATGGTTCTTCATCGAATGTAGAATGCTATACTGAATTACAGATATTACCGCCAACCGTATTTGCTCTCTTGAATACCAATAAAGACGAAAAAAAATGTTTTACCCGAGAGTTAAGCCTCAATTGACATCATTCGTTGTGTGACTATCGATTTACGCTATTATTTAGCTACTAACGCAATTACAATAGTTCGCCAGTCTCGAAATTATAATAAGCCAATACATTGACTAAATAAAATTAATATCTGCATGAAGGCGACGTTTAAAAAGAGTGGTCAGTGGTGTTGACTCGGATGTACACCAACTAAACTAAACTAAAACCAGTTTTAGTTTAGTTGGTATACATCCGAATCGACACCAGTGTCATAGTTTTTAATGAAAAAGCAAATAATCTCTTATTTTGACAATAACTAAACTAACGCGAGCCCTTTTGTATTACTTTTATTGCATCTATCACTTCCGGTCCACCGTTCACGAATTCTATTACTAAACTAACACAATAACATCACAGATTCGCCATATTTGTCGATTAGATATATTGTAAAACAAATAATAGATGGCGCTTCACGCACATTACTGATTCTCCTCGATATTTTCGTCTTATTTTCGATTCTTCCATTCCATCCCACTCATCCATCATAATTGATGGATGACATGACAGCTGAACAAAAATTGTTACGGCGTGCGTGGATTTAGCTAAAATTTTGTGAAGCTACTGTTCGCTTGTTTTATGAAACACTTGTTATATTACAGTTTGTTGCGTGTTTTATACCGTTTTTAGTAAACGTACCTAAAAGTTGTTTAGGTGGATATAATGACCGATATTTCAAAAGTTTTAGGGCAAAGTTTGTGCATATCATTGTTCGGGTTAGACTCCCCGGTGTTTTGCGAGTTATAGCAGCGGCAGAGGGATTCTACAGGCGATGTTACCTGTGGTATTAGATTTGCACGGACTTATAGCAGATTATATTTGTTGTTTTTGTTGAAAACGTTGAGTTTGTGACGAGATGTACCCAGCGCCGACGCGCCATCCGGCGGCGGCGGTAAGGGTTTGTGTTATTTTCTTATATTATTCCAATCTCTCCCCTCGTATTAAAACAACTTGTTTGAGGTTATGATTTACACCTGGACTGGTAGCAAAAATCACTACCATGCACCATAACTATTTTTTCCTTGTATTGTAAACAACCCAAAATGTGTGATAAATTCATACTTTACATTGTGGATCAGAGTGTCAATAACAGGGCACAAAAACACTAGTGCACGCGTTACTTATTCGTATTCGTTGGCGGGCCGGTTTCCGCAACTCGACGTCTGGATGCGCCTATTTTGCGTGCTGGGGAATACCTAATACTGCCACCCAAGTTCTTGGAGGAAACCGAGCAACTTTGGGATGTTGCCACAGGCTTCGGGGAGAGACTCCGGTCTACCAAGGTGGGTGACTCGTTGTGAGGCCACCTCCTCGCATTCTAAGCATGTGGGCGGCTGATTCACTCATTACTTAAATAGCGTTGCATTTGGATTGTAATAAAAGCAACTGCTGGAGGCTTTGCCATAGAACTCGAACCTAATCAACAATGTCAATGTCATTTCACTTGGTAACATGTTAGTTACACAGTATCCATCCATCATCTGTGGAGACTATTTTTGTCTATGCAATGACTATTTTGTTCTACTTTATATTATAATGTAACGACTGTCAGTTTCCCGAAAAATAAATAAATAAATCTGGATAACATTGAGTTTAATTGGCAGCGACTTCTATAATGAAACTACTTTCTGAGACTCCTTATCAACACAAAACACATTTAATAAAAATTGTGGTGCTAAAGTATAAGTCGGCTAAGGTTTTTGGCCCTCTTATTGACACACAGACCCAAAATTCTCACCACTTATGGGCGAATATCCCAATAACCTTTAATTATAGTGCTTTATATTATTATTCACATTATGAATATTTTATTTTGGTGTGTTTTTATTTATTTCTAGGGACCGCAGCCCTCTGCCGGATCTATTAAGTTTACTATAGCTGATACATTAGAACGTATAAAAGAAGAATTTAACTTCTTACAAGCACAGTATCATACGTAAGTGTTAACTTGTTTAAGGATTATAAGAACAGTGGAATGGTTGAATTGAAGTACCTTCATATTGGATTTTCTGAAGCCTGACCTGAAATTACTTCCATGTCTACAATTGTCTCCAAGAACAGTTTTCTTGCAGAATTAATAGAATTTTCTTAACCTGATGTAATACTATGAACTTGATAACTCAATCAAATCTATGATTTCAGTTATGCATTAGAAGATTACTGAAATGTTAAGTTGTAACTTTAAGTTATACTCACCTACTTACATATTCATTGACTACTTGATTATAACTCGATGATCATGGAACATTGAGTTGCATTCATTGGGGTAGATTAGAACTAACATGGTTCTTTAACCTTTGGACTGCAATGGTAATAGTATTAAGTCTGTGCTTAACCTACAATTGACAGTATTTAAAGACGGTCAGTGAAGGGTGAACCAATAACATGTCTATTTTTACAAACATTCCTTTTGAGCAATATATCATGCACATAGTGCAAGCATTTCTGTAATATCCTATGCCTTTTGGTGCTTGCATCTGGTGTGTCAATAACATATTTAGTTTTTGACACACCAAAGCAAGCATTTAGTTTAAGTAGGTTCTATCAGTGGAAACCTCTAATTGGCTTTCAGTTTCTTAGTTTAAGTGATAATTTGTAAAACAGCTGTTGGTTTTCCCAAGAAAATAAAATAAATACTATAGGACTTCAGCAGTTCCCTTAAGAACTAGAAACATCAAACAAACAATCTAAGTTGTAAACATTTCATACTATCTAACGAACTTCGATGATGCCCAGAGTTTATTCACCTTTGTAACTTCATTGTTACTTTAGTGTCGCTTAGATTAGGTGAAAGGCAACTTTGTAAATAGTTTATGAACTAATGTAATATACTCAATTAACTATAGGCATATCTAATGAGTCTATAGTGAGAGATTATTCAAAACATTCCTTTATTGTTATTAATTTTTTAACAAAAATTACTTGTTGATTCGATGAATGTTCAAAATTCAAAATGTTTGTCAGAACATTCAGCTTAACCAATTAATAATGTACACTTATTAATTACTTTGTTAAATTGATTTTTTTCAGACTGAAGCTTGAATGTGAAAAGTTAGCCAGTGAAAAGACCGAAATGCAGAGACATTATGTAATGGTATGACTTTTATTTTTATTTATAATGTGTTAACTATTAGTTATATTTTGACAATTTGTCTTCTTGGTTTCAGTACTACGAGATGTCTTACGGTTTAAATGTTGAAATGCACAAACAGGTATGTCATTTTGCAATTCATTACTTATCATCTGTATAAAATCATTTATTACTGTGAGGATTCTGTGAAAGGAAATAATATAATAGATGGGCAACGATTTTAGTAAAGATTATATTTTAGAGTAGCAATAAAAAGAGCGTCGAACGTCGGTGGCTCAGCAGTTAAGACGCGATCTCCTAATTTTGGAGGTCTGGGTTCGATTCCCATGCAGGCCATGTACCAACGTGTTTTTAAATTTAATTTAATGACCTATGTGCATTAATCCAACTGCTCTTAAACGGTGAAGGAAAATATCGTGAGGAAACCTGCATGCCTGAGAAATGAAAATTCAAAGGCATGTGAAGTCTCCAACCCGCATTGGGCCAGCGTGGTGGAGTATGGCCCATACCCCTCATTATATGAGGGAAAGCATATGTCCCTGCGGTGGGATGTTTACGGGCTGAGACGAACAATAAAAATGTCTATGAGATTAAATAAGGATGTGATAATAGAAGCCGTTACATTGAAAATTATATTAATACTTTCCGTTATATAAAATTAGAGTTACTAATGATGATTTTATATTTCAGACTGAGATAGCGAAAAGACTAAGTGCAATCATAGGACAAGTACTCCCTTTCCTGGCCTCCGAGCACCAACAACAGGTTGCATCAGCTGTAGACAGAGCCAAGCAGGTCACCATGTCTGAACTTAATGCTATCATTGGGGTAAGTGATATCTCTTTTGATAGTATGTATATTTATTCTGTTCATTGCATGTTATCATTCTGTTCTCTAATACAAAAGAGGCACGACCTGTGTGATTGTAGTATTCATCCATATCATAAATTAGATATTTCAAAACAAAAATGCAACCTAAACCTTGTGTTAACAGTCGTTTTGCTAATTTTATTGTCCAAATTATATATAATAATAATTTAGGTTTGTTTGCTCTTACAATTTCTAATTATGTTTCATTATTACATCCATTTTAATTTAATAACAATTTAGTAATTAAATTACATGAATCACATAATGATGTCAGTATTGTAATAGTTGAATGAAAAAGTGAGGATATTATTGTGTCAACTTTTAATATGAAACCTGCTCATGGCTTTTAATTTCAATAGACAGAGGAACTCAAGAATTTAAAAGAAGGGATATTTGTAAGTGCTGTGGGTCTAAAGGTTTATTTCATGTTCATCATCATCTCTCAACCTACCATAGTCCACTGCTGGGTCTGCTGCTGCTGCCATCATTAAGGTCAGCAGTTAGCTCTTTGTATCAACCAGTTTCCTGTGGAATTTAGGGAGCTGTTATGAAAATAATTTCATAATTTATATAAATTAGCTGTAAGCAAATTCTTATTGATTATTTTCCACAGCAGCAGCAACAGCAAGGTCTACAGCAACTTCTTGTAAGTCGAGTTGATTATCAGCTTGGTTGATAGTATGTGTTGTGATTAACAGATGTCATTTTATGTTGCCGTTTCTGTTTAGTTTTGTTTCAATGTTTGTTTTATTCACGTTGTGAGCTTCTGCATTTTCCTTTTAAACGTTGAACTTCACTTGATCGTACCGACAGCTGCGTATTGTTGTGCTTCCGCACGCGTAGCGAGGAATCTTGCGAACAAGATCCCAATATGTTGGGTCAGAATGTAGTTGCGTGTAGCTCGCGTGTAGACTATCTCACTTCCACTCACCTTCTTCGGCGGGGCTTATGAAATAGCGGTTGCGCTGTGATAGTGGAGTTGAACCATAATTGGTCACGAATTCTGTGCTGTTCCCGGATCTAGCGAAACGCGCCAATTCATAATGCAATTTCACATTCAATCTGCTAATTAAATTTGTTGACAGCCTGCGCCTCTTCCATCTTACCACTTTCATCGTCCTAACAATTCACTAAATGTCATGATGGCCACTGCCTCTTTAGAAAGAATATAGCATCTATTGCTTCTTAGTACGACACAATTTATTTTTACGGATTTCGTCGTATCTATAATATAGTCCCTCTTCAGTCGCGCAGAAGGTACTGGAGCGATGAGAGCTTCTCCAGATGACAGTTAAAAAAACATAGTCTCTACAGGTCGCGGTGATTCAAAGTCATGTGTTACAATCAAAGACAATAATCCGTTTATATTTTCCAGTTGCGTCCTCATTGGTTATCCAAATTAAGATTTCCTTTAAATACAGATTAAATTAAAAAATCGCTCTGACCGAGAAGCCTGTGTGAAGACTATAGCTGAAAGAAATAACGAGCGCAATTGCTACGTAAGTATAGTGAGCCGCGACCTAAGCAAATTGATTCAACGGATAGAGTGTGAAATTGCGTCATGAGCGAGGCTTTTTAAGTATTGCCCCAACTCTCAATAACGGTACTGTAAAAGTGATTACATTAATTTCGAATCATAATAAAACATATCATGAATAGGAAACTAGCATATGCATCATAAATAGCTTTAATTACGGTAATTTTCGAGAATTTCAAATTATTGATAAAAGCGGCCGCTTTTTATAACGGTGAATTCTAAAAAATTTAGCTTTTAGGCTTTTCAAGTGCAGGCCAGAGCGATTTTTTTCGATTTATTAATGAGGGACTCATAATTGGGAGTATAGTATACATAAAATTATTAAAGGCAATCCGCCAAGATCATTCGATGACTCATCGTCAACCAGAACACTACATGATTTTAAAAAGGCGTCGCGAACCCATGCAGCTTAGTAAGCTAGAAGCTTTTAAATACAAATATTGGGTATAAACAAATTCATTATCTGATTATCCATACAATATAGACAATTTCTAGATTTATTCCTCATTACGTCCAAGTCTAAGGCCTGTTTTACAGAATGTTACTCAGGCAGAGATTTCCGCTTGAGGGCAGTTAAAAAGGGACAGCTTTATGTATCTTGTATAGCGTCATCTCTTTCTAACTATGCTCAAACGCAGATCTACGAGTAGCATGTAAGAGCATTTATCCATAAGGCATTTCATTCAAGATTTTAAATGTAAATTTTTCGAAATGAATGGTTCGATTCTAATGAAACTTTATACGTATAAGCAGGATACATAGATGTAGAAAACTTTTCAAAATAACGAATTTAAAAGAATATCTTGTATTTTGTCTGTTATTGTGTAAAATCGCTCTAATTTAGTAGTTCTACTCTTTTTAAGCTAGTATTGTAAGGCACGTGTTACAGAACCATGCTCAAATCATTTAAAAAGACAATACTCAGCCTTCGTTCTGTAATATGTACCTAAGTCTATGCTCTATGGATATGCTAATTCTAATGAGATTCTAATCGGGCACCATACATTTAGCCCAAGTCCTCACAATCATTGACCTGCGTATAGATTTTTGAAAGCTCTAGTCTAACTACTGCATTTGAGATTCACCTTCTCAAAGTTTGTTTCTTTAGGATTTTAAAAGAGGCCGAAAACTTGTGTTACAATTTTCATTCAGGCTTCTAGAAAGATTGGAGAAGGATTTGTTGATTTTTTTTTGGGAGTTCTGAACGAAATAAGAATGCCGCCTTTTTGTAGTTATTGTTAATTGTGCAATAAAGAGTATTTGATTTGTTGATGAAATATTCGAGTTTAGAAATTTAAGTATCAATCTCCTCCTGTATTGATTTCAGTTGCTTTTGTGGATGTGTATTTTCCAAAAATAATTATAATAGCGTTGTTGGTTGTGTGTTATAGATAAGATTTAATACTGATAATGTAGACATTAAATTCTTTTAAAATATATATAAAATAGAACCTAGTAACCGTGTGTATAAGTTTAACTATACCGCCTCCGCGGCTCAATGTAAACAACGGGTTTACGAATCGGAGGTCGCGGGTTCGATCCCCAGCGGGTACATTTGGTTGGTGGTAGGGTATTTTGAAAAATTTCCGCCTGGCCAGCTACCACCATCTTATCTAAGTCTGCCGCCAAATAGCAATGTTAATAGCCATAGTTGTATTCCGGTTGTCATAGATAAGATAGCCAGTTCTCCAAATTAGATTGGGTTTGTTCTGTGATTGAGGTCAAGTGCAAACCCGTTTTGCATAAAAAAAAACACTTCTCTGAATGACTATTCGTGCATTTCTATTTCAGGCAGTTCTTCCTACTAGTAGAACACAAATTATTGTTTCTTTTTCTTAAGCACCTTCTTTTGTTTTAAATTGCTTCATACTAATAAGTAAAGCGCTTAAGTAAAAATCATACAGCTATAAAAAGACACCTAAGTCACGTTCCTTTTGTACTCATAGATGATATGATTGGTTGCCTTATTATACAAGAGCAGAGTTCTTTATTTTCTAAGGATAAAAATAATCATTTTTACCGTTCGCTGTGATACATAAGTGTGATGTGATGATGTGATAGATAAGCTTGCACCTTTGTACATCCTCTTTATTGCTGTACTGTTTTTATGATTAGTGTACAATAAACTATAAATATATAAGTTCTTAAAAATGTTACCTAAAAAAACTGAAAAAATGATTCCCTATAAGTTTAACTATGTTGCGGACAGTACCTGTCCAACTAACTTTTGAAACTATAATTTTTAATTAGGTATGCAATACGAAAACTGTTAATAAACCATTATTTCTCGCACACTATTCTAAAGTTCAAATGTAAAGACATCCATGTTGAATCACTACCTACTACTAGAAATTAATTAACCAATAACAGAAAATGCATAAGCTTACATAAACTAGCAATTTGTGCAGCAGACCGTTAATTTTAAAACGTTAGTTCAATTACTAGAATTGGAAAAACTGATTGAAAACAGGGTGTTTTATTATCTGTCATCATTTATTGTTATAAACTAACATTGGGTTCTTAATGAAAATAACAATACCAAACAAGCGCAGTTCACTTTTTATCGGAGGCACACATACTTAAATCTTTAATATTGAAAATATGTTAGCTAAGATAGATAAGATGTTTATTTACGAAGTAGGGCCCTTTTTTCATAAATAGACATTCGACCTCATCTTCACTTAACATCAGGTGTGATTGAGGCCAAGTACCAAGTTGCAAGAAAGATCCACACAAGGCTAAGCCTGTTGACGATGCATCCACTATACATCGTGGATGCCAAAATTTTCATAATAAAAACAATTTTGCGAGTCATTACACTACTAGGTCTTTAAGGACGGTCATAAATACTTTTGCTTGCTTGAAAACATTTTTTTTAACAAAACTGCGGAAGTTTACCTCTTCTATCTCCTATATCCAGAAAAAATAATGAAAAACATGTCCACCCCCCTCCAACTCTATCAATCGCCGCCCCTTTACAGGATTATCAGGCTATCAGGATATCTTAGTAATGATATTAATTTCAGCCCAATACCTCTAGCTGTTCCGAAGAATAAGTATATAGACGGACGGACAACAAAGTGATCCTATGAGGTGTCCGTTTTTACCTTTTTAGGTGCAGGGAACTCTACAAATAACGAAAGTGAAATTACTTGTTGTATTATTTCATTTTCTTAAATTTTCAATTAATATTCTGTTTAACAATTAATTAAAATCACTGATGTGTTGCTTTATCCCCCTCTCCTAGTAAGAGTAGACTGCCTAAACGAATGGTTATTGAAGTTACTTTTTCTAAGGACTTGCTGCTTATCCTCGCCTCCGTTAGGTGTTACCTTTGAAGTAAATGTGTAACAGTTTAACTGACCGGCTATTTAAACTACCTATCGTATTGATCTTTGAGTGTTTACCACTCGCAATTTAAAAAAGAATGTATTGCTATATTTTGAACTGCGAGTGGTAGAAAAGTTACAAGTAATCCTGACTGGGAAATCTTAAATTTGGTTATGTTTTTAGAATTTGTCTGTCGCACTCTTTCGTTGACTGACGAACGGCAAACGAGGGAAATTGTACAAATTAAATTATGTTCCTTTCCACATAAGCAACAAAATCGAGTAAACGCTGCCAATGGTGTATTAAACCAACTCACGTCATAATACATTTAAATATAGAAAGATTTACGTGATTTAAATCTAAATCTCTTCTATAGCATTTCTTCTTAAAAAATATACTCTAGAACATACGTGCGTGAATTTAAAAAATACGGAATATTGATTCTAGTAGCAAATATAGTTGAAAAATTTGCCAACATATTGTTTTCTATCGCTCGCTGTTCACTTGCGAGTGGTAAAAACCTAAAAAAGTCTTTTAAACATATTACCTACATGATTTAGTAGATTAAGCAACGCAAGATACGCCGAATTGTTGTAATAAATTACAAAAATTGTCACTTTTGCGAAATAGGGCCCTGTATTACATAGTATATATTTTCTAATCTGTACCCTGGCTACGATTTGTTCACTGTTTACATGACGTTTGTCTGCAGCAACAGATCCACGCGTCGGCCGGGTTGCCCCACGGTGTTGGAGCGGGGGGTCTGCTGGGTGCGGGAGGGTTGCTGTTCGCGCCGGGGGGTGCGGGGCCGCCGCCCCCGCCTCACCTACCGCCCCCAGCGCATAAGGTATTAGCCTCATTCAGTCATAGCGTAGCGGCACAGCTTATGAAGAACAGCTAAGCCTTTCTCCTTATAATTTACATAGGGATTACGAATCGGAGGTCGCGGGTACGATTCCCAGCGGGGTACATCTTCCCACTCGGTTTGGTTGGTGGTAGGGTATTTTAAATGTCCGCCTGGCTACCACCATCTTATAGTCTGCCGCCAAACAGCTATTTTCACAACAATGTTGTGTTCCGTTTGTTATAGATAAGATAGCCCGTCCCCCAAAATAATATTGTGGTTCCGGGAGAGCACGATTACACCTTCGGCCTCATCTTCATAGAACATCAGGTGTGTTTGAGGTCAAGTGTAACTCGTTGTGCACATAAAAATTCTCGGATTTCGGTTGTAACTCCCACCTACTGATTTGATACTACTACAGCTTCAACTTTTTATTTTATGGTAATCTGTCGTCTATGTTCGATCAGCTATTATGGATAGCGCTGAATGAGATTGACCAGTATGAAACCTGTGCCAAACTAAATCCTGTTTGAGCAATATAAAACAGAAAGGACAAACACACAACACAGCAGAGGGACAGATAAGATACTTGAACTTCATTATAGTACTGCAGGTCTTCTCAGACCGTCTCAGATGTACTTCTTAGGGTTTCCGATCACGATTCGATAAAGATCGGTCGTTACAAAATGAGTAGATCGAAGATCGATTCATAGTGGTACTTTGAGCCTTGCTTAGCTTGACTATTCATGTAAACGAACTCCGATTTTTACGGAAGAAAGACTGAAGACGTAGCGGTTTTTTTTTGACTAATTATTACTGTTGTAGCTAGATATGCTGTGTATCAGATCTAACTTTTGTACGCCGATTTTCTCTCAGATCGATCTCATAAGGTTGAAACAATGGAGAAATGTTTCGATTTGGTGCTTCCCAGTACCTGCAGGCTGAATGGATTCTGATAAATGAGAACAAGAGTTCGCAAAATATGGCAAATCATCGGCTTTATGGTCTTGTTAATTTTAAGTAGCTTTTTGTTTTATACCTCAAAAAAGTTTGTAATCTTCTTAAGTTTCATCCGCAGGTGGAGCTGCCCCCACCGGCGGACGTTAAGCCAGTCCTGTCTGGTGGTCCACCCCCTCCCCTTCTGCCTGGCCAGCCGCCGCCTCGTGATGACGACAGACATTCTTCCAGGACGATGCAACAGGTAAGATTATGAAATTAAGGGAGATTGTTGCAGGTATGCAGGCTATTTTCACAATTAATAATGAAATATTATAATATAAAATAATAATTAATTAGGAAATTATTTGTGCTAACCCAGTTAATTACTCGTATTGAATTCCGTGATGATAGGTTTGCCTGGAAGAGATCGCTGTTAGCGATATAGCCGCCTAATTTGTAGTTTCTATAAGATATTTAAATGTACCTTACATATTTAAACAATAAAGCGTATTTGATTGATTGATTGAATTAATAATTTTGTAATATAAAAACCTTTTTTTTTAAAGAGCAACCTCTCGAGTTTCTTGGTTGTTCTTCTCATGGGAAAATTGCCTTTTGAACAAGCAGTAGCGTAAAAAATGTAAAATCTGACTATTTTAAGGGTACCCTTTGTACCCTTAAAATTGTAAAATAAAGCATTTTTTGATTTTGTTATCTACTCGCACCCACGCGTGTAAATACACCCACGCACTCAATACCTGCTGTACTTCCCCACGCAGTTATTGCAATGTCCGTGTAACATCTTAATTATTCACAAACTAATATTTAGTACATTTACAATAACATTATACAGGGTGAATTTGAATTCGTGTAATTCCTATTAACTGGTGACGCCACTCTTGATTACGAACAACTGTCCCCAAGGAATCATAGTCGAATTCGAACAAAAAATTCGATTTCCCATACAAAGTAAACCATTCTGAATCCAACCACAAGTCGCACGGCATGCGGCCCACTTTTCTATACGAAGAATAATTTATTAGTAGACTGTCACCCTCTCATTGCAAATACGCGTAAAAATGCGCCGTTGCCAGATCAAGATTAATTTGATTTCTCTTTTATTTTTCACAGAGACGCTCAGTGTCGCCCCATGAGAGGGAGCAGAAGTATCGGCCGCCTCGCTCGCCGGCCGAGCCCGAGGCTTTGGACGCGAAACGGCGGAAAGAAGAGAAGGTACTCGGCCATGTGAGTCTGTGTAGTGTATGTGTCGCGAGCTCTCCATTACCGCTTCTTTGTTAGGTAGTTAGGGGGAGTTGATGGTGCTGGCTCGTTAGGGAATGACACGCTATATTAACCGATTTTCAAACGAAGGGAGTTGTTCTCAATCCGTCGCGTTTTTTTTTATGGGCAGTTGGGTTCAAAATTGCATTCCGTCTTGAATAATAGTAGTCAATACATTGACTTTCTAACGGAAATTCTTATGCAGTCAAACCAAAGACATTCAATTATTACTGTTAGTCAAAGCGAACAAAATCATAATCTACAATATTACTTATAGGTAACAAGTCTTTGAGTTTGTGTATTTGGGTTCACTGTTTACAAAGGATGGAAATTGTGAGAAGGACATCGAATGAAGAGTGAATGCCGGAAATCAGGTGAATGGATTACTTCATGCCTTCATGAGAGCCAGATTGTGTTCAAAAAACACATGAAGCTACGAACAAATTGGGGGGGTGCTGGTTCCAACACCGATTTACGGGAGTGAATGCTGGGTATGGTAGAAGAATTAATGCAGTGGAATTCTTCTCGTATGCGTGGGGTGACTTTGGAAAATAGAATCTGGAATAATGTAATTAGGGAGTTCAGCAGTGTGAAAGAAGACGCAGTGACAAAGATTGAAAAAGGTATGATGGTTTAGACATGTGAAGAATGAAAGAAGACTAACGAAAGAGATACCAAGGGAATGTGGATGGTAGTGCTGGTAGGGGAAGACCTTGGCGAACATACCATGATCAAATCGGGACGTCTTAAAGAAAGGCCAAGTCAAGAATACTCTAAACCGACGAGCATATATGAACAACGTTTTGAGAGTGAATTAACAAACAAACAAAATATTCTTTATTGTACAACAATAAGTAGCATTAAGCAAAAGAGGTGTGTCAGGATCGTAACAAGTGGAAGTCTGTGGTCTCTGCCTACCATTACGGGAAATAGGCGTGACTTTATGTATGTAACAAGTAGCTCAGTCTAGTGTGCAACGCCTATGGGGAGATCGCATTCGACTTTGCTAAAAAAAAGGTTTTGGAAGAAAATATGCCAATAACATGCGACACGTAAAATTCAAAGCTAGATGACGTTACTGACCCTCAAGCTTTAAGTGTTAGTAGGAAAATGTTACTAATGACTGCTCTACGAGTATTGATTCAATGCTTTTTTTTTTGACGCGGGGAAACGCGAGAAATACCCACTTAAACCCCGCGGCGACCTTCCTCGGCAGTAGAAAGGACCTGGGAACGCATTGGCTGCGTCAGGTGTCCCCCCCCCCTTGCCCCCCCCCCCCCCCCACAAGGGGACGGGTTGATTCAATGCCTGCCTTAAATACTAAAGTGGTGACAAAATCTAAAACGTTTAAGTTGGTACTGGATATGCACTTATGAACCCGATTGTATATTTGTACACAATTAACTCCGATATCCTGTGACCGTTTTGCGTCAATTCAGTTTTATTTGAAAGAAGATACTCTCGACTTCATCCAACATCAGATCATGATGAAATTTAAGAGACCACCATTTAAATTTCATCATGATCTGATGTTGGAGTACCCATGGGAGATAGGAACTCCTTCACAGTTGACATCAAAAGTGCCATGATTATATTATATACT
Organism: Oegoconia quadripuncta; assembly: GCA_949316235.1. Lineage (NCBI taxonomy): Eukaryota > Metazoa > Arthropoda > Insecta > Lepidoptera > Autostichidae > Oegoconia > Oegoconia quadripuncta. Next base: position 15,686,294 of record OX438748.1, on the reverse strand, counting down.
GACATGCAATATCAGAAGGCTTTATATGACTTGAAACTGCTAATTATGCAGTCACCCTGTTATTTTTTATCTGATTATTTTCCCATGAGCCAGCATCGATCACATGTGCTTATAAAATCACAATGCTTATATTTCCTTGAAAGTTTCCAACATGGTAGGTACTTAATGCCATGTAGCATGTGATATACATACTTGAATAAATGAAAAACCTCTTTTTTTTGTTGTTATATGTCTTAAACATGTATTAGGACACAATTTAAGGAAGCAAAGAGATTATTCTCAAACTGTGAATTAAAAGTTATCTTAAATACACAGATACGTGGTGTTAAATTTAGATGCACTAAGAATTAGACTATCTGGGAACACTTATGTACAGTCAATATAGGATTAATTTACTTCCTTTTTTAAGTTGAACTATTACTTGATCACAACATTTATGTCCTAATACTCAAACTCTTCTTAGGAGGTTTATTCCGTCCAGTGGCGCCCTCTTTTTGAATACAGAATAAATCAAAAAAATCGCTCTGACCTCCATTCAAGAAGCCTAAAAGCTAATTATAAATAATACCTAAATAGCTTTGATGGAGGTTATTTTCCAGAATTTACGATTTAAAAAAAAAGTGGCCCTTTTTATCAATAATTTGAAATTCACGAAAATAACCACATATAAATGTATTTATGTATTACTTATAATTGGCTTTTAGGCTTCTCGAATGGAGGTCAGAGCAATTTTTTTGTTTTATTCTGTATTTAAAAAACAATCTTAATTGATCCAATGAGGGCGCTACTGGACGGTATAAATCCTCTTAACAAGAGTCTCTTAAACATCATTCCGTCGCTTTGAATGCGAAGGACATGAAAGTGATAGCATGATATCCAAACTGCTTTCTTCTGCCTCCTAAATAAGGAACACGGTTGTATAATTTCATTGTATATGTGATGGATGTGTACTGGAATGCTCAAGATTGCTTCTTAAAAATTATAGCTGTGTTGACAAATTATTGGTTCATTTCATATTTGCTGTATTAAATCGAGCGATGTTTTGAATTTGCAGTAATTGGTTATTTGAAATTTTAGGACAGCGATGCAGAAAAGAGTGATCAAGACCTTGTTGTTGATGTGGCGAATGAGGTAAGGCTATATTGATTTCCAGAGTTTTTATTAACACAAGTAGATAAGTAATACAAAATATTTATTTATTTCTCAAAGAGTAGCATATTAGGTACCATAAAACACCGTATTCCACGTTATCGCTTGCTTTTGGATAGAGATTTCGATAAAGTGCCGTCAACAGTATTGTTGTGTTCCGGTTGTCAGAGATAAGATAGCCAGTCCCCCAAACATAGTGGCGTTTCTGGGTCAGAACACTTCCACCTTCGGCTTCATCTTCACGTAACATCAGGTGTGATTGAGGTCAAACGCTAACCAGCGGGCCTATCATGACCCCTAATCTCTGTACGACGAGGAGGGCACTTGATAGAAAGCTATCCTATTGCCATGCTAGCTCCGCTGTTGTGTATAGAAAAAATTATTGAAATTGAAGTTTTATCTTAAAGGAAGAGAGAGGTTCGCCCAGTGTTCGCACGGAGGGCGAGAGGACTGAGAATGGGGGCAGGCCTCCTTCGCGGTCTGGCTCTTCGTCGAGTCGGTCTACACCTAAGAGTTCAAAAGATGTAAGCTTATTCTATTTATTTGTAGATATAAAAATATATTCGGTAATTGAAGAATATCTTATGTTATTCGGTCAATACGTGAGGATTCCGGCAATTAAAAAGAACGAACACACCCATCTCTTTCCGCGGGTGTCATGAAAGCTAATGGACTTAGCAGCGAAAATATCCATGGATTTTCACGAGTCTACGGCGACGAACTCATTGGCACTTGTGCATTTCTGTATTTTTAGACATGTGAATCGAGAATATTGCTTCAAGCTTTTAATGTTTGGAACAACCGAATGTGAGCGTTTGGGATATCTATTTATCTAGATTGTACATAGGGATAGAGATTGTACTTTTTTCTATAATGTGTTTTGTAAAATGTATATTCTCCTTTTGTCCAATCAAGTGTATTTGTATTGTATATCTCTGACCACCCCATTTGGGATGACATTATCTATGTATCGACCAAGCTGTAATTGGAATATGTAGATGTTAGGTCAAATAATTCTGGTCAATTGGCTTTGAATCTGAATCGTTTGGCCGTCTTCTCCAATTCTGTAACCTGGTGAAACTGTCCCCTGGGTGAACTACGAGGAAGTACCGTATCAGTAATAGGTTTGAATGAGTCGGCGTGGTTAAGTATAAATCTAACATACCATAGAGCAAAATGACTTATCGTTATATTTTCTTTTACATCGTAACAGTTTATTATTCGTTAGTTTCCTCACATATATCCTGTCTGGATAGCAAATACCTTTTACCGAACTCGGATTGGCTGTGTTTAGTAAACTGCGCAGCGTCTTGTCCAAAATAAAAGAGCTTATGACGCTAAAATGAGGGCTCATTATACGGGCCTTTCAAAATTTCCATGTTCATGTAGGTACTGGGAGAGGACTTCGATATATAATTTTATGCTAGTATATACATACCCTTCAAAGATTCTAAATCTATTATAATTTGACAACAGGAGAAGCCCGGTACGCCAGGCGCTAAAATGGGCCGCGCATCGACACCCACGGGGTCCTCGCGGGGTGGGTACGGGTTCCCCGGGTACGCGGGGTACCGGCCCCCTCACCCCTACGACAACCCTCACCACAGGACCAACGGCGTTGCACCAGCTAAGTCGTGAGTATGCCTACCAGTTCGTCACATGCATGGAATCTTGATAGCAAATCATGTTTAGTACTCGGTTGGGTTGGCGGTAGGGCATTTCTTAGTGTCGACTAGGCTAGCTATACCATCCATCTAGCCGCCAAGCCGCAATGTTGATAGAATTGTTAAAGATAAGATAGCCAGTCACTCAAATAATTTGGGCGCTTCCAGCGTCCACCTCGACCGTTTTTTATTTAAAAGTTTTCTCGAGCCGTGATCCAAAACAGCTAAAACTCTGAAACAAAATACTCAATTTTTTATAAGGTCGACTGCTAGTCAAGCGTAACGCTGTCAGCATTGGGCTCGTGGAATTCAAAAGGATTTTAGTCGTGGATTCCTTTCAATGAAAATGTACTGGTGTCGATTCGGATGTACACCAACTAAACTAAAACCAGTTTGTCTCTTTCTTCCTGGAACAGTACGATGCGATGGCACCACTCCAAAACTGGTTTTAGTTTAGTTAGTGTACATCCGAATCGACACCACTGTCATCATCATATCAGCCACAGGACATAGACCTCTCCTACATAACCAGACTTAGAAGCGGCCTGCATTCTGTGACCCACGTTTCGTCTACTTCCAGCGCATACTCGTACCACACATGCGGCGGGCCCCTACAGCCGGTTCCATTCCCCGCCGATGCTCTAGTGGGGCCGGGCATTCCCCGCGGCGCGCGGCAGGTGGCAGCGCTGCCCCACGGCGAGGTGGTCTGCGCGGTCGCGCTGTCGCTCAGCAACGGAGCGAGACACGCCTACACAGGTGGCAAGGGCTGCGTCAAGCTCTGGGACATCACCAACCCTGGCTCACCTAACGCGCTGGAGCCGCTGTCGCAGCTGGACTGCTTGGTGAGTTACACTACATGAGGGGCAAGGGATGCGTCAAGCTCTGGGACATCACCAACCCGGTGTCGCCTAATGCGCTGGAGCCGCTGTTTAAGCTGGACTGCTTGGTGAGTTACACTACATGGGCGGCAAGGGCTGTATCAAGCTCTGGGACATCACCAACCCGGGCTCGCCTAATGCACTGGAGCCGCTGTCTAAGCTGGACTGCTTGGTGGGTTACACTACATGGGCGGCAAGGGCTGCGTCAAGCTCTGGGACATCACCAACCCGGGCTCGCCTAATGCACTGGAGCCGCTGTCGCAGCTGGACTGTTTGGTGAGTTACATTACATTTTTAATAAAAAATTGGAAACAAAGGATTTTCTGATTACTACAAGTAAGGCATTGTTTGAGGTCTTGTGAGGTCATCGACAAGCTAAATCATGTCGATAATTTTATTTTGTGTGTTGAACTGTTTGTAGTTGTAGGTAAGAAAGATTGATAGTTATCTACTTCCAATTTGAAAAGGGAAAATTTGCTTCCTCCTGACATGTTGTGATCTGCAGGGCTAATCCACAAAGTTTATTGTGATAATAGATAAAACAACTTAATAACTTAATAGATTGGTCCGAAATCTCACTTCTTTCAGTTGATTGCTTAATTACGGTCTCTAACTTAGCGTATATTTCTTTACAGCAAAGAGACAATTACATTCGCTCCGTGAAACTCCTACCAGACGGGCGGACGCTCATAGTGGGTGGCGAAGCGTCAACACTGTCGATATGGGATTTAGCGTCACCCACGCCGCGGATGAGGGCAGAGCTGACGTCATCAGCGCCTGCCTGCTACGCGCTTGCTATTAGTCCAGATTCTAAGGTATATTGATGATAGTTAGCAAAAGCAATAACTTTAAACATATAAAAAAGCTTAGTGTTATTAGCAATGATGTGTGAAAAAAGATGTAGGTGACAAAGATTGAAAAAAAGTATTCTTAGAATGGTTGGACACATGCAAAGAATGAACGAAAGAAGACAAACGCAAAACATATACGACGCGAACGTGGGTGGCTATGTTGGAAGGAGAAGACCATGGCGAACATACCACGGTCAAATCTGTTGTAAGTCTGTAGTCTCTGAAAAGTAGCTTATATCATTCTCCGACACTTTTAACTATTCTTGTGGGAAAAGTTCAGACCTGAAGACCTTTACGGGGATGTGAAGGAGTTAAAGATAGGCAAAGAAACAAAGAGCCTTTCTCATTAATATTTATTCATTAAAGTAATTAGCATGATGTATTGTTTTATTTTGTTTTATCCAATAACAAATTGTACAACTAATACTTATTTAAAAGAGCAACCTTAGATATTCTTGATCATTCTTCTCCAGCCATGTAAATAAACGGTAATTGAACTCATGAAATTGTCATCGATTTCAGATGTTATATTTATAACAAAACAAAATATTTTCTTTTTGATTCTACTAGTGACTTACAATAATAATTTTCGAAATTTGAAACGAGTTTAATATGTTATTCTTCCAGGTTTGCTTCAGTTGCTGTTCGGACGGCAATATAGCAGTATGGGATCTACAGAATCAGACATTAGTTAGACAATTCCAAGGTACGCTTCGATATTTCTGTTTTATTTCTCGAGAATCTTTAATTGTTTTCCCTGCTTTGCTTTTACTTATTTTTTTTTCTGTTTTGAGTCTACTTGAATGTGGTTTTTTATGCTCAGCTTTGTTAAATGGGCACTGTAAAATAGTACGAGCTCTAGTGTCGCCGCTTTTAAAGTAGTGTGTGTTTCGGGCAATCTATATAACGCTCTGATTGGCAATCCCGCCAGCATATATATAGCAGAAATCTTGGCTTTATGCACATTATGTAGATATGTGTATCTCCATATAATGGACACCGAGAATTTTTTTAAATTATGACTTGAATATACCGGTGAGTTTTTTTACTATAAGGAAAAAAGGACCTTTTTTATGATTAACTGGATACGCGTATTAACTTATCATATATACTTATCATATGAAGTACAATAAAGCGTTTACAAACAAAGAAAACAAACAAGGACATAATTAGGTTAGTGAAATATAAGGTAATGACATAGGTAGTTTTTTTTTTTTTCAAAACCATCATCAATTATAACCTTGTGTCGCGTGCGTTTGTAGCTTATTCCCCATAATTACATCATTAAATAAATAAAATAACGCGCCGCCCGGAGATAGATTGCGACTGGCGGGACCCAGTCGCGTGCGTCGATGATAGTTTGGAAAAAAACCTACATATGCCAATAACTTTTGTTTCACTTACCTAATATGCCCTATTTTTTCCTTATGGTAAATAGACGTTTAGATTGGGCACCAGATATTTTAAAAGTTATATGCAATATGTACATGTACCTTGGTTGTAGCATTGTATTGTAGTCCTATATACTCATACGAGATTTCCTAGTTTTTATGTCAGGAGTCCGTTTTACTTTATCATGTATGTACTACCAAATCTTTAATGCCCGAATACTCAAAGCTCTGAAGTTTACGAAACCTTTAAAAATAGCGTGCTGTCACTTGCATATCGTTGACATTCAAAGCGACGAACTGATGTTTAAGGGGCTCTTGAAAGAAGCGTTTGCGTAAGCCATGTAACCTATCATGTACCTATCAAAGCTTAAATGTGTACAATTTTAATCGGACTCCAAAAATGGAGGAGGTTCTGTATTCGTCTATATGTATTTATTTCAATGTATGTTTATATTTTCGTCAATAGTTAACCGATTGTGATGATTTTTTTTGTTTGATTATAAATAAAATAAATTTGGCTAAGACCTGATAATGCATTCATTACGTTGACATATTTCTTTTGTGTTTATAATCTGTGGTCATACCTACATCGCGTTCCAGGTCACACGGACGGTGCGTCGTGTATAGACATAAGCCCTGACGGCTCGCGGCTGTGGACGGGCGGGTTGGACAACACCGTGCGGTCGTGGGACCTTCGTGAAGGTCGCCAGCTACATCAGCACGACTTCTCCAGCCAGATATTCTCATTAGGCTACTGTCCCACAGGTATGGTTTCATCATTAGTCTAGGCAGGTGTCATTGCTATATGCCTAATAGGGATATTCTTTTCTCACTCCAAAACACCGTCGCAAGGTAGCCTGTCTATACATAACATAAAGTTAGAACGATGTAATCGTCTCCGTGGCTCAATGGAAACAACAGGGTTTACGAATCGGAGGTCGCCGGTTCGATCTCGGTTTGGTTGGTGGTAGTACCACCAACCAAATGTACTTTTTTATAGCGTTGTTGTGTTTTGGTGGTCAGGATAAGACAACCAGTCCCCCAAATAAGATGCGGTTTCCGGGTCAGTACGCTCCCACCTCATCTTCACTTAACATCATGTGTGCTTGAGGTCAAGTGCAAACCCGTTCTACATAAAAATAACCTTTTATCCCAAACGGGGTGGTCAGAGATATTCCAAACATAAGCGTTTGGGTGTTCTAAATATTAAAAGTTTAATGCCTGAAACAACATCCACGGTTCACCTTTCGTAATATACAGAAATGCACACGTTAAAATTATTGCATCCGTAGCCATTAAAACGTGCAAGTCGATAGATGTTCTTTGGTGTAAAGTCCCACAACCGCCTTTTACGACACCCGCGGGAACAGATGGGTTGGTTCTGTTCTTTTAGGGTCGTGCCGAATTTTGATTTTTGTAAGCTTGCCTAACATTGTATCTAACTCGCCTGTCTCTCAGGCTCTTAAATATTATAATATTCTTTAAATAGAATAAAATTGGTAAACGCATTGATGTAAACGAATGTTCTTTAGCGTAAAATGGAATAATCTTCACAAAGAACTTCGTCTTGGAATCCATTTTAACATTATTTTTCAATTTGGCGCCCGAACAGGGACCTAGGGTTAACTTCATGTCATTGAGATGACATCATTGGTCGTATTTGACAGTACAATTGAATTCCTTCCAGGCTCCTGGCTAGCTGTGGGCATGGAGAACTCCCACGTGGAAGTATTGCACGCGGGTAAGCCGGACCGCTACCAGTTGCTTCTGCACGAGTCTTGTGTACTGTCGTTGCGGTTCGCTGCGTGCGGGAAGTGGTTCGTGTCTACGGGGAAGGATAATCTTCTCAATGCGTGGCGTACGCCCTACGGCGCTAGTATATTCCAAGTATGTACTCACTGATGTAGTGACCCTGCCCACGAAACTAACGGTTGCGGGTTCGAACCCCGCTTGGGCTAAACATTTAGCAATACGATTTTTTTCCCGAGTCATGGATGTGTATATAAATATTTATGTATGTTTATCCGTTATCTAGTATCCACACATTTATGCCCGTAGTTATTTTGGGATATAATATGTTCTTAACTACTATCGGTTTGTGGTTGGGCATTTTAAATGTCCGTTTAGCCATCTACCAGCATCTTATCTATTTGTTAAACCTTGTTCTAACTCATTCTGCATAAAAAAAAAGATGTCTTGGACTCACATTAGCATAACCTTCAATTTTCTTGTCACAGTCAAAAGAATCATCATCGGTGCTCAGTTGTGACGTGTCAGCGGACGACAAGTTCATCGTGACAGGCTCCGGCGATAAGAAGGCGACCGTCTACGAAGTGGTCTACTGAAGGGTGATAGTATTGTTAGGCAATAACTGATCAAGTGGTCTGCGGTCCAGTGAAGTGAGATTGGTTCACGTTTTCAGTTGGCTGACAAACCTAATGTAACCCGACCAATATTATGTCAAGCTGTGGACATGTTGCAATAGAATTGTCATACATGGCGAAAGGTAAGGTCACCAAGGACCATATTTTAAGACGACCGGTCGACAGCGACTGTGCAGCGTGATTTCAATTGTGCAATGACATCACGAAGGGCGTGGCCTATCTTGCCAATAGGCTGCCGTCCCTTACGCAGGCCACAAGCTGTTCCGCGTACATTCTGCTACGTACTTATTTTTTCTTTTCACAAATCCGTGTCATTAGTCCGTTAAAATGAAGTGTTGCATTTCGATATGTAAAAGTTATTCGGAGAAGCACTAGTGTAATGTCACTGATACAGTCTGATTTCTTCAGACTTCTTCTTTTCATTTCAGAGTGTTGAAATCCAAATAAATACCAAGTCCTAAGGCACTTTTCCACTTCAAATTTACACCTGTCAGATTTAAAATGCAAGTTTTACTGCCAGGTTTCGTCTGATGTGAGATTTTGTTTTGTTTCCGCACTGTCTTATTCTTAGATACAGAATGTATAACTGCTCGTTACTTGTAGGGTATCATGAGTAGATTATAAATGTTAAGTAATATCAGTAAGAAACAAAAATATTTTTTTATTTCTATTTTGGGTTATCTTATCGTAGGAAGTGACTCGGTTCAGCTACTTTGTATACTGTTTAGGTGTTTCATCCTTGTACCTTTTTGGTATGTTTAGCTAATAATAATAAAAGAGAGCAATCGATAAATTATAATACATACAAACAGCCACGGTACATCTTTCAAAGTGTACAAAAAGACACATACAAATCTATTAATGATTTTTATACGTAAAGACCTTTAGGCTGGGAATATACATCAGATTTTTCCATGCGATAGTCTGATCCGACAGTCGGAAGGCGTATATTCACGTCCGATCCGATAGTCAGAAACAGCGCCGAGGTGTTTACGATTTCGTTTGTTTAGAACGACTGAGTTCAGACAAAATCTGCCGGAAGAATCGGGCGTGTATCGAGTGAATACGATCAGCTAGTCTGCCCTTAGATTTCGTCATCGATTACGTTGACCAATGAGAAACCGTCAAATTACCGAGCGAGCAATGAACCAACCAATCACATGTCTGCGGTGTTGGGCGTTCGGCGAGAGAAATGAAACTGTCTCTTCGTTTGTACGTAGTGTATGTGTAGCGTTCAAATCCTGCTGAGCGCTTTATTCCACTATTATATTGTCTACAATATTTCTATATGTGAGAACCTGTTATTAGCCGTCAGGTATAATTTTCCATTGTTATTTGTGATTTAACATGGCTGTTGGTTTTCCTTAACATAAATAAATAAATAATGTCCCCCAATAAATCATATTAAAAGCTACTTCATTACTAGTTCATACAAATGTGGTGGCCAGGTGTGTACGTTGCACACTACTTGTCTAAATGTAATGGATGACGATAACTATGAAATTATGTAATAGAACCCCTGATCAGACAATCGAAATACAGTCTGACGTATACTCTACGTCGTATTTTACGACATCCACACAAAGAGACTGGTTCGTTCAATTTTTTTTATCTCTGAAACCACAGATGACAATTATAACATTGCTTATAGCGACTATTCGTTTGTTATCCTTTCTCTCGGTTATATCTACTTAGGAGGCAACAAATAAAATATTCGTTATCTTCGCCATGTATGACAACCTCAGCTGAATATGTTCGTCGCTGTGTGGGTGAGCACGGGGAAACAAGATGGAGGGTAGATGTATGGGATCTTTATACGTCAGTGTTTAGATCGCACATGGAAGGTAATGTAAGAGAATTAAGTTTTTTAGAAGATTTTTGTTTATTTTTAAATAATGAATAATGACAAATATAATATTATTTTTTAATGTTTAAATTTAAGAAATTAGATCATTTTGTCATGTCCATTATGACATTAAATGGGACGTAGCCGAGTTTGCACAGTGTGAAAGAGCAACTGTATATTTTTTGGACCATTCACAATGAATGGGCCCTTATAGATTTTTATAATACAAATGTTTAGTACCAATACATTGAAGCCTATGTAATTATATTTTATTTACGGTATTTTTAATGTGTACATTTATATATTATGGCTAAAAATGAGGGTATAAACAATAATGTTAAATATTTGATAACAGCCTATTAGAATTTATATCTATAAGTAAGTTTTATGTTGACAAAAGGAATGTCTACTTGGATACAAGGATTTATACCACTATAATTCGAAGAATTTTATACCTTTAATACATTTCCGTTATGTATATTGAAGGCTGGATAAAAATTCGAATTCGTGCAATTTGATTGGTTTATTACTCTCTACAATATAGTCTTGTTTTGTTACATAAATATTCTGCAAACATTTCGGTTGATTACAGAAGTTTGAAGAACAGTTGAAGAGTATTTAGTTTGTAACAATTTTGTTAAATGATAGTATTGCACTTATAATTTGACTTCTGGATTATTTACCAGTTTTGTCAGCCAATTGAAACATAGGGCTCCACGCACAATAATATTATTGCACCAATTACAAGTATCGGAATCGACGAGAACTATTTCAATTTAGAGTAATATATAATATCGCCATTTGGTTATTTGAAGGGGTCGTAGCTTGTAATACAAAACAATATCGGGGCCTTTGTGGCGCGATTACGTCATCGCTGAGGCTTTAATCGAACGATCTATTTCTGTCGTTTACATAATTGGTCATGAGCTTAGATTTCTACTTTTATAGTAGATTATTGTCGTACAACTAAATTCTTTGATAGAATTTACTGTTTTGTTATTAATGTTTAATTTTATTGTTTCTTAATTAGATTCATATGTTTCTATGCTACACAAATAAAATAATAAAATTGACCGTAGACTTAAGACCCGATAGTACGTGTCACTTCTCTATCGTGCTCATTACTCGAGCTGCTTCATAAATTATTCATTCCTCAGAAAGATCCCGATACTTGTACGTGGCCGTGGGTGGTGTACTTAATTATAGTTTATAATATAATAAATAGATCAATGTTGCACCGTTGAACGTCGATATTTTAGTATTATTGTATATTTTTATAAGGAAATATGAAAATCTTTTTTATTATTATTATTTTTAAGGGGAGTATTCAGTTCTAACCATCCATTACTTACGAGTATTTATTTTATATAGTTTTAGGAAGCTAACGCAAGACCTGAGAAGTAACTTAACGCAAACGCCAGGGAATTACTTATAACGACAGGAAAGTAACTAATACGATGACCATATTTGCACGGGCGCATTTGGTAGTCGACGAGCAATAAAAGTTTGACCGTATTCGACTTACCACAGATTTTATTTAATTAACGCTATGTACATAGCTCATTACTACTTCGGACCTCAATTTACCTTTGTCGTTACTTCCTGTAAAGTGTTCAAATAAAAAGTGAATCAAAATTTTTCAACACAAGTATTTTCATTTAAATGGTTATGTATGAATTATTAAATATTTTAGTAAGAAGCCATTGCAATGCTTCACAGTAGGTACTTTAATAGTTAAAAGTTAAGATTGTGGCAAACGCGCCTTCAAGCCTTAATAAAAAAGACATAGACACATATTTATTTGACACTACACAATAACAGCCACAAGAGTAACAATATTAATAACAAGAATATTATAACAAAATACAGAAAACAGGGAGACTTTGAAGTGGTCACCCCATTGCACTGTGATGTCAAAAATGAACTCTATCTCAACATAAGCTGCAGCAATTGCCTGTTTTCGCAGGAGCCTAACGTGAAAAACCTCAGATATGATTCGGACAGTTGTACAAGTTGTGAAAATACATACAAGTAACACAACTATAATAACAGTTTCATGTACTTAATTCAGTTCCCAGCTACAGGTTTTGCGTTACATTCCTAAGTCGCTGTCGTAATATAGTTTTTATGACTTGTCTAATTAGACTGATAATCTCTATTCTCAGTTCGTTATAATTCATCATAAAACAATATCTTGTATAACATTTTATTGGGTGTATTAAATACGCGCGTCCTATAACATGATCTATCAAAACGTAGACGGGAGTGTCTACAGAGCGACATTTATTCATTCATTAAAGTGAGTAAGGGTAAGGCCTCACTATAGTTGTGGCTGTGGCAGTCATTTGTTACCTTAGATTATGTACTTGTAAGTCAAGAGCTTATGTGACGTAAAGTCGCCCATTTGGTACACGGTTTACCTAGAGGGTCATTGCTCAGAGCAATAACTTCTGACCTCGAATATTTTTTTTTGTTAATTTGTATTCTATCAGTAATATAGTCGCTGTCTATATGATGAGGATGCAGATCGACCTGTGACAATAACGCACAGACGGGGCGTGCTATGTGTTTATTTAACATATTAAACGCCACTGCTACCGTGCGGCCGTACCTTTAGCTCTAATAAAATATAAAAACGAATAACATATATAACATTAAAAGAGAGCTATAACTTTATATACAAGCTTGTGTGAAATGAAATAGAGATTGGATTTGCCAAGCTAGTTCTTAGTTATGGATATACAAAATTTGACGATGTACATACATACTTTGTTATGCATTAAATGGTGAAATTACTGGTTTCAATACGTTAAAAGCATAATCAAGCTCGCATACGTGCACTAACGTTCATGTTGAACGTTCAGACACTTGCTGCGTATAGTGCTGCGCGAAAACTAACACAACTGTTTAAAATTAATCGTTGTTGTGTCCAAAGCTTCGATGCCGTAGAAACACCCATTTAGTTACCGTTACCATAGAGTGATCGTCTGGCACTTCAATTCGTGTTTGGCATTCTTAGCAACTTTCGTCTATTTTGGAGAATATCACCGGAATTACCTGCTTACATTTCAGCAATGTTCGATATTCGTCACATTATTTGTACTGATAATTAGTGGTTTCGCTATGTACTAGTAATATAAAGGAACAGAAACATCCTGTGTGGAATAAATGGTACATAGTATGCACCGCGTGATGGCACAGAATTAATATAGTACTAACGTAGCGATGGTCGAATTATGAAGCGCTCACGCACGCTTGCATCCAAGAAAATTTTGTAGCGATGAGAGAGAATTACATGAAATAGTGACGTCTAGTTCTCTAACTTGCTTATTCATTATTTTTGTACTGAATATCCATAACTTATGACCTGCGGTTTTTAGTGGGCTTACAACGAAAATTGCAACCATCTTCCTACTAGGTGATATTTGTGCCAATGCCAAGTGTAACCACTGTTCAGCATTTACATAACTAAGCTGGCACCTTTGAGCCGACATTTAGTGAGGTTCGCAAATATTCGGCGAACTAATTGCAGCTCGAACAATCGTCATTCATCTATACATCACGAATGTGACTGTGAAAATTTGGCCGAATCTCGAATGGTCCGGAAATGTAGGCGATGTGAAGTGCCACCATTTAAAGAATGTAGGACGAATAAATTTTTATAGAATGACTTAAAGAAGGGAAAACTTCACAATTTATGTTTATTGTTAAATGCACTTATTGGCGTGATAAATTTTTGAATGCTCGCATTTGTTGCATATTCCTTACGTCTGTATTTTTAAGTACAAGATTATAGTTCCTCTTTAATTTACGTGAACAATTTAGTATAGGCACCAAGAACTGTCCAAAACTTTATAACTGTTAGCCTTGAGCGCGGCGTAGTACAGAGTCTTTTGTATTTAAAACTGTTCTTAGGTCCTTATTTCAGAATGTTCCTCAAGCGTAGATCTGCACTTGAGCATAGTTAGAAAGAGATGCCGCAGTACAAGTTACATAAAGCTGTCCCTTTGTAACTATCCTCTGCTTGAGTAACATTCTGAAATACGAGTCTTAGGCCCGTATTAATAAAGCATTCTCAAGATTGAGAACAGTCTTGTAACCGGTAAACGTGTTGATTAGTAAACCTAACTTGAGACCTGAAAAGCACGTGCATACTCAAGCAGTACTCACTAGAGGGGTGCGCGTATTAATAAACGAAACTCAAGACTATCATTATTCGCTACTTGAGAAGTGATCTCAGCTGAGTAGACCTCCAGATTGGTTTATAAATTAGCACGGAGCTTGAGATAGCGTCAACTGCTTAGGACGCATCTCGGTTGATACAGCCTCAAGACTTGTATTGAGATTGGTTTCAAAAAAGTGAATATACTAGTTATGTTACTTATGACAAATTGGATGGATATCCTCATTGAGGTATGATACTTGTAGCATTGTCTATATGGAAAATGATGCACGCACGTCCGTTCAGTGACTTAGCTGCAGCCCTTCAGTTTCTTGTTTCATGTTAAAGCTTTTGTTGTAATATTCTAAGTTCATGCATTGCCGTGACCAGGATTAATAGTTCGGGTGTTTCAGGATATAATGTTTTAATTAAGACAATTTTTTGTTTACCACAGAAGCCTACTGTTGTATAGTCCCAGAGAATATTTAAAAATGCTCTTTGCTGCGCCGCGCTCTACTTTTTGTTAAACTATGTACTTATAATTTAGGAGTTCATCGTAAATGATCTGCAAATTGTGATAATGATAATAAATAATATCTCCAACGACTTCGAATGAATGCAATTTTTGTATTTTTTAATGTATAATGCTACAGGATTTGAATGTAGGTGACCAATTGTTATTTTCCTGTGAAACTTATTGGAATCACTTTAATTATATTTATTATTTTGAGTTGAGAGTTTTATTTAATTTAAAAAAACTTGATTTTTTTACTATATTTTTTAACGAACAGAAAAAAGAATCCGATACAAACAGTAAGTAATAATTTACAAAGGACTCCTTGTCTTTACGAGAGATTTCTTCGGAGGAAGCCCGAATGTGAGCCACGTGTCACGCACGATACACTTGCATCCGTCTCGCGTGCTCGACGCAGGTGGGGAGTTCCAATTACTCTCAATCCTATGTCTAATCGGTAGTCTGGTACCGAGTGGATGCCTTTTTGGCATCATCACTTCTTATTGTGTAGAACTACTAAGCATTAATGGTGACCAATAAAAACTTTTTTTTTCAAACACACAATGTCCGCTCAACGCAGAGAGCAGACTTATGAATTTGATACGGGCGCGGCGGTCATTGGCGCCCGATTATGTTTATGAGAAACGAAGCATATTTATTGATTGAGGAATGATCATACGTTCAATTCCCAGCGTTATTATTATTGGGTATAAAAATTAGCTGACTCTTTTTGGTGGGCTGAACATATACATCGCATTGATCACATTTAGCATAAAATTAAAAATAGTTTCTATGTTTTTTGATTTTAATTTTTCGAACAAACTAAATCAGCGATAATTTTTACTAAAATCGACCTGTATCCTCCCTCACGCACACAAACAAGCAAAAAATGGCCGATACAGCGATAGGCGGCGTTGGTGTAAGCATGCGCCGCGCCATTCACAAACGTAGTACGCATACTACGTTGTTTTGTGTGTAGCAACATGAGTCTGGGTTAGTGATGAATCAATACCTACCTGATAGACATGAAAAAAAATGTTTTAAGTAGGTATTAGCACAAAATCGCCGCTATGTACTTTGTGGTAAGTACAGAGTACTTTTGTATTATACGGAGAGTGGTAAGGTACGAAGGAAATCTGTCAGTTTGGTCACGGGAGACTTCAGCCAAGGGTTGACGGTGGGTACCTAGTGATTACCTAATGGTAATCACTAGGTACCCACCACCACACGTCCACCCACCGAGTGGTAATGGTTAGCGTTAATACGCTAACCATTACCACTCTTTAAGTCCTAACCTTAGCTACTAATGTAATATCGTGTTAATATGCATTAAAAAAATTTAATTATGGCTGATTGTTTAGATATGTTGTTATGTAACTATCTAGGTACCTACATTAGACAATTACGGGAATAGGAAAAGAAAATACGTTTTGTTTATAATCAATTTATTACAGTACTAACTTCCCATCACACTTACTCCCCGCAGGCTTTTACACTTAGTGGTGTTTAAAAGTTTAATAAACTGCATTATGTACAGTCAGCAAAGAAAAGAAGAGCAAAACCCACAGATGGCTGAAAATGTGGAAAGCCGCTTTGCTTGCGCCCGCTTTCCGTACGACAATTGACAGGTTGCCATAATAAACTCGAACATGCCGCTTTCCTGCCTATATGGGTTTTGCCCTGGAGGTATGCAGGCGCAATAAATCATTTAATAATTATGACGGCATTTAAGTATTAACATATTCCCCTGGAAATACAGAGCATGATTAAGGAGAAGACAAAATTGCGACGAAGATGGCATTTGAGTCGACTCGAAAGAGATAAAAAAGAGTTGAATAGAATAGAGCAGCTAGAATTCTAAAGGCGAGAATATGAAAATGACGACTTTAGAGATAAACTCGCTTCACTGTCTGCAACAAAGAAGGATAACTATTCGCTATGGAAAATAACCAAAAACTTTAAAAAACCTCGACAGTGTTGTCGATTCGGATGTACGTACACCAACTAAACTAAAACCAGTTTTGGAGTGGTGCCGTCTGTTTCTCCTTGGAATAGTACGATGCGACGGCACCACTCCGAAGCTGGTTTTAGTTTAGTTGTACATGCGAATCGACACCAATCTTTATCACCTCTAAGGACATCGTCTAATGGATGGGCTAGAAGATCCAAGGAAAAAGCTGAATTATTTGCTCAACATTTGAGCGAAGTTTTCATGCCAAACTCGTCCTGTATGGGAGACTTTGATAACTAAATAGACCAAGTGATAAACAGTGCACAACAGTTGTCACCACCACTGGAGCTTGTTACATCCAAGGAGCTAGTTAGGGCTATCCGGAAATTAGAAAACAAAAAAGCGCCTGGTTTTGACCGGTTTGATAACTGCCGAAATACTTAAGCATTTGCTGAGAAAACCCATAGTACCTACTCCTTACAATGCTATTTAATACCATTTTAGAATACAGTAATATCCAGAACTGTGAAAGGTTTCACCAATATGTATGGTGTCGAAAAGTAGAAGTAAAACTTTTTGAATTTCTTTTATGCACAACGGGTTAGCACTAGGACTCTTATTTTGGAAACTGGCTATCTTATCTTAAGCATGCACTAAAATTTCGAAGATTTCCAATTGTGCATCGTCCGGGGTACAATGAAAAGAGTAAATATCTAAATCTCAGACAAATTGGTTTCCTTGGTCAGAGACCCAAATACACTCGGCGTCAAAAAAATCGCACTTCTGCGAAAACAAATTTCAAGTGTTAATAACCCGTTCCACACGCATGCACCCCTACCAATATTGGTGTCATTTGAAAGGTAAGGAAAAGGACTACTCAAAAACAAAGAAATTTTTTTTAAAATCTTTTTAATTCATAAAAAATAGAATAAACATAAAAAAAATTCAAAACTCCTAAAACACATAAATTAAAAGAAGTCCTACTTAAAAAAAAAGAACAAAAATTATTTAAAAACTAATCTAAAACCCAGTGTTACCCCCCCTTGCCCTGATGACGGTTTCCATCCGCACCCTCATGGTTCGTACCAGTTTCAGGACTTCTTCCTGAGAAATACTGGCCCATTCATCAATAACGGCCTCTTCGAGTTCCTGCAGAGTCGAAGGAGCGGGATCACGACGTCGAACCATCCTCTTAGGTCGGTCCCAGAGGTGCTCAATCGGGTTCAGATCTGGACTTCTCGCCGGCCACTGCATAACTGAGATCCCAACCTCTTGAAGGTGCCCGCGTACAATTGCTGCAGTGTGAGCACGAGCGTTGTCGTGCATTAATGTGAACCCCTCGCCTATAAAACCGGCATAGGGGACCACATGCTCTTCCAGGATCTCTGTGACGTACCGGTGAGCAGTCAGCGACCCTTGCCCGCGAGCGCCTCCAGTCCGGGAAACGCACAAGGTCGGTTTTGCCTGGGTTTTAGATTAGTTTTTAAATAATTTTTGTTCTTTTTTTTAAGTAGGACTTCTTTTAATTTATGTGTAAATTTAGGATTTTTGTTTTTTTTTTGTTTATTCTATTTTTTATGAATTAAAAAGATTAAAAAAAAAATTTCTTTATTTTTGAGTTTTCCTTTTCCTTACCTTTCAAATGACACCAATATTGGTAGGGGTGCATGCGTGTGAAAAGGGTTATTAACACTTGAAATTTGTTTTCGCAGAAGTGCGATTTTTTTGACGCCGAGTGTACAAACAGACGGAGAGGTTCATGTACTCATTTCCATGAACCAAACGCATTAAGCTTACACATGGCTTACACAAAACGCAGCAATATGACATGAATGTGACATTAGAAATTTGGGTTTTTGTAGCTACTTTTTACAGATTGATGAATTTTACGATATGATATGCACAAGTTTAAAAAAAATCTTTCTTGAAGTGACAATCAAACAACAATCAAGCAAGATACGGTGTTATAAGTTTTCAATTTGCGTTGATTGTATGTGATACTTTTACAATGACTAGCGTTCAAAATTATTACAACAATGCAATTTGTTACAAAAACACTATTGTTGATTGATTGACGTTGACGTTGGCAAATATACGAACAGGAGACAAGCAAAATATTTATTTTCCAAGTTTTAAGTGATTTTCTTCATTTGTACAAATGTATTCAATAAACCTACATTTAATGTAAAGTAATACTTGTAGAATTTGATTAAGACTTGTAGCACAAACACCATGTCGCAACCCAACTTACTTGACATCGTTCCTGACCAACTATTCCAAAATCATTTCGTGAGTGATATAGATCAAGTTCAGAAGAAATTGCAGCAGGAAATTGAGAGGAAGAGAGAAGATTTACGGGCTATGGTCGGGTATGGAATATTCCTCGTGATTAAATAAAATAAAATAAAATAAATAAAATAAAAATAGCCTTTATTCGCTGATCTATTATTGAGATTTCTTATTATTATTGTTTATAATATTATTTGTCGACATCGGCCACCTCTAGTTCAGGCTGTTCTACGACATAGGCCTCCTCCAGATGTCGCCATTGGCAACGGTCTTTAGAAGTTCTGCGCCACCCCTTTGGCAGGTCATCTTCCCATCTTTTATTAGGTCTTCCCTTTCGCCTTCTCTTGTCTCTGGGGTACCACTCGGTGATTTTTTTGGTCCATTTGTCTTTGTCTGTCCTCATCATATGGCCGCACCAACGCCATTTCAGCTGTCGTATTTTTTTGGTTACATCCGTTACCTTTGTGGAATCTCTAATCTTGGAGAGCCTCCATCTGTCCCTCAGTTTGATGCCGAGCATGCTTCTCTCCATTCCATGTTGACAAGTTCTTAATTTTTGGGCTTGAAGTTTAGTAAGAGACCATGTCTGGCAGCCATATGTCAGTACTGGTAGTATGCACGTGTTGTATACTTTAGTTTTTTCTCCTCTTCTCCTTTTCCTCGTGATTATAAATTGCAAAACCATAATTCTGTCTAGCTTTAGTTGGGTTATGATTTGTGGGTTTCATAGCCACTTAAAAACATTCGGCGCTGAATTTGGTTTCATTCCTATTTTGTCCTGATCAGGGTTCAAATTCATACCTATTTGCGTGAATGGGCAACGTCGATTAGAGGCCACAAAAAGACTTGAATCCTTGTAATTTCAGAAGAAGTAGTTTTGTTATAGTGGCCATGTTTTATTACATAGGTAAATAGGCTATGAAAAGAATTGGTGGCTGGGTAGTGTGGAGTTTATTTATTTATTTATTTATTAAAGAAACCAACAGCGTTACAGTTGTGTATAAATATTACCAAGTACGAATACAAAAAATAAGGCAAATTACAGGTTTCATCATATAAACTATTATAGTTTTTTTTTTTTTTTTTTTTTTTTTTACAGATTCATTCATTTTAATGTTTAATCCCTAAAAAATTGGTCCGGCTTCTAAACATATTCAGTCTTTTCCAATGCAACTGACCTAACACAAGTCATTCCTATTTGAAAGCATTTGCATAGAAAGCATTTAACAATTTCTTAAGGTCTGATGTTCTGGGAGATACCTCTAATGTTTGGGATTTGAGATTTGATTGAGATTTGGGACATAAGTAAATGCCTCTAATGTTCCCTCTCTTCTCATAATGATTTGGTAACTGTTCATGAATACATTCCTTATTGCCTTTCTATATAGAGAGAGATACAGAGACCTGATTCACGCTGCAGATACTATAGAGGAGATGAAAGTGACTACTGCCAGCACCCTCAACCATATCGGAGAAATGATGGCCGCATGTCGAAATCTTCACAATACCCATTTGGTGGGGTTCAAAATTGATGATAGACCACCAGCACAAAGGTACATTTCATAACTATTCATAATACACAAGAATATTGTAATGGTGATCATAAACATGGGAACCTTAAATATTTTTACAACTTTACATCTCATTGACAGCCTTGTATGTCTCCATTGTTTGAGAGAGAGTATGGCCCATGGCCCATAATCCACCACATGGGCCCAGTGCGGACCGGTGAATTTGGATCAGTCTAGTGGCCACCTGACAGTCAGTGATTTTAAGCCACCCCTATAGGCCACTGACTTGGCTTAACAAATGCCTTCAATTGACTGGCCGTATCTGACATTGTTTAAGTTTGCTAATCGAAAACGAATAGCGAATGTGCTACGAGTGCTTCTACATCACAATTAAAATGATGTCAAAATGTTCTCCTATTAAACAAAATAATAGAGTACATAGAAAATTAAATTTTTATATTTTCAGTTTTCACTTCAATTCTGGATCTGCTCATGGTATATCTGTGCAAGTCAAACTTTTAATGGAAATACCAGAGAAGATATGGATTTGTATAGAAGCTGAGGACTTCGTCAAAGCAACTCAGTTGTTTATTATGGCGAGACATGTGAACACAGGTAAGTAATGGCTTCCATAGTGACCTTCTAACTAATATTATAAATGCGAAACTTTGGATGTTTGTTTGTTTGTTGCTCAATCACGGCGTAACGGATTAATAAATATAAATATAAATATTTCAGATACACCAATCATCTAGTCCCAAACTAAGCAAAGCTTGTACTATGGATACTAGATAACGGATAAACATACATAAATATTTAAAAAACATCCATGACTCAGGAATAAATGTTCATATTCATCACACAAACATTTACCCCAGTTCGATCCCCAGCGGGGTACATGTTTAAGTACTCGGTTTGGTTGGTGGTAGGGCATTTTAAATGCTTGCCTGGCTAGCTTGTGCATAAAAAAATAATCTGCTGGTGATACTTTTCAGTTCCATCATCATCATATCTGGCATGGTAGATTTGATTTCATGTGAAAAATGACTTCCACAAAAGGTTCTTCCTTCTTTGAATAAATCACTTTAAACTTAAAATATTATTATCACCAGGGCTTCAGCTTCAAATAGGTGGTAAGACTGTAAAACCAGGAATGCAATCACTGCAAAGGCTCATCCAGCAGCAGTGGAACTCCATCTCTAACTTCAATCAGACCATTATAGATGTTTGTAGACAGAAGCTACAAGAAGTTGACATAGGTGTTGAGGTAATTATTTTATAAAGTTTTTGGTAATTCTGGATTTTCTACTAAAAAAAACCAAAATATATTAAAAAAATATTTTACGTACTACTTTTTTAAACCAGTGAAATGGCCCTAACATGTTAAGTATTGCAGATATTTTATTAAACTAAAATTAACGTCACCTTATAGAGGCACTTATTTATTAGGACAAAGAAAACTGGGGTTGGTGAGGATTCCTCGTTATAATACGCATTTTTAGGACTTCCGCATCCTCTTCTGCTCCATCATTTTTCGGATAATTTTATGCAGAATGTGCGAGTCTAAGGCCCATTAATAAACCATTCTCAAGATTGAGAACAGTCTTGTGACTCAAGTAAACGTATCGATTAATAAACCTAACTTGAGACCTGAAACGCACATGCTTACTTAAACAGTACCACTTGAGAGTTTCACGTATTAATAAACCTAATTCAAGACTATCATTCATTCGTTTCTGAGGCGAATACTTGAGAAGTGATTTCAGCTGAGGAGACCTCAAGATTGGTTTATAAATTAGCACGGAGCTTGAGATAGCGTCAAATGCTTAAGACGCATCTCGGTTGATACAGCCTCAAGACTTGTATTGAGATTGGTTTCAAAAAAGTGAATATACTTATGACAAATTGGACCTTTGACCTTCACTTACGACAACTTTATTAGCGGTGCAGCAGTGGAGCAACCACTCACTTACAGCACCAGTCATTAAGTTGCTTAATATGAAGGCAGTCAAATTTTATTTTTAACACCAGTCATCTAGTTCCAAATTAAGCAAGGCTTGTAGGTACCTACTGCAGATAATGGATAAACATACATACATTTTTATATAAACATACATACATTTTTATATAAACATACATACATTTTTATATAAACATCCATACTCCAATTCCAGTCCAATTCTAGAAAATATAAATAAATTCATTTTATTGTCAGATAAAAAGATCCATTAAATCAAATACGTGCAAATTAAAATTAAATTGTTGTTACATTCATACTACCATAGAAGAATAAGAAGCCGCCACAAACTTCCGTAAAGCGTCGTGCCACTTTACGGTTGTATTGAATGACTTGACTGTGACTAGACTCTGTATACGTCAAGTATGCGACTATGACACGTTTTGACTGCGACTGACAGTCAGTCAGTCGCAGTCAAAATATAAGAAAATGAAATTAATACTGAAGACATGGCTGCCATGGGCTTAGTACCCTTTGCCTTCTCCAAATGGAGTAAATTGAACCAAAAAAAATAATAATTGTGATTTGAGGTTTCGTTCGTTCGTTCGTGGGCTTTTTGGCGGGAACTCGGCGAGTGAAGTAGCATTTTTCTTTATAATTCTTATAATTTGTGCATTCTGACTTTTGAAGCTTAATAATGGCAGAATATTGTGCAGCAAACGTTAGTGATGGTGTACAAGTAAAGGGAAGTGTAAATTAAAGTGCGTAACGGAGCTTTCGGGTTCCCACAAGAAGCCGCCTAAATCTTTTGTAAAGCATTCTGCCACTTTACTGAAGAATGACTTGACCGTGACTAGACTCTGTATACGCCAAGTATACGACGAATTACTTGTTTTGACTGAGACTGACTTACAAACTGAAGAAATAAGAGAAATAAGACATGGCTGTTATGGGCTAGATCCCTTTGCCTTCTCCTAAAGGAGAGAATGAAACCAAAAAAAAAAAATCGGCTTTTTGGCGGGAACTCGGTGAGTGAAGTAGCATTTTTCTTTATGAGTCTTATAATTTGTGCATTCTAACTTTTGAAGCTTAATAATGGCAGAGTATTGTGCAGCAAACGTTAGTGATAGTGTACAAGTGAAGGGAGGTGTAAATTAAAGTGCGTAACGGAGCTTTCGGGTTCCCACAAGAAGCCGCCTAAATCTTTTGTAAAGCATTCTGCCACTTTACTGAAGAATGACTTGACCGTGACTAGACTCTGTATACGCCAAGTATACGACGAATTACTTGTTTTGACTGAGACTGACTTACAAACTGAAGAAATAAGAGAAATAAGACATGGCTGTTATGGGCTAGATCCCTTTGCCTTCTCCTAAAGGAGAGAATGAAACCAAAAAAAAAAAAAAAGAAAAAAAACGGCGGGAACGCTTGAACGTATAGGCGGGTTTTTAAAAGTTTTTAGTGAAATTAATTAAATAATTAATCAATACTCTATAAATAGCTTGTTATTCATAAATAACAGTTGGGGTATTTTATTATAAAATGACGAAGACGAAAGGGGGAAGGAAAAAAAAGCGCAAACGCGATGAAGGTCCTGATGATGTCCTCGTGTCCTCGTCGGACGACGAGTCCTCTTCTTCGACGGCGGCATGTGAGGAGCCGCACAACGATAAGTACAGGCCATATTTTACAAAAAATTACACCCGAGCTTACCCGGAAAGTGGAGGAGCTGCAGAGTACATTGTATTCATATCAAGTACCGATGACAATAAACCCATTGGAAATAGAGATCTCATGTACCTGTCCAACATTTTTCAACGTAATATTAAGGGCATTAAACAATTTAAAAGAATAAATAGGCACAAGTTTGGCATAATTTTCGACAGACCGGCAGCAGCGAACACTCTATTATCGAACCTGGATTTTTTGAAGCAGCACTCTCTAGAGGCCTCTATTCCGGCGTCCACCTCGGAGCGTGTTGGTGTAATAACAGGGGTTCCGGTAGAATATAGTAATGCGAAACTCTTCAAACACCTTACATGTTCACCAAAAATCATTTCGATAAGGAGATTTATGAGAAAAGATAAAGATACTACAATTCCTACTCAAACAGTCAGCATCACATTCGCGTCAACTACTCTTCCAGATTCGGTTGAGCTGAATTTCTGGCTATTTCCAGTCAAGGAGTATATACCTCCTGTAAAACAATGTTATAAATGTTTGCTGTACGGACATACTGCAAAATTTTGTAAAAACACTGTCAGGTGCTCTATTTGCTCTGAAGGTCATAATTATAAAGAATGCATTAGTGACACTACACTATGCTTTCATTGCAAGGGCAACCATGTCGCCATAGCGACAGTATGTCCTGTAAAGCAACAAAAAATTATAGAAAATAAGAAAAAAGTAAGATCGGTCGCTTTTGTTGATTTGTTTAATGAAAAAGAATTCCCACTACTTAAAACTCAAAAAACAAACGTCAGACAATTTTCTAACATAAAACCTACAAAAGACAACTTGCGAACTATCTTACAAGATGATAAAATAATACAATACAATACAATACAATACAAATACTCTTTATTGCGCAAAATAATTTACAATAATTTTGATGATAACAATAGAACACAATTAGGCGGTCTTATCACTAAAAGCGATCTCTTCCAGACAACCCACAGCTACGGGACATTTGTAGGTAGGTAGGTAGGTTGAATAATTGACATTTTAGTACAAAGTCTGATCAAAATTAAATCAAGTGGTACAACTAATTCAAACACTATTAAACAAACTTTACAGGAGATTCTTAATTCCAATTTTAATC
The DNA here is from genome assembly GCA_949316235.1 of Oegoconia quadripuncta. Classification (NCBI taxonomy): domain Eukaryota; kingdom Metazoa; phylum Arthropoda; class Insecta; order Lepidoptera; family Autostichidae; genus Oegoconia; species Oegoconia quadripuncta. Next base: position 15,660,926 of record OX438748.1, on the reverse strand, counting down.
TTTAATGGATCTAAATGTGGTTCAGTGGAATTCACAAAGTATTTTATGTAATAAATTTGGACTGGTTAATTTTTTGTACCAGAATGATATACATATTGCTACTGTAAGCGAGACTTGGCTCAGGCCAGAACAAAAATTAACAATTAGAGGATACAAAATTGCTAGACTTGACTCAGGTAACAATCATAATGGCGTTGCTATAATTATCAAAGATGACATTCCATTTCAAGTTATTCACACTGCTCATGATGACTCTTTGCAAAATATCGCTATACAAATTAAATATATGAACCAATTGCTAACAATAGTCAGTGTTTATTGTCCTACAGTATGTAGGCCTCATTTTGATAAATCTAAATTCGATCATCTTATAAAAAGTTTACCTGGTCCTATAATTATTACAGGGGATTTTAATGCTCATAGCACCATATGGGGTTGTCATTCTACTGACAGTCGAGGTAGAGATCTATGGGATGTAGCCGAGAATAATGACTTGATACTTCTTAATAATGGCCAGGCTACTACTGTAGGTTCTGACCGATGGAGACCAAGTGCTATTGACTTAATTTGTATCATCCTCACTGGCGATATCTTGCAATTGGGGTGTTCATGATGATCCACTGGGCAGCTATCACCTTCCTGTAATTACCAAAATATCTTTGGTGAATAATTTAAATCAACCTACACAAGCATCTAATATACCTAAACACTGCAATTTGAAGTTAGTTAACTGGGAAAAATACACAGAACTTGTTAATTCTAAACTTATGGAATTTTCTATGGATGATGATCCTCTTGACTCTTATAAAAACTTCTGTTCAGTTCTTGAATCAGTCATTCAGTTAAGCAGTTCACAGAGGATAAGCCAAAGTCAACAGAATAGTAGATTACCTAGTAAAAATAGGAAAAATTATTCTATTCCATGGTGGAACGGTAAGTGTAGTGAAGCTGTCGAAGCTTCTCGTCAGGCATATAAAGATTTTAAAGATAACTCTACCCAGGAAAACTACATTAATTTTAAAAGGTTACAGGCTAGGAAAAAGCTAATTTTAAGACAGGAAAAAATAACGAGTTGGCAGCGACTTTGTGAATCATTCAACAGAGACACTCCAATTAGAATTATCTGGCAATACATGAGAAAGTTCAACAAGACTACAACTAAAAACATCGGTCTAAGTGATGAATGGATATTGCCCTTTTTACACAAATACACATCAGAGCCAGATAATGTAACGGAGTGCTCTCCTTTGCTATTAGGACACAATGAAAATGAAAGTAATAGTTACATTATAAACCATTTTACTTTGAATGAACTCAGGGTCGCCGTACACTCTAGGAGGGATACTGCCTGTGGATTAGACTGGATATCTTACAGAATGCTACGTTCTCTTAATGACGAGTCTTTAAAAATCTTTCTACATATCATTAATTTATTATGGGTTAACAACTTAATTCCTGACTCTTGGAAAACAGACTGTATTGTGCCAATATTAAAATCAAATAAATCTCCCAATGAAGCAGATTCATATCGGCCAATAGTCTTATCTTCTTGCGTAGGTAAGATATTTGAGCAGTTGCTAAAGCAACGTTTAGAAGTTTATATTGAAAAAAATAGTATCTTACCAGACAATCAGTTTGGTTTCCGCAGAGGTAAGTCAACTCGTGATAGCATTACCCATCTTCAATTAGACATTTTGAAGGCTTTTTCCAGCAATAATGCATTGATTTGTGTATTTTTTGATGTTATAGGTGCCTTCAATAATGTTGACCACCTTGTACTTTGCTCAGAGTTGAATTCCATTGGACTACCTGCAAAGGTTATAAATTGGATTTTTAATTTCCTAAATTGCAGAAAAGTTTATGTTAAACATAATAACAATTTATATGGTCCCCGTTATTCCTATAAAGGTTGTTGTCAAGGAGGAATATTGAGCCCCTTGTTGTTCATATTGTACATAAAACGTTTAAATTTAATACTTGGTCCCCATGTTACTAGCTTGCAATTTGCAGATGATTTGGCTATTTATTGTTCGACAAATGATATTAATGTCACTGCCAGAACCATAAATGAGGCAATATCACAATTAAATAAATATTTTAAAACATTAAAATTGGAAATTAGTCCAACTAAAAGTAAAGTTGTGATTTTTTCTAAGCAAGCTCGTGTAAATAATGTGTCTATTACTTATGATACTATAGATTTGCCCATTGTTTCTAGTATAAAATTTTTAGGAGTGACTTTTACTTCTAATCTAAAATTTGATGCTTATGTCTCTGAAATATGTGACAAAGCAAATAAAGCATATAATATTTTGAGATCTTTGGCAAAAACTTCATGGGGTGCAGACCCTAAAACTTTGAGAATTTTATATAAGGCACTAGTAAGAAGCCATTTTGAGTATGCTTATTATTGTATAGCCTCTAACAAGTTACTTTTAGATAAAATTGAAAAAATTCAAAACAAGTGTTTACGTTTGATTATTGGGGCAATGAACACATCTCCAATCAACTCATTACAAGTTGAATGTAACATAGAGCCTCTTGCAATAAGATTTGAATGGTTGAAGAACAAGTTTATTTTGTCATTGCTTTCCAAAAGTAGTGATTCATTGCTTAGAAAAATTGTAAATAATACTTGGTCATCTGCATATATTTGTAATAATGTACAGTCAATTGTAAATAGTTATAGTTATATAATTCATAAAAGTAGTAGATTGCCATGTTATTGGGGTAGTTTTCAGTGTAGATTTCAGGATCTCGGCATATACATAGATTTAAATTTAAAAATAAAAGAAGATGTTTATGCTTATTTAAGTAAATGGTCTGAGCATTTTCAAATCTACACTGATGGTTCTAAGACCACTACTGCAACTGGATTAGCCATTTATGATCCTCAAAAAAGAACTGGTTTTGGCATAAAAATAAATCCTATAGCTTCAATATTCACAGCAGAAGCTTATGCCATATTGGAAGCATTACACTATATTGAAAAAAATAGTGCTATTCAAAAGAAATGGTTGATAGTGACTGATAGTCAAAGTGTATTGATTGCCTTGAAGAACCAGCAGTTGAAAGCGAAATCGAGCTACATAATTGAATGTATCAGATTAAAGGTGTGGGACTTGCATCAAACTCAACTGACTGTGGATTTCGTTTGGACGCCGTCTCATATCGGAGTACGAGGAAATGAGAGAGCTGACTTCTTGTGCAGATCCATTGTGGAGAATTCACAAGCTGAACATTTTGCTGTGGATGTGATGTTACCATGTACCGATGTTATGCCCGTAATCAAAAACAGCCTAAAACAAAAATGGACAATTTTATGGCAAGATTCCCTGCGACATAAAGGCAAATGGTATGGAGATATTCAAAAGGAAATCGGGTGCTCGTGGTTCGACAAGGGCTCGTACAGATGTAGAGACTTTTACACTACCCTATGCCGTTTGAGGATTGGACACTGCCAATTCAACGCTCACCTGCATCGTATGAAAATGATTTTATCACCAGAATGCAACCATTGCAGTGGCGAAGAGGAACAAACCTTGAACCACTTGTTTTATACATGCACTGCATTTGAATCACAGCGTAGAGTATTAGTAGAAAAGCTAAGGAACATATATCAGTCAGGAGAAGAAATCCCGCGTGACCTGCAGAAACTACTGGCTAATCAGGATGCCTACATGGCAATTTATTATTTTCTGAAAGATGCAGGGAAAAAAATTTAAATAACATAAATGCTACTGCAGCAGGGCAGTATGGGTGGAAGCCCTTAGCCCCAAACAAAAAAAAAAAAAAAAAAAAAAAATCGTTCGTTGTTTGTTACGAGTTTTTTTTTGGATTTCCTAAGTTTTTTGACGACCTGTTTTATGCCCCTGGACATCGATTACGACCTTTACCCTGCGATTACTTGCTTCTCTTTTGGACTCCGACGGATCTATTTATCTTGACGACTACTGGCTGTGCCTGCCCGGACTTCCTGATTTGCCTTGCGATTGATACCTACCTCTCAAGATGGGACCGAGGAAATGTTCATATCATGGATGTGACAATATATCTACCGACCATTCGCTGTTCCACTTTCCCACGAATGATAAAAACCGTGTTGCTAAGTGGTTAGAAAATAGTGGTGAGTACAATTGAATTAATTATTTTGGTCAAAGTATCGACAACGGGTCACTGAGAGACGATTGAAGACAAGTTTAAATTATGTCTTCAATAACCTCTCCGTTTAACTTTAAAATATTTGAATTGTATTATAGACGATCAACAGTTTCGGATTTTTGTGTACTTATACTCTCACAGCACTCTTAGATTAGTCTTAGATCAAATCGTGATTTTTAACATTTGACCGTGAAAAAAAGCAGCATATGATATAATATAACAATCAAAAACCTAGCTGCGTAAAAAATGAACTTTTTAAAAGATGAAAACAAGATGACACCTATTTAATATCTCCAATCCCTTAGTAATCTCATGCAGTTGAAGACATGAACTGAATATTAAGTAAATATAATGAATTTATGGTCGGAGACAATATGTATTTATTGTTAAATTAAAAAAAGATGCCTAAAGACACTATTAGTTAACATTTCAAGAAATATTGAAAATCCGAGGTTGTTCATCACTAACTGTGCTATTTATTTATGGTTGGTTGGCATTTTCTAAACTAGTTTGAACTAAACCAAGATTTGATGATGATGTTGATCATTACATAAATAGAGTGCACTCATGTTGGTAACTCAGGCTGATGATATTCAGAGATAAAATCTGAGCTTCAGTGTGAACCCCAAATGTTAAATCATATGGAAAACTGAAAGTTATAAGTTTGAATTTACGTTTACTTTTGTCTACTATTATAAATTGTCTTTATGAATTAAGTGAAATATATTTGGCTTATAAAAGTACAATGTATATTCAAAATTTGTAATTGTAGCTGTGATTTAGAGTAAATAAAATAAATGAGCTATGTATCTGTGCATTCAAACTACTGTAACTGACAATGATCAACTTTCCTGTTCCAAGTGAATAGTGAGTGGGTGGGAATTTATTTCATGTTGCATATAGATTATCAATAAGTGTCATAATTAAAAACAGCCAGCCAATAGATTATTGTGGGTAATAACAAAGTTATTGTTTATCAGTCTTGCAATAATTTGATAGGTTTATAACATAAATGAAGACTCAATTAAGTCCACTTCTTTATTTATTTTATTTTAACAGTTTAATGTACACTCAATATAAAATTACAGTCAAAGAAATTAGAGGGTACTATTAGTTATTCTGTGTTAGAGATAACATATAATCAACATAACAATAGGTAAAATAATACTTTAGTTGGGCAATATATCTTCTTGAACCAAACTTACACCCTTTTGGAAACAATGAGTATTTACTTACCCATTCAAATATCATATGGTGTAAATTAATATTACTTTATTTTTTAGGTAACACAGCATTGAGTCACCTTTCCGAAGTAGAGCTACGCAATAGGTGCATTTGCGACATTCACTTTGATAAAAGTGACATCAGCAACCGAACTGGATTCCGGCCCATGTTGGACACAAGTTCTGTGCCAAAGCACTTTTCTGCAAATGAAGGACCCTCAGCAGAAAACGTAATTCAAAATTCACTAGACAATTTAAAAGTCAAGACACCAAAAAAGTTCTATGAGAAAAGAAAATCTTCAAAAGTTTACAAAGAAAACACATATCCAACTGCTGACCCGGAACTTAATATTCCTACACCTTCAATACCAAAGCGAAGACGTCTCTCATTTGAGGATGATACTCTAATTGAAAAACTCCGGAAGACTGTTAGTTTCAATACAAAAAAACTGAAAAGCCAATCGATTACTATAAAAAGGTTGAAGCGGAAGCTTTCTTCTACCAAAACAGATTTAATAAATGTTAATGAATTCCCTTACAAAAGCGACACTGCAAAAACCTTGACTAAAATGCAGTTTAAGAAAAGTATTAAAAAATGGACAACCGCTGAGAAGAACTTCTGTTTTTCACTTTATTACAAGTCTCCTGCGGTTTATAAGTATTTGAGAAGGAGTGGAATAACACTAGCTGCTCCTAGCACTATTAAATTATGGCTACGTAATGGTTATGTAATGTTTCCCAGGCATTGAAGATGATTGTTTTGAAAAAACATTAAAAGAAAATTTGATCAATCCAATGAAAAAGAAAAATCTTGTGTCATATGCTTTGATGAGATGTCAATAATGTCTTGTTTAGAATACAATGAAAAATTTGATGTCATCGAAGGGTTCGAAGACTTGGGCAAAGGTATGAGAACCGAAAAATTCGCCAAATATGCTTTAGTATTCGTAGCCAGAGGCTTATATAGCAAGTGGAAAATTCCCCTTGCATACTTTTTATCAAATACTAATGTTAAGTCCGAAAACCTTAAACATAATTAAAAGAGTTGTGAATAAAGCCTTTGAATCTGGCCTATATCCTAAAGCTGTTGTTTGCCACCAGGGCACCACCAATACCAGTGCATTGAAGCAGGGTGTAACCACGACTACACCTTTCTTTTTTTGCAATGAAAACAAAATCTATTCCGTTTTTGATGTACCCCATATAATAAAAAATTTCAGAAACAATTTACTCACAAATAATTTTACACTGGGTGAAGGGGAGATTAGTTTCACAGATATAATAAAAACGTATGAAATTGACAACAAAAACAAAAGCAGAAGTTTAACAAAAATTACACCAGAACATCTGAATCCAAATTCCTTCCAAAAGATGAGGGTAAAGTTGGCTACTCAAATTTTTTGCTGTTCCGTCTCTGCCGTAATAAACACAGTGGTGGAAACTGGTGAACTACTAAGCACAACTGCTATAAACACTGCCATGTTTATTTTAACAATGAACAATATTTTTGATGCTCTGAATAGCAAAACTTTAAGGCAAAAAATCCGTATAAACGACCATTAACGAAAAGAAATAATTTTGTGAGGAAAACATTAATGGAAGGTTTAACCATGGCCAAAAGCGATAAAGAAAAGATAATAATAAAAGGAGATGGCAAAAATGTGAAACTGTGCCTCCATGCTTTCTAGGTTTACAGCAATCGATTACAGCAATTTTAAATTTATTTGAAGAGGAAAATGCAAAGGGTGTAGATTTTTTGATGACATACAGATTAATTCAGGATGTAATTGAAAATTTATTTGGCCTATATCGGATGAAAACAGGAAGTAATAGCTGCGTGCTGTATTCCGAAGTAATTTATTAAACGGATTAATCAAACTGAACAACACTGGAAATTGTGAAGAAGACCAAGACGTATTTATAGGTGAAACTGGTACTGATATAAATGTTAATGTAGGTGATTATGAAGAGGGTGAAACCAGTGGAACTATTTCTTCAGATTTCCTTCAGTTAGGTAGTGTTACCGAGGAGATTGAAGGAATGCAGGAAGGTGAGATTCCAACTCATGAGACAAATTTAGAAACATGCTCTGTAATATATTTTGCTGGATATTTAGCAAAAAAATCAAATGATAAATTTAATTGTGAAATATGTTCAGAAACACTATTAAAAAATGAAAGTATCTTGAATGATAAAAAACAATTGTTAATGATCAACAAAAATTATGGTGTTAATAGTATCAATTTAACCGCACCAAGTGATGCTCTTTTCAAAATTATTTCTGAAGCTCTGGACATATTTAATGATATATTTAATATAATTAAACATAAAACAAAGTTAAAAAGCAATATTTTAAAGGCAATTTCTACTCATGTTGCGAGAAATAATTTATGTGAAGAACATGTCTTGTTTTTGTTGCAAAAACTGATAACAGTAAAAATACATTTTTATTGCAAGTTAATCAAAAGATCATCAGAAGCTGCTAGGAAAGTGCGAATTTAAAAAAATTTGTAAACTCGAAGTGGTTTGTGCATTTTTCTATGGATGTTGGCATATCCACCCGTCGCCATTTTGATTTTTTTGCAAAGTTTCAGAGCACAATGAAAGTTGCAACTCTACCAGCTCTACTTATAATGATTAGATCATTAAACATAATCAGCCTCTACTTGATTAAACTTGTTATTGAAGAAATTTAATAAACTAAGGGTCTGTTTCACAACCTTCTGATAAAATGTCAGATAGCAATCTAGCAGATAGCTTATGCGACGGTTAAAACTGGCTGATATTTTTTCTCCTGTTTCACCATCTAAGTGCCTGATAAGCTAACTGGCAGATAATTAACCAATACTTTACTTGACAGTCGGAGTGGCAACGTCGCATTTCGAGTTTTACGTTCCGTTACAGAAAACTTTTAAGTATAGCACATTACGTTTCATATAATCTTGAAAAATAGTATTTTTTCCAAATAAAGTCTTGAACTTGAACTGACTGTTATGATATATGACACTTTGTCTGCCAGTTAAAACTAATCGAGAGTGGTGAAACAGAAACGTGTTTGTTATCTGTGAGATAACTTCTGGATAGACTATCCGGATCTTTATCAGCAGGTGGTGAAACAGAGCCTAAGTATGTTAAGTAGGTACCTACATATTAGGTCTTTATCTATGAAATTGCCGTTTTGTATGAAAAAATTTTAACGAATTTTTTTCATGTATTTTTTATTTGTATTAATCGAAGTAATCACCCATGCAATCAATGCATCTTTGCCAACGCAGTGGCAGTTTATTGATGCCCTTCTTAAAGAAATCAGCTGGACGGGAGGCAACAAAATCTTCAAAGGCATTTTGTACTGCCTCTCGGGTATTGAATTTTTTCCCTGCCAAGAAATTATTCAAATTCTGGAAAAAGTAGTAGTCTGTAGGCGCAAGATCTGGTGAGTAGGGCGGATGACGGAGAGCTTCCAACCCCAGTTCTTGCAACTTGAAGACCATCTGCCGTGCAGTATGAGGTCGCTCGTTGTGCAGGAGCAGCGGAGAGGGTTGATTGACCAATGCTGGTTGGAGATGTGCCAGCTTCTACATCATTGTATTCAGTTCTTCACAGTACACATCTGCAGTAATGCTCATCCCGTTTGGTAAGAAGCTGTGATGAATCACACCGGCGCTAGACCACCAAACAGTGACCATCACTTTTCTAGGGGTAAGTTTTCGTTTAGGGCATTGTTTAGGTGCTGAACCAGGATCCAACCCAACTTGCTGAGCGCTTGCGGTTATCAAACAGAATCCATTTTTCATCGCAGGTAACAATGCGGTTCAAAATTCCTTCATTTGTGTGTTTGTTGAGCAGTGCAAGGCAGGTCTCGACGCGTACTTCGCGCTGGCGATCATTGAATTCGTGGGGCACCCATTTGTCAAGCTTTTTTACCTTGCCAATTTGACGCAAATGGACCAATATTGTTTTGACGCTAACGGCGAAAGCTGCTGCTAATTCAGCCGTAGATTGTGTATCATCAGCTTCCACAATCGCCTTTAATTCGTCATTGTCGACCAAAGTCTTCGGACCACCACGAGGTTCATTTTTCAGGTCGAAATTCCCAGAACGGAAGCGAGCAAACCAATAACAGGTGGTGCGTTGGTTTGTAGTGTTAGCTCCGTAAACGTCGTTGATGTTGCGTGCCGCTTGTGCCGCGTTGCTGCCACGACGGTACTCATATTCCATAATTACTCGAATTTTTAACGTATCCATGATGACGAAAAAGAAATGCGATGAAAATGTAACACTAATCTAATCAATAAACAAATGACTACTTTTGGAAAAAGAATTCCATGTTTTTAAAATAAAATTAATTTGAAATTAGAATTCTTAGCCAAACAAAAATTATTTTGATTTGAAATGGCTAGTACTGCAGAACGGCAATTTCATAGGTAAAGACCTATTATTAAAATACATACTTTTTTATGTGTTAAATTTGATGTTAACCACATACATGTGTACATTTTAAATCTCTGAAACGTGTTATGTTTCCTAAATTAGAAATTAAGTAAAAACCTATTGTACAAATTGATTGTCGTAATATATTCACAGTAAAAACTTATTTCACGTTGATAGCGTTATTAGTTGCTGAGATATGAAGCTGTGACAGACAGACAGTCTGAGGCTGACATTCAGAGACGAAATCCGGCTCAGCTAAGCGTGAACTCAAAGGCTGACAAACGTCATATCGTATGGGAAAATTGACAGTTGACAGTTTGAGTTCATGCTTAGCTAAGCCGGATTTCGTCTCTGAATGTCAGCATTAGTCGCACCATAAGGGTTCCTTTTTACCATTGTGTTACGGAACCCTCAAAACCAAATAGTAAACAACTAAAATAGTTTGCGACTTTGAAACAGGCAAGATGTAAACAACTCGTTCTTGTCAGCAACTATAGGCGTTATGTCTCACGTCATAAGGTTCATGTTGATTTGTAACGTTTTGGGATGTATACCCTACTCGATGCGGAATCCCAAAAGTTTTGTTTTGTACATTTTTGGGTATTCAGTTCTTATGTATATACCTACTTCATTTACAGAATTTTTGATTTGTTAAGAAAAGGGAAACGTGTTTTGTCAATTTAAGAAATATGTATAATTGTTGCATTAAAAACATTTATGTTTAATTTGAAACATTTAATCACTTCCTTCCTTCTTAACCCCATCATCCTACATATAGGACCTAGTATACAGTAGCTTTGCTGTGGTGTTACTGTCACAGTAACAGGGCTATTGATCACCACAAGACCCTGGTGGAAAGTAATTTGCAAAAAATTGAGAGACAAGGATCATAGATGCTTTTTTCTCACCATGATGACAAACATCTAGCTAGTCTTATATGCGGCATTCCTCTATGATGCGGCTTATCTTATCTTTGACTTTGCGTACGCTTCACAACGTTGTGAGGGGCTACTTACGCTTGGTGAAAGATGCAGTCAGCCGCATGACGAACGTTACACTTCCAATCTAATCGTACATTAATCGTATATTTATTTACATTGTTAGTTGTTAGCTAATGTACTAATAATATATTCCTCAATTGCATTATTATTATTTTATTATTGGATCTAGCGACATCTATGCGTGTCTTCGGTTTATTATTGACAGAGAGATAGCGACATCTAGTTTCTCATACGTAACATAACCTAAGCAACGTGACTAGGGGTCGTGTTGGTTCCATTTCTCGCCACTATCGCTGTACTCTGGTGACTTAGGACGGTAACAACTTTTTATGGAGGTTGCCCAGACATGGATACTACTTACATTTACTTGTTATAATACTATACATTGTTATACATATGTTCGTATTCATCACACAACTATTTCCCCTCGCGGTTGTCGAACCCGTAACCGTTGGTATAGCTGACACGGTCTCTATCCATTATACCAACTGGCCGTCAAGCCGTCAATTTCTACTAATACAGGTAATTTGTAATGTTTTGTATTTCTATATAGGTTGCCTGCTCCTGCCTAATAAGCCTTTATCTCCTCGACTCTCAAAGCATGGTTGAACTGCTAAATTCTCTCATAGCCCTTCAAAGTAACAGTAGTCTCAAATCGACACTGCAGTTTGACCTCACGCAGATATTGGAGGGCGATATGAAGGCGAAGATTAAAGAGAAAATTGTGAATGGGGTCAAAATTGTATTGAAGACTGTTGTTTTGGTATATGCATGTTTTGTTGGTGAGTATTATATTAAAACCTTGTAAGGTCAGTGTGATGTATGTGTTAAATTCGATACCTTATATTAGATCTTTATCTATGAAATTGGAGATTTTTTCTTCGTTAATCATAATGTACCAACTCCTACGATTCTATAGCTATTTCCAAATTAGTTTTTTATTTGGAAAATAGAATATATTTTTAAGGTTTCACATGAAATATTTTTTAATGTCTGAGCTAAATCACATAATAAAAAAAATTTGAACACAGCTTTCATGAGCTTCCCATATTATTTCTTAGATTCGCAGAAACTTTTATAAAACGGTTACTTTTAAAAATTAACACTGCCTATATTTAACTTAATGTTATCCGATAATAGGTACACAAAGATTAGCAAAATTTGGATTTGCCGTTCCCAAAAAAAATTCAAAAATGTTTGTTTGGAGAAAACAGTTTTAATGAAAATCTTCATACAAAACGCCAATTTCATAGGTAAGGACCTAATATTAACGCGCTCCTGTAACGTCAGGTTGTCTAGGACATAAATCCAGCACTTTAACCTCTATAGTGACATATTTTCATCCAAGTATATCTATTTCGTTACTGTGATTCGTATTAGGCTATAGAACAGCTGTTTGGGTTTTTGCCGAACCTATGGAAGAAGCAAATTTCGACTTCTTCACTTTGTTACACATAAATTGTATTTTTGTTCTGCAGAAGCGACCGGTTCGTGCGATCTACAAGTTAGGCTCCCGAGTATCTCTGAGGAATAAATTTCAGGAAATCAATATATTAACTTTGGCATCGCAATATATTTATGAAAACTTAATGTACGTAAGAAAAAATCTGCATTTGTTTAGGAAAAATTGTGAAATACACAATGTTAATACAAGATATAAAAATAAAGTTGTTGTCCATAGCAGTCGCTTAACAATGTATACACTTTTATAATAAAGTTCCGGTAGACATCAAAAATTTGCCTTTAAATAAATTTAAAACAACCATTAAATGGAAACTATGCGCCAAAGGCTATTAAAAAATTTGTGACTATCTGGATTATAAGAATGCGTGGACATGAACCGCTCGGCAATATCCAATATATTTTATTCTTATTTTTCTTTGTCGAATCATAAATTTTACAATTATTTCAAATTATATTTGTATTAACTTATTTAAAAAGAGCAACCCCGGAGTTTCTTGCTCGTTCTTCTCTGGGGAGACTGCCTAGTGAATGAGCGGTAACTGTATGTCATGACGATTTCAAATGTTATTCTTGTAACTTACGAAATAAAACATTTTTGATTTTGATTTTTTTGATTTTGTTAGTTTGTTTTTCGGTGGAAGGTTAATTTACGGGTGAGACGTTAATAGTTTCATTTCAATACGAGTCCTAAGCCAAATGAGGTCTAATAGACCCTTAATTTGTTACAGATAACCATGGCGGTGCAGTTGTGACGAAACTAAAAGACTTGTTCAGGAGAGACTCTCAACCATTGGTAGATCTGGTGCAATTCAGTGAACAATCAACCTTAAAGCTTCTGCCTCCCGTTATTTTGAACTATAGGTAGGTGACGGTTTAATCCTCAGACGTATAAGCAGTACACTGAACATAAGAATCTAATGGCGTAGCTTGTTTCCATACAAAAGTATTAGCCACGTTTTGACTTTTGAGCTATTGATTTCTAATGTCTAGAGATGGGTTCCAATTGTGTGGCTTATCAGATGAACAATCTATTAATACCTTATCTATTACCTCGTTTTTGTTTTGAAACGAGCAGTATTTATGTATAGAACGTCGCGTGAAGGACATAACCTGCATGGGGAACGTGTCAACTTTTGCATAAACATAAATCGTTTATTTGCGAGAATACAGTAGTATCACAGATCTTATTTTATACAACAACCCTTCCTTGGTAATCGTGTAAAAAGCTCATTGTATGCAATCTGCAAACATACATATACATACAAATATTAGTCAGTGACCATCAAAACAAAACACAACACAAGTCAGTGGTATATCGGTGAGTTTTTTTACTGTAAGAAAAAATATTTTGTACAATAAAGCGTTTACAAACAAACAATATAAGTGAAATAGAAGTTATTGGCATAGGTAGGCAACGCAAAGATTGCTCGGAAGAGATCGCTTTTAGTGATAAGGTCGCCAAATTATACATTCTATTCTTACCACTTTTCTGAAACTATATTGTATTGTAGTTATTTTATTTTTAAACCATCATTGAATAAAGCCTCGTGTCATTTGACGGTCGCGTTTGTGCCTATTCCACATAATTACATCATTAAATGAAATAAATGAAAAAAGAACTTGGAGAAAATATGAGTTCCAATCAGTGTTTTCCTTTATTCCTATAAAGGAATTCCTACCAATCCCGCCAATTGCAAATCAAATAATTAAACTACATGATATGCCAATAACTTCTATTTCACCATAGATATCCTTATTTTTTCCTTACGGTAATAAAATTCATCCGGTATAGTGCCTATGTCAAAAACAACAATCCATTATTATATTTCCTAGTTCATATACGACCTGTTTGGTGTAATGGTTAGCAACTCTGACCACTATACCAAAAGGTTGCGGGTTCGAATCCCGCTAGGGGCATATGTTTGTGTGATGAATACGGACATGTGTACCCGAGTTATGGATGTTTTCATTTATAATAAGTATTTATTTACAAAAAAAAAATGTATGTATTATATCAACCATCTGGTATCCACAACACAAGCATATAGTTGCTTACTGTGGAACTAGATGGCGCTGTGTGTATGTCTAAGGATATTTATTATTTATTTATTTATATATTCCGTGACACTGTTTCTTTCATAAATGTTTGGTCTTTCTTGCTGTCGTTTAGGTTTCAAGTCAAACTTTATAGTAAGGTTTCAGTTTGAGTGTTACTGACTAGTTTTGTATATTTTAGTCAATGGCTCAACGTGAACAACATGAGAGACAGTTACAAAACGGAGCTCCCGGGTTCAATCCCCCGTGGGGTGGATATTCCGTATTCGGTTTGGTTGGTCGGCAATTTTAAATTTCCTTCTGGCCAGCTACCACCATCGTCACATCACACATTAACAGCCTCCTCTCATTAGGAGTGGGTTTGGGCATAATCGGATGGGCCCAGTGCGGGTTGGTAGATTTGTGTCAAGATTAGTGGCCACGTGTACTCTCAAGCTTCCTTTGTAAGCCACCGACTTGGCTAAACAACTGCATACAATTGAAACTGGGACTACTTACTGTTTAACGTGCCTCTCGAAGCCATGGAAACTCTGGAATCAAAATGTCACTAGTCGTAAATCATCTACAGACTGACCGAAGACGAATAAGCGACTGCTCCTGCGCCACGATTGCTTCGAGGCATAATCTAATAAGAAATGTTATATTTATAGGTTATCTTCTAACAAGGAAGTGGAAGCTCTACCCAAGACTGAAATAACGAATTGCGTGCAAAAGTGGAGCGTTTGGGTGAAGTCGTTCATACACGACAATGTGCGGACGTTATTACAGAACATTACAAGGGTCAAAGTGCTACATGAGATAAGGGAGGAAGCCTTCAAAATAGGTGCTGGTTGTTTAGTTCTTTTTTAATGCAAGACATTGCATACGTTCTTTGCGTCAATTCCACAAAGTCTGAATACTTAAGTCTTCAATAAGTGCGCCCTACTCGTAATGAGAACTCGGCTCTTTAATGTATAGATTTTTGAACTTTCATTGATGGAGTCAAATTCACGATCAGAAACATTTCACGTGCGAATTTGCTTTCTATGAATGACGACTGACAACAGAAATTAATAAGAATTAAATTCAACCAAAAACACTTAACGTAAAAAAGGTTGCCAAAACGTTTTTATCCGACAGCCCCAAAAAGGAGGGTAGAGGGTGTTATTTCTATGTTACCTCATGTAGACTAAATGGCTTGACCGATTTTGAAGGGCAAGGTGTCGTTCGATTCGTCTTGATCTCTAGAGTGTCATAGTTATGGTAAGAAATCCAATACGGCGCCTGCAAAAAACAAAATATACTGTCAGGTTTTTGGTTTTTAAATATTTAAATAGTTATACGACACGATGATTTCATCAAAAGCCTAATAGAAGGAAGAATAGAGGGGAAAAGAAAAAGAGAAAGACCGAGAATAAGTTACATGCAGCAGATAAAAGAGAAGTTGAACGTCGTGTCGTATCAGGAGGTCAGGAGGAAGGCGGAGAGCAGACAGATATAGAAACAACTCCACCGACAAGAGAATGGCTCTTAAATAAGATGATGATGATGAAATAGTTATCACCAGAGTGTACATATTAAGCAATTGCTTATATACTCTAAGGTTTTCACGGTTAAAAAGTTATCTGATCTCATGAAGAGCCAACCTTATTTTACAAGGGCCTAACCTTAGAAGCCCTAACTCTACAATCCCATATTAGTCAAAAATGAAGAACAAAGACATAATGCGGAATAAGTGTAATATACACACAATGTCAAGCAACTCACAACTGTTCCAATTCAAAAACGGATCGTGAATACAAACGATGTGAATTTAAATAACTTTAAGTATTTAAAAACCAAACAACCTGATAGCATACTTTGCGGGCGCCATGTCGGATTTTTTACCATAAAATGTATCCTAGGACACTCCAGGGATCAAGACGAATCGAACGACACCTTGCACTTCAAAATCGGTCGAGCGGTTTAGGCTACATGAAGTAACATAAAAATCTACATACTCGTAAAACATTGCCTTCCTTTTTGGGGCTGTTGGGTAAAAATGCGAATTTACGAAGTTCAAGCGTGAAACTGAAAATTTCGATTGGGAATTCAAAAGCCAACGATTCAAAAAATCGGTGTCCAGCAACCCTGCAACTATTTGGACTCAACTACTTACCATATTTTCAGAAAAGCGAATGGTGATTATTCCAATCCTATTATGTCTGACGTTTTATTGTCGCAGAAACACCACCAAACTGGAGTACCATATGCTCATCGCTAGATATACCAGAAGTTCACGTATGGTGCCACTACTTCCAGCCACTCCTTACCTCTCGGGTCAAGGCCATCATAGACAGCAGATGGCTCAAAATCTACGATTCGTTCAAAACCCAACTGTTAATAGACCTGATTAAGGTTGCTACAGACAGCGAGGTGGAGAAGGAGGCCGACGTAAATTGGTTTGTCTGGAAGGACCTTATAGGCGAGACTATCATCGAATCTAGAAATGATGTGGTCAAAGTCATGAACTCGTTAATGAGAGGTAAGTAATTTACAGGTGCTTGCAAAATGTCGCACTACCCGCTGTAGCGACTACCTTTTTTTTTTCTGAAAGAAAGTGCACATTAATTATTGTGCAATAGAAGGTCTACATAGGAATAATATTGGATAATTGCTCACATTTTTTTAGTTCTACGTATTAGATAGAAGTCTACATAATTCAATTTTAGGTATGACTACCCTTGTTGCCGCGTGTCGCTCGCACTAGATGGCGTTCTGACAGAGGGTATAATTAAATCAAATGTCATCTCTTACCAATAAAAAAAACTTTATTACACAGTTTATAGAAACCTCTGTTAAGGCAAATGAATGTTCATGCCTAGCCACAAATGTCATAGTGGATAGAAAAATATATTTGCAGGAGCAAATGATATTGATGTCGTTTATACGTGATCAAAATGAAAAATTTCATTAAAACAATTATTTTATTTTTTATATTATCTTAAAACAAACTTCTCAAATACGGATATACTGTAGTTCACAAGGTTGCAAATCGACACCCTTATAGTTTCAGTGTAATGATTTTTTTTTTATTTATTCTAAAATGATATTAATATTAATTGAATTAATTTGCCACTAAGTGGATATAATTGATTATTCACATATATCCATTTTTAATAATAATTTAAAAGGACATGTATGTATGTCATTTTTAGTGAGATCAAGCAAGACAATACTGAAAACACTTATATTAAAATCAGACCATTTTCTTCTTCTAACACTTTAATGAAGTGATTCCCCACTTTTCTACATTGACGACAGCAGAGCAGATGATATAAATTTATTTAAAATCGTTATAACTGTATTTCACATTTCATAACTTTAGGTATGTCCCGCCAAGACCGTGGCTTCACACCGAATCTCGAAAGATTATGTCAAAGTGTGGATAGTGAGCTACAAAAGCTATTAGACGACCTTAAAGTCTATTTATACCGAGACAAGAAGAGTACATTTAGTCGAGATAAAATCCTTTACACCTACGACGAGGAGGATGACATAGATCAGATTTATAGCGATAAATTCGATATCGAACTGTACGTGAGGACCACTTCCGACAGCAATGTACAAAGGTAATTGTTGCATTCTGCTTTTTAAAGCTCGACGAAAAACGACGGCTGTTACGTTACGTGTTTGATGGGGCGATGTGTGTGTCTGTTCAGTCTTTGGCCGGATGTATCAGTGTTATGTTTATTGCGTTATTAGTGTATGTTTGCAGTTTTTTTATATTTAAGGTTAAACGAGAGTAAAGGCTCTTAGCCATGTTTGATGAAAAAAAGATTGTTTTGTGATGATATTATTGTATTTAATTTATGCTATAAGTTTATTAGGGAAAAGTGAAAACTTGAATTTTAAACAAAAACCTTTTGATAACTTGTTCAAAATGTACAGATTTGTGCTAAATCGTCGGTCTACGAAAATCATTCGAATGTTTCTGGCCGCATCCAAAATAATGTAGATCTAACAGATTGGTACCTAAGTATATCTTGTTGCATAGTTTTTTGAAATCACAGGAACGTTTGGAATATGTTTCTTTGACATATTTTTAACAAAAATTTTAATAATTGTTATGAGAAATACAATACATGTACCCCGCCGGGGATCGAACCCGCGACCTCCGATTCGTAAACTCTTATGTTGTTCACATTGAGTTACGGAGGCGGTTGTTTCAGCTATTTCCAAGATACTTTTAACGCAGTTTGTGTGGTTACCTTAGGTTTTGACAATTCGGGGGTTTCTTGATTTTCAAATTATAGTTATTGCATACAAGAATGATTAATAATATGGTCTTCTTTTGCAGTATGCTTCATTACATGAAGGCATGCTTTGACGAACCGACACTCCAATCTACTGAACTACAGAGGAAAACCACTGCCATCTACACTGCGAGATTCGCCCAAGCAACTACACACCTTATGCCCAACTTACGCAAGTGCTACATTCCAGACACAGTGAATAGTTTAGGTATACTTGATGTGGATGACAACGCGTTGAAAAGCTGGAACACTCTGTGTGGGGTTCTGAAGGAGAATTATCTGTTTTGTTGGGGGAAATGGGTGGATATTGTGATGGTTAATGTGGCTGATTTGACCGAGGGTCTACCGAAAGAGTTCACTTTGGAGGCTAATGTTGATTATTTAATGATGGTAAGTGTATATTGTAAATTATTTGTTGTAAAGACTGTACAATACGGTTCAAAAAGCATACCTAGTCGCAGTTCAAAGGAGAGGAAGTTAAGGTAGTAATTGATTATCATCATCAGTCTTACAGACCCCCATTGTTTGGGCACAGTTTCCTCCTACTGGCAGAGGGTATGTGTCGTAATGCACCACGTGGGCCTATTACGGATTGGTGGGTGCCTGTACCATTTCGCGCCGATTTCAATTAAAAACAACCGAGACCGACTCTACGAGTATAACGCGCCGTTTGAAGCACGGAAACGCTCGCATTAAAATAAATAATAAATAAATAAATATCCTTGGACAAACACTCAACGCCATCTAGTTCCACATTAAGCAACTATAGGCTTGTGTTGTGGATACCAGATGGTTGATATACTACACAAATACAAATACATTTTTTTTGTAAATAAATAAATATATAAATGAAATACATCCATAACTCGGGAACACGTCATGTCTATATTCATCATACAAACATATGCCACTAGCGGGATTTGAACCCGCAACCTTTTGGTATAGCAGTCAGAGTTTCTAACCACTACACCAAACAGGTCGTCAAAAGCATTAAAAAGTGGAGATCAAAGGACGGACTAACGTCTTAATTGAAAACTAATTGCGAATGCGCCACAAGTGTTTAATAATAATTGATATTTGCCTTAAGTATTTTTAATACATAACGAGTAAGTGTTACTCCTAGCTCATCTCAATCACATTATTATCTTAAACAGAGGAAAACGACACTGCTTCTCGGCGACAGACAGAGATCGTGTTAGACGGACATTAAAAATGCCGTACTACCAACTAAACCGAGCACTAAACATGGGAAATGGAACACACCTTCGTTTTGTATACCTCATGTTGTAACATTAAAACTTTTTTATATTTATTTACTCTTACAGCAATGGGACATAATAAAAATAGAAGAGAAAGACGACGAAGGTAGCGCCATAGAGTCAACCATCAAAGTACCGGCTGGCCCGTCTTTAAAACTACAAGAATACTTGTACTCCGTCAGTCGGGTACTCGACGAAGTCGTTCCACACACACTACCCATTGAAATTCAAGCGTTGTTCATTGAGAAAGTCGCCGGTATCACCTTCTCGCATTATAATAACGTCATTAGGGAGAAAGAGGCCGATATAAATCAGAGGTAAGGGATAATCTCTATACATTTGATTATAAACTCTCACAGCTTCCGATCCCAAGGCAGGTTCGTAGGGCTAACTCACACACACACGTACACACACCCACACACACACACACACACGTACACACACACACGTACACACACACACCCACACACACACACCCACGCACGCACGCACGCACGCGCCCTACGCACGCACACGCACACGCACACACACACGCACACGCACACGTACACGCACACGCACACGCGCACAAGCACAATCACCAACGCATAGAAGACTTAAAATGGTATTTTTCTTTTCACTATATTAATTATTATTTTTTGTTAGAGTTTTATTTTTCTAATCTCCGCCAATTATGTTCGGGAAAGAGCGAGTCAACCCCAACACGAGTATTATATTTTACTCTCTGGCGATGCCTCAATACTGTTATATACTATTACAGGAGAAATAAAAGTATTTTTATTTTATTTTATTTATTTACCAACCACTGTATATTAAATGACCTGTTTTTATTTATTTAGGTGTGCCCTTCAGTTGCTGATGGATGTGAGGCATCTAACCATGCTAATGGTCCCTCGGGAGAATAAGAAGTCCATGGAATTTTCTCATGAGATTTGCGAGTTCCTGCGGCAGAAGATAGACCCGTTTGACTATGACGTGTTCTACCCGTACATACAGACTAACTTGAAGAGATCCGTCCAGCGTGTACAGGTAATAAATAAATACTACTTTAGAGACTACGAGGTACTTGGTATGTCTATCTCTTTTACCGGTTAGAGTGTAAAAGTGACGAACTTGTGAAAAAATAAAATAAGTATAAATTGAAAATTAGGAAATCCCCGACAATATTGATGGAACAAATGATTATATATCGTCCAGGTAGACTAGACGATAAAATAGTGTTACAAGCTAAATATCATCGAAATGGCTTAAATCGATTTCCATCAAATATAGCTAAGAACGTAACGGGTTCAACCGCCGTTTTTCAACCGCCTCCGTGGCTCAATGTAAACAACATTGGGTTTACGATTCGGAGGTCGCGGGTTCGGTCCCCAGCGGGGTACATGTTTTAGTACTCGGTTTGGTTGGTGGTAGGGCATTTTAAATGTCCGCCTGGCTAGCTACAAACATCTTATCTAAATCTGCCGCCAAGCAGCAAAGTTAATAGCATTGTTGTGTTCCGGTTGTCAGAGATAAGATAGCCAGTCCCCCAAATGTGTTGGGGTTTCCGGGTCAGTACGTTTCCACCTTTGACCTCATCTTGATTTAACATCAGGTGCGATTGAAGTCATGTACGAACTCGTCGTGCATAACGAAAAAAAAGAAGGGTTTAATATGAAATAAAAAAAATTTGAAGCCCTTGGACTATGATATTGTGGGTGATTAACATGTGTGGAGGAAAACGGAAGATCTGCCACCGTGGTGGTGGTATCACCCGGGGACCGCGGTCCATAAGTTATTAGGGGCGTCTTGCCTATATCAATGTCTTGAGAAAACCTAGTTAGCGTGATGTAGGATTGGCGCTCTTATTGTTATCTGTTATCTTATTATATTGGATTATGTAACTTCATCGGTATCGTTATCGATTACGTTGACCAATAAGAAACCGTCAAATTGCCGAGCGAGCCGTGAGCCATCCAATCACATGTCAGAACGTAACCGATGAGGATATTGATGAATTTATGTAATAGAACCCCTGGTTGGTAGGCTTAATAATGCCACCTTTCACTCTGCCCTCACAATATCATCGATATAATAATGATAAATAAATATCCTTGGATATACACACAGTGCCGGCTAGTTCCACATTAAGAATACACAAGAATTCCACAATTCCACAATAAATACAGCAAAAAACTGTGTTAAAAGGTGAAGGGCTGAACCGATTTCATCAACTGAAACCGAAATCCTCTCGTTTAGTCTTTAATATAAAGAAGACCGCACTCATTTAGAACGTATACAATCTCATAAAAAATTGTTCATGTAAAAAATGGGCCAAGTTTCGAGTCTCTAAATACGATCTAAAGGTGGGTAGTTACCGGGAGTGGTCCCAGTGAGTTCTCTTAATGTAAAGCCAAGTCTGGTACACTAAGTGGAACCCTAAATCCATCAACATTTTCTCCTCTGACACCGTATTTCACGTCCCTCTTTCATTTATTCCAGACTCTCCTAGGCAGCCTAATTCTCCATCACGGCCAACTAACCGGTATAATCGGCACAAAACCGGTTTTGTCTGGTGGTAGCGGCGATAAGGCAGCCGCTCTGCTGGCCGCCGGCGAATCTCATTGGTTCTCGCTACTACCGGTGGCCGCGCCCCCTAGCCAACTCAAGAAGCAGGATAAACCGGTTAGTGGTTTCACAAATATATACCCAAAAAGTGATGACAAAATAGAAAATTTAGATACCTGTCCCCTTATTCTCCAATTTCAAAGGTAATGAACTTTATCGCTATCTCTTTCGCCATTTGTCCAATATAAAAATTAAAACCTTTCTGTAGGTCGAATTTGATAGTTGCCGATACAGTTTGGGATTCATGAATTTTTTTATGTTTTGTGAGTAAATTTTTGAACGACAGATTTTACCTTATAACTTTAAAAAATGGTTTTTGTAAAATGTTTGAATCCCTAATGAATGCATTATTAATTACAATAAAATCATTAATCAACTGTTCATTCACAACGTTCGCTAAAATTTGAATCAAAAAGTTCATAAATTATTATTATATTCTTTATTGCACCAAAACATTACATATAACAAAAGTACAAACAATAGGTCACGTACAAAGGTGGACTTATCTCTTTAAGAGATCTCTTCCATCCAACCTGAGCATTGAAATAGGAAATGGATTATTTTCGATGGGAGTAATGTTAAAAAATAAAAAGTGATCAAAATGATTTTTTTTCTGATTGATTGGATACGAGTTTACAATCTCAAGTGGCGATGCGATCGAAGTAAGTGCCTAGTTACCCTGCTCTTGAAGATTGTAGGTTTCAAATTAACATAAGGCTATTTCGGATAGGTGTTATAATCATGTATCTAGGTAGATTTTCTTTATTATCGTCACTTTTTGGGCTACCTGCAAAATGGGCTTACATTTTTAGCAGGTAGAAAAACAGGTAGGGTATTATTTTCGAAAAAGGCGGAAAAATTACATAAATGACGAAGTTGCCAGCTCGTACGTACGCTGCCGTCCTCACCTCTATTTTTGAATTTTAATATTACTTGAATTAGATTGAATAAAGTAGAAAAACGCAATGTATGTATTTATATTTGAATATAATTATATATTTTTATAAATGAAGTAATATTTATGTATATGATATGTGTATTATGCTATACAGAATCAAGAGTTCTTCATACTGTGATGTGAACCAATGGGTATGGTTTTGGTTGGTGTTCGTTGGTTTGCATTTGAATTTAACATGACTAGCAAGGCTAGCATAACTTATCGCGACTCAAGTGACAAAGAATTTGCCATATGACGACGAGAGTGTTGTTAGAGTGACTGAGTTTTGGTCCAATAAAACTTGCCTCGACTCGAAACGAAGAAGAAATGAAAAACAATCGCTCGCATGATTTAAGGTCTATAAAATAATATGTGATCAAGGGCTAATCCAGCGTTCGAGTCAGAGGGTCACACTGCACTGGTCAGGTTTCAAAACAGTAATAATAAATTTCATTAATTGGATGGATCAAAAAATAAATAATATTAGGTCCTTACCTATGAAATTGGCGTTTTGTCTAAAGAATTTCATTGCGACTGTTTTCTCCATACAAACAATTTTGTTTTTTTTTTTGGGAACGGCAAATCCAAAAGCTAAACTTTGTGTGTATTATCGGATAACTTTAAGTTAAGTATCGGCAGCGTTAATTTCTAAAAGTAACCGCTTTATAAAAGTTTTAGCGAATCTAAGAAATGATTATGGGAAGCACGTTAATTTTTTTTTATTACGTGATTTAGCCCAGAAATTAAAAATATTTCATGTGAAACCTTGAAATAATATTCCATTTTCCAAATAAAATACAAAAATTAACGAAGAAATAAATCTCCAATTTCAATTGTAATGACCCAATATTTTATAGTTTTACATTATGGCTGCTTACCACTAAAACCTTAAACAAGCCGTTAACCTTAAACACATTGACGGACAGTGAACGCCTATAGACTATTCATTATCTATGTTAAATGTTCTTTGTATTTTATTTTTGTGTGCAATAAAGAATTTAATAATAATAATAATAATAGACGTAATAACAATAAAAATTTTATTTTATTTCTAAAACCTTAAAATATCTATTGTTTCTGGTTCAGTGTCCGTGAACGAGTTAACTCCTATTAAGAGTATTACGATATATTGAATACGATATCAGAAAGACCTAGACCAAAGCCGGTCACGACCCCCATCGGCCCTCCTGGATCCGCCGTCGTATGTGACCTCGGCTCAATCATGTGACTGTAATTTTCTTAATCTGTGAAGTGCCACGTAAAACGAAGATTTGGACACGAGAACCTTTGTCGAGTCTCTGTGTATGTCACTGCATATAAGTTATGCTAGCCCTACTGGTTTGTCATACTTACACACTCATATCATGCATGTCTCGTGCATGGTTTCGTTTCTTCTTGTACTTACTGTTGAAACAAAGCAAAAGTTCCCACACTAGTTACAAGAAACTATGACAAGTAGGTAATGGACGTGAATTTCATTAAATTCAAATTAAATCAAAAATGCTTTATTTTGTAGGTGTAGTGTACCCTGTGTTACACTTAAAATAGTCAGATTTTACATTTTTAAAACTAGTGACACTTAAACTAAACTAAGGTTACCCTTCGAGTTTCTTGCTTGTTCTTCTCTGGGGAAAATTGCATTTTGAACAAGCAGTAGCTTAAAAAATGTAAAATTGACTATTTTAAGTGTACTCTGTGTACCTACAAAATAAAGCATTTTTGACTTTGACTTTAGTTCTAGGCAGACTTGTTTTACAACATTTATAGTGAATTCTATGAAAAATTTAATACCGGATGAAATTTTTCAACGTATTGTCCTAAATTTATATTTGGTAATTGCAATAGAAGTAGCATAGGTAATAATTTGTTTTTAATATTTTTTTTCGAAACCTTCATCGACCGACGCCCCGGCCGGAGATTGATATGCGACTGTCGGAATTCGTAGAGTTCCTATCATACGAAATCTTTTTTGGAACTCATATTTTCCACAAGTTTTTTAAATTTATTTAATTTAATGTAGTAATTATGTGGCATAGGCTACAATCGTGACCGTCAAAGGACACAACGGTTTATACGATGCTGGTTTTGAAAGAAAAATTAAACTACATATGCCAATACCTTCTATTTCACTAAACTAATAGTCCCTATTTTTTTCCTTACGGTAAAAAAACTCATCCGATATATAATTTGGTGGCGCTAGTTGGCTGCTATTAGATCCTTTACATCAACAGCCTTTCGTTTCCACAGCCTCTTCTCACTAGGAGATAATCTCAGATAGGAGAAGGTTGTCGATTTTTCTTACTATCTAAATTCAGCCGTATTTACTATGTGGTAAAGTTCTGAGTTAATCGAAATCTTTATGCGACTTACGTTCTTTTTAAATTGAGAAAATAAGGGAAAATTCAGCATTGTCATTGGGTAGCCCAATCCAAAAATATTTGTTTTTTATCTCAGTTTGAAAAGGATGTAGTCGAATAATTTTTTTTATTAACTTTGATAGATATCGTACTGCAAATACGGATGTTTTTAGATTTTAAGGAAAATCGATCTAAATCCTGTCATCAAAATGCTTAAGTCTGGTCTTTGGTCTGTTGATCTGTTCTGGTGATCCAGGTCTGTTGATGTAAATAATAATAATAAATAAAACGTTTATTTTGAGTTTCTTTTTACAGCGTTACATTTTATCACACACTTCTACCAAACTATAATACTTTATAGGCAGAAAATATGCTCCCTTGTTTTTAACAATGTTACAATGTAACTGTAACACATTATTTAATTGTGATTTTCACAGTGTTATGAATGATTAATGTAACATAACCCTTATGCGCTTTGTTTCATATTTATTTACATGTTTATGTGTGTGTTTGTGTAATGAGTTGCCTTCGAGTAGAGGAGAAAGAGGCTTACCACCTAAATATTGTATTATGGTGTGTGAGATTGATTAACAAATTAACTTTCGAACTGTCCCCTTGACTGAGCCTTCTGCTACCGCCACGCTTACTGCATCTAGGCGCAGTCCGTGGTGGATACGAAAGCAGGAGGCCGAGCTTCACTCGCCCTCCCCCATAGGAATGGCCCTAGTGTCATGTTACATTTCATTGGCTACACTCCCATTTGCCAAGGGGGGAAGTGGGAAACCTTTTTCTTACTTACACACCCTATTTCTTTCTTTAATTAGCCTGGGGTCCAAGGTAGCAATAGAGTCACGTAGGGCACCGCCTACCTTCAGTAGGCGCCGTGTCGAGTACCACTGTCGATCCTAGCTTATAGGAGTTACAGTGGGAGGAGTGTGGAGGTGGGATTGTTAATAATATCGGGTTACAGCTACGGCAGGGATTAGAAAGTTTCATACGCCATTTGTAATTATTTTGCACTGAAATACTAAAGTGATTCAGAATGGTTTGTGTACACTACTGCGCAAAATTGTGACGTGCGCTGACTTTCATTAACCTTGTGTATAGGCGGATGTCAGTCGCACGATTCATTGGTTCGTCAGCTTTACTATTCCTGATATACCTGAACTTTATCCCGTTTTTGCAGACAAAGAAGAAGCCGATATCAGCAGCGAGCCCCAACAAATCCAGGTCTGACATATCGGACTTAATGTCCAGTTCCTTGCCCATAAACTTCGCAAATGCCAAGTCTGGGGCGGCGTCATTCTTCAATTCTATGACCAGTGATTGGTTCAGTGGCTCTTAAGTTAAGTAAGAATTTGTTATTGAATTAATTATAAATTTTATTAATGTGATTGAATTAATGTATTAATGTTGGATAGATTATATTGGAATTGTTTAAAGTTTGTGTGTTTTATTAGCTTAGTAAGCACATCGCAATATGGTGGCTCGATATCATAAAGTTTCTTAGTATACCACTAAAAACTGTTTACTCAAGTGTTAATGACTCTTTACCTTGCAGTGACTTCAGATGACCGATTGGTGTAGTGCATAATATGCATAATAATTGTCAGTGAAACCAACAGTTACGGGTTCGAATCCCGCGAGGGGTAAATGTTTGTGTGATGAATACGAACATTTAGTCCCGAGTCGGGGAAGTTTAAATAAATATTTATTATCTAGTATCTATAGTACAAGCTTTGCTTAGTTTGGGACAACTTTGGGAATTGGTGTAAGTGTCCGAAATATTTTATTTATTTATTTAACTACTAAACTACATCAACCACTTGGTTTTTTTTAACTTTATGATTACTTATTATTATTATTATTTAATGAACACTTGCTAAACTAAAGTAATTATTACTTCAAAGTTTTACTGTAAATTAATTGTATTATATGAAGCAAATTATTAATTAATTTATTTCGTTTGTGTGATGAATACATCCTCATAGGTAAAAAGTTGAGTGTAGTGCGTCTCCAGGCAAAGTGTACTTGTTGTAAATTGTGTGATACCTACATAACAAAACTAACAATCCATGTATGTTATGACTTGTATTGTTTATTTTTCTTTTTGTATGCCATTTGGTAGATCACAGTGATCTTCACATTGATCTTTTATGATACCTGATTGTCGGAAGATTTTATATTTTGTCGGGAGGTCTAGAATCCAGATGAATCCCGATCATTTGGCAGCCCTACCTATGAAAGATGGAAAACAGGACACAATGAAATACGCATGTTCTTAAATTATAAATTTTATTATTTGGTAACAAAATAGATCAGTGCAACAAAGATATGTAAATAAAGGCAGTACACAAAATTCCTCTAATTAATACAAAATTACTAACAAACAATTTGAAGTCTTCAAATGAAATTGGACACTTCATGAACATTGAAAACTGAAAGCCGTGCAATAGTAGACCACGACGCCTCTGTAGTGTAAAACTTGATGACTCCTTTTCAACACGGTGTGGTGAACACGGAATAAGGTGATTGGTTAACGTATGAATTTGTCGATTTCTCATTGGTCGTCATAATTCACCATAACTTTACGACGTCGTTTTGGACCAATAAGAGCTAATCAACAAATGATGCTAGGCTACTCAGTAATATAAGTTCTAATTACATTAACGCATTGCTTCGAAGGTTGATTAGAATTGATTAACAAAGCGTTCAATGTTACATTTCCAAGAACCACAGTTCAACCGGCTACTTAGCACTTTGGTATAAGGAACGAGCAAGTAGCACACCTGTTAGTGTGAATACAACTTTCGTCGTCGTTGCGGATGTCTTTATTTGTCACCCTGATATCTAAGAAGGAATGCCTCTCGGGCCTTTATATTTTAAAACTGGAGCAGAGCATTAAGACTTATCGGCAGAAGAGGGTGGTAACCACTCAGCGGCCTCCTTTCAATGGGAAGTGATAATGTTAACAAAAAGATTCATATGGAGAATACTGGGTCTAGCCGGGCGGTATATATGCTTGCATTGGTTGCCCGTGGTCTTACCACTTTGGCTTACGGGTAGAAACATGAACTTTTTATTTGATTAATAACAGGAAATAAAGGGTTCAACCAGTAGGTCCTAGCGGTAGAATTACGGGCAACCAATGCATGTAAGATTTGGTTGCTTTCTAAATGTGCGTCCAGCATTGTCATATATTCCTGTAGACAAATCAAAGTGGGGGTTCTGGTAAGTGCTTCTGCCTTCAGTCTCATCTTCAATTATGTGTGTCACTATATTGCTTGTAGAAATTGCGTATAACCTGACACAATTCTGGACCGCGTTGATTTTGTAAATACTTAATGTATTTAAGCTTCAGTGTCAGTTTTCTTTGTTTCCTCGCCAACTTTTCTGCCTAACAACCTAAAATTGTCGTTGTATCCATCGCTGTAGCCGCCGAAGTAGTTGCCTTGGTTACCAGAGTAGGGTCTGTCGTAGCCGGGTCTGAATTGGTTGTATCCGGGGCGATTATAACTGTTGTAACCTGGATATCCGATGTTCGCCCCTGTGTTGTAACCGGGTCGGTACTCGTACCCGGGTCTGTAGTTTGGCCGGTAACCTGGGAATGCAAAGGTGGTGTTAGTTGTGGAACTGGTATGGCAAAATGTGGCAAAAATGTCCGGGCTACGAAATACAAAACATTTCAAATTGTTCATCGGTTACGTCCACAAGCGCGTTGCTCATTTGTAAGATCAAGGCTGGCTATTTTTCTATAATTCGCCTTCTTAATTGCGCCTATTTTGCGGTGGGTGGTTAAGGTCTAGTGAGAACGAGTCGAGATTGCCCCTGTAAGTATATCGCCGTCGAAATGTTTTGCGACTTCGAACCAATTATGTGAAGTAAATTTTCTCAATCTGCCAAATTATGCTATAAAACGACAAGATTTAAGACGAGAAACTTTTCCTGAGTCTCTGTCTATGTCAAGCTGTGCTTGCAGAAAGCTCAGCAAAGGAGCTCTCCTCGTGTTTCGAGGTGAGTAGCCCGATAAATAGCCACACCGGTACAATCTAAAGGATG
Source organism: Oegoconia quadripuncta (assembly GCA_949316235.1). Classification (NCBI taxonomy): domain Eukaryota; kingdom Metazoa; phylum Arthropoda; class Insecta; order Lepidoptera; family Autostichidae; genus Oegoconia; species Oegoconia quadripuncta. The sequence continues at coordinate 15,631,098 of OX438748.1, read as the reverse complement.
TGGACCGTCGTCTCTTCTATCTCCGTGCATGTACAGAGGACTGTGGACTGTCGGTAATACCTAGTCTGAGTCAGGGTTTGTTAAGCGGCCATGATCAACGAAAACTCCTGTCATCATATGCAGTTGGGTTAGTTCCTCGTTTGTAATGCGACCTTACCTGCCGTTGTCAGTTTTCCCTGAATCTTACAATCTTGTGGTCATTATCCATCTGAGATTGTTTATTACAAAACGAAATTCCTATCTCCACTCCTTTTATACATAAATGAATGAGAATGCATTTTTTTATGTTTTGCCCCGTTACCTATAATTTGTTCCTTTTAATTAGATTATGTAAGCGGTAGTATAGTTAATGTGATTAGTTTGACAACCCTGAAGTTAATATAATTTTTATTATGCTAACTGTATTAATGTAGGCCTGTTCGTGAAACAAAACGTATCCGCGATCTGTCATGTTGACAGGAGCGCGGGTAGCCGAAAAATACAACTCTCGAATAGATATCTAACGATTTCACTCATCTGATCATACATCATTTTTGCCTATTACAACTGTGATATTTTAATAAACTCACATCTTTCAAAGTTAATTAGTGTTTGAAGTTCCTACGGCTCCTGAACCCAGCTAATACAGTCCACTCCATCACCCAAAGACCAACCGCACATACCGAAGCACCAGCAGAGGAGTGTGGTCTCCATATGGTCCTTCAATCCTCCTATCAAGAGCCAGGAACGAAGCAAGGAACGCAGGGCATCAGCTGTTAATGTATAGATTCGTCAAAGGATCGATAACGGCAACTGTAACCTACTTCACCTACGAACACAAGCTTAACATCGGTTTCTCTTCATCTGGATCTTCATATATTTTCGCGTGGTCTTAGCCTACGGCAGCTTATGGGAAGTATAGCACTCCAGGACAGAAATTATCGACAGTTAAAGGCACTACAACGGAAGTGGAATACCCACCTACACGGATCATCTAAGTCCAGAGGCATCTTAAACCGTGAGATCGTTCCGTTTCCATATTTACATCCTCATTTTTTATCACTTAATTCATTATAATCGCCTATCATAATCAACCACTCACTAGAATTACACCACCTCATCCCATTAAAATAGCTTTCACCATTAGTATAGCATTCACGAAAATAGTACCCATCACAACATAATCACGTCATTAAATCATCTCGCACATCATTATTAGATATTAAAATCGCTTAATAACCTAGTATTCAGAATATATCGCTTAATTACGTTCCACCATATCAACTTCATTTGTTTACTTTCTTTCGCAGGTAATTTCATCTCATAGTACCCACAGGTTTGGTTTAAATAAAGCGCCTGCGCATTTTTAATAGCAATAACTTTTGGGTAACTTTGCTCACGTCTTTTCATCAGGCGCTATATTGAACATACATAATAATAGGATCATCGTTTTAATTGAATTTTGTTAAAATGAGTGATACTAAACTTAAAGAGTTAATTAAAAAACGTGGAACTTTTAAGAGTAAGCTCACACAATTTGCAACCTATCTGAAAACCCCGTCAAGTTGTGACAAATTGAGCGACGTACAAATTCTTGAACTTGAATTACGCGTTAGTAAACTCGAAAGTCTGTATCCCGAGTACGATTTTTTACAGTCTGAGATTGAGACGTTAGCGGAACAGCCTGCCGAGCACTACAACGAGAGAGAAAGTTTTGAAACTCAATATTATTCTTTAGTGTCTTCTGCACGTCAGCTGTTAACGGATAATAAGCACTCTTCCTTTGTGGATGCCGAGGTGGGTTCTAGTGATTGCTGTGACTCCCGCACGGTGCGTGAAGTTTCACATAAACACAATTATATTAGACTTCCAAAAATAGATATACCTAAGTTTTCTGGTAACTATCATAATTGGCTGGAGTTTAGAGACACCTTTCTATCTTTAGTTCATGATAGGAACGACATAGATAAAATAAATAAATTACATTTTCTTCGAGCTTCTCTTATAGATAGCGCATTATTAGTAATCGATAATTTGGATTTTAAGGCTGATAATTATGATTCTGCTTGGAAGTTATTGTGTGACAGATACGACAACAAACGGTTGTTAGTAAATAACCATGTACAGGCACTTTTTAACATTAAACATATAGAAAAAGAATCTAGTAAGTGTTTACGTCATATCATAGATGTCACCAACAAAAGTCTTAGAGCTCTGGCGACTTTAGACCAGCCTACATCCTATTGGGATACTTTAGTCATTCACATGATGTCTAGTAAACTGGACAGTGTCACCTATAGAGAATGGGAACAAACAAGAAATACTCTCGCAGATCCACCCTCATTAGCATTCTTCATCTCATTTCTCAGTAATAGGGCTGACTTGCTGGAAGGTATTGAGGAGTCTAGGTCAATGAGAAACAAACCAGATTTAACTTCTAAACCTAGGAGTTTTGTTATTGCATCTACTAAATCCAATACATTTGCATGTCCTTTATGTCAACAAAAACATTTTCTTTTTAATTGTCCCACCTTTAGAAGCTTGCCAGTACCTACGCGTAAGCAAAAAGCCGAGGCTTTCAAGGTCTGCCTCAATTGCCTTAGGTCAGGGCACACAGAGACTAAATGCAGATTAAGTCACTGCAAGTATTGTAAAGCAAAGCACAATACATTGCTGCATGTAGATAAAGAACAAGAGCCTACTACTCACAATGACAATGTGGTTCTATCGGCAAATTCATCGGCGTCTCGTGTTGTATTGCTTTCTACAGCGCTAGTCAAGGTACTGGACAAACGAGGTGAGTCACATACCGCAAGAATTTTGTTAGACAACGGCAGCACGGCTAACTTTATAACCAAAGATTTTTTAAACAACCTTAAACTGGAAACGCATTCAACTTGCTCGAATGTCACGGGTATAAACAATCAAGTTTCGAACAGCTCACAAGCCTGTACAATTTCTATGGAGTCTTTTAATGGAAACTTTAAAATGAACATTGATTGCTTTGTACTTCCCGAGATCACTTCGAAGCTTCCGTGTACATACATGGATATTCATAATTTACCTCTTCCATCCGGAGTTTGTTTGGCTGATCCCTCTTTCAATGTTCCGTCTTGCATCAATATTTTAGTTGGAGCGGAAGTCTTCTGGGGTATCATCGGAACGAATCGCATCATCATGGGTAAAAACAAACCTTCATTATTCGAAACAAAGCTAGGCTGGCTTATATCGGGTACGGTGTACCAGCCAAATACTAGTTCCCCCTTATGTATGTTTGTAAATGAAAGTCAGGCAAACATAGACTTAACTCGTTTCTGGGAACTCGATTCAATTTCATCCAAGCACAATCTTTCTATGGAGGAACGTGCATGCGAGGAAGCCTTCAGTACATCCACTTATCGTAATGCGGATGGACGATTCGTGGTCTCTGTACCTCTTAAAGAATCCCCCGACGCACTAGGCGACTCTTATTCAATGGCAAAGCGAAGATTCTTATCTTTAGAACGTCGCTTGGAACGAGACCCTTCTTTAAAATCATTATATGTGGACTTCATGACTGAATACATTCAATTAGGTCACATGAGTGAAAATTCAAGTCACATACCGCACTTAAGAGGCTCTTATTTTTTGCCTCACCACGGCGTCTTCAAAGAATCCAGTAGTACCTCAAAGCTGCGCGTGGTTTTCGATGCTTCAGCAACGTCAACATCTGGTAAATCATATAACGACATCCAAATGGTTGGACCTACAATCCAAGACGATCTTTATTCTATTTTAATTCGTTTTCGCCAGCATAAGTTCGTTGTTTCCGGCGATATAGAAAAAATGTACCGCCAAATTTTAATCAATGAAGAAAACCGCCCTTTACAACAGATTTTGTGGAGACTGGATCCTTCACTGCCGCTTAAAACTTATACATTGAACACAGTGACATATGGCACTGCCTCAGCTCCATTTTTAGCGACTCGATGTCTTAGCCAATTGGCTCAAGAAGCCACAGAGCCAACTATACAGAAAGCCATATCACGTGACTTTTACGTTGACGATTTTTTATCGGGTGCATCTTCAGTATCAGAGGCAGTCAATTTATGTCGTGGTGTCACAAATATCTTAAGTTCAGCTCAATTTAACCTCCGAAAATGGCAGGCTAACAGTAAGGAAATTTTGCAAGCTTTATGTCCTGAAGATAGCGCTTCTGGCCTGGTTAATCTGAGTGCCAATGAACTTTCGAAAACCCTAGGTCTTAATTGGAGGTGTCACAGCGACACATTCTCGTATGTCATAAACATATCTACGAAAGACACAATCACCAAACGTCACATCTTATCTACAATAGCACAAATCTTCGACCCTCTTGGTCTCGTTGTTCCTTGCATTGTAGAAGCTAAAATTCTAATGCAGCAACTATGGATTAGCCAATCCTCTTGGGATGAGCGCGTTCCCGTACATCTTCAAAAGGCATGGACAAATTTTGAACGAACGCTACCTTACTTAAATAATATCAAAATACCTAGATGGATCACCTGTGATTCTCCATCCTCAGTGGAATTACATGTGTTTACTGATGCATCGGAGAAAGCATACGGAGCCTGCGTCTATGTACGTTCAGTATCTACTGACGGTTCAGTTATGGTTCATCTGTTGACAGCAAAAAGTAAGGTAGCCCCAATAAAATCAACAACTATACCACGTCTCGAGCTTTGCGGTGCGCTACTGGGAACAAGATTGTGTTCTAAGGTTCTTGCATCACTAACACTAAAATTTAGTAAATGCATCTTTTGGTGCGACTCGACCATTGTTTTGGGTTGGCTCTCTGCTTCGTCTGGTCAGCTTAAGGCTTTCGTGCGTCATCGCATTTGTGAAATTCGGGAAAGTTTTCCTGACGCGACGTGGAGCTATGTGCCTTCTCAGGAGAACCCCGCGGATCTTGCTTCGCGTGGTGCAAGCGCTGACAAGATTACTGACCAAACTTTGTGGTGGGAAGGTCCATCATTCTTACATATGGACTCGTCTCTTTGGCCAACTTTTCCAAATCTTTCTGAGAGATCATCGAAGGAATTGCCTGAAACCATCACCGTCACTACATTTTTTACAATCGAAAACCAAACTTTCTCTTCATTAATCCAAAATATATCAGACTTCACTAAATTACAACGCATAATCGCTTACATATTCAGATTCGTCAATAACTGTCGTAGGTCGAAGAAGAATACAGGGTCTCTTTCATCTTTCGAATTTTCTGATTCATCAACCTTTATCATTAAAATCGCTCAAATGGAATCTTTCCCTGAAGAACTTCAGCTGCTCAAATCAGGTAAACATTTACCACATAAGAACAGGCTCCTACCATTTTCACCCTTTCTAGATTCCGACGATGTCATTCGAGTAGGTGGTAGGCTTGATAATTCTCATTATGATTATAATGTAAAACATCCCATATTATTATGCAGCAAACATAAATTATGCCTTTTACTCTTTGACATGCTTCATAAACAGCTTTTACATGCAGGTCCTCAATTGCTCCTAGCTACAGTTAGACATAACTATTGGGCTTTAGGTGGTAGGAATCTTGCAAAGAGAACCGTTCGTTTGTGTGTAAAATGCTGCAGATTAAAGGCACAAACGGTGCAACCCATAATGGGACAACTTCCTAAGCAACGCGTGCAACTTGAATTTCCCTTCTTGGACACCGGTGTCGACTACGCAGGGCCAATTATGATAGCGAATCGTAAAGGCAGAGGCTGCTCGCTAATTAAATGCTTTATTTGTGTGTTTGTTTGTCTTGCAACTAGAGCTATACACTTGGAGCTCGTCTCGGATATGACAAAGGAAGCTTTCATTGCAGCCCTTAATCGTTTTGTGGCTCGCAGGGGATTACCGCGTAACCTCTTTTCAGACAACGGTACGACATTCGTTGGAGCTTTTAATGAACTGTCACAACTTCTTACACAAGACTTTGCATCTATCTTAGCACCTGATGGTACTAATTTTTCGTTTATTCCAGCATACACACCACATTTTGGTGGACTATGGGAATCAGCGGTAAAATCTGTTAAACACCATCTTCGACGTACTTTAGGTCTAACAAATTTGACTTACGAAGAGATGGCTACTTGTCTTATACAGGTGGAAGCTATTTTAAATTCCAGACCCCTGACTCCTATCTCCGATGATCCATCAGATCTTACACCATTGACCCCTGCCCATTTCCTCATTGGGCGGTCTCTTCTTATGATGCCGCAATCTAAGATGTCGGACACAGTCAACATTGCCAGTCTTCAAAGATTCAGACGCATAGAATATCTGAAGCAACACTTTTGGCAACGATTCTCTCACGAATACATTCTATGGCTTCAACAAAAAACTAAATGGACGCATACTGACGGCATACTTGAAGAAGGCACTCTCGTCGTCATTAAAGACAAGGCTTCACCTCCCTTAATGTGGTTATTGGGACGTATTGTACACGTCATACCAGGAAGAGACGGTATAGCGAGAGTTGCAGATATTCAAACCAAGAAGGGTATCATCCGTCGCGCCTACAACACCATTTGTCCACTTCCAATACAATCTGTTGAAGAGACTTCAAGGCCGGGAGTATGTTCGTGAAACAAAACGTATCCGCGATCTGTCATGTTGACAGGAGCGCGGGTAGCCGAAAAATACAACTCTCGAATAGATATCTAACGATTTCACTCATCTGATCATACATCATTTTTGCCTATTACAACTGTGATATTTTAATAAACTCACATCTTTCAAAGTTAATTAGTGTTTGAAGTTCCTACGGCTCCTGAACCCAGCTAATACAGTCCACTCCATCACCCAAAGACCAACCGCACATACCGAAGCACCAGCAGAGGAGTGTGGTCTCCAAGGCCAAATTAGTTTTATAATTTGAGTTTCACTCAGTGCATTGTCTTTGGACAAATGAATGGATACTTAGCAGGCCATTTATCTGCCTTAATATAAGTGACGTGTGCACATGCAGTAGCTGTGGTCACATTATGCAAATACGTATTATTGCCACATACTAAAAACGATGAAGCATAGGTACATGAATTAGGTTACGTGTTAATATTCCCATACATCAAACCTGGCATTGACACTCGTTACGGCTGATTGATCCAGTCAAATCATGTTGGTGAACCACTACACCAATCGGCCGTCATATCGTGATGACAATTCTCACAACTCTCTCTAAAACAAATTTTTATGTGGTTGCTACCTTTTTCTTCCTAGAATAATAAATGGGGGTAGTAGGTACAACATTTTACTTTACTTCCGACTATTGGCATTATTTTCCTATTCGGGCTACATAGCTGCCAGTGTCGAGTGTGATAATTAGGTATTCATATTTTGTGAGGATCTCAAATTTGAATAGGGACGCAGCTTTCTTTAGTAAATACAAGAAGCGAATATCCTTGGAATTATTTTATTTGATATATTATATTTTCACTGAGAACGATTCCTCAATTTACTTCTTTCCCAGCTTGTTTATATCCATTTGAAACTTTCGATTTACTCTATAATTAAAATATATTTCTTCTTCTAAATTCTTCTAACTATAACCTCAACTTAAAACCAAACTACTATATCTTTTTTTTTGATTGTCAATATAATTCAAATTTTTCAAAGAATATTTATTTTTTTCGTGCCCAATGTTATGAAACTTCCACAAGATCTAACTACTAGAAATAAACAACCTTACAATTTCTTGCCCCAAAATAAAGCATTTACTTGAAAAATTCCCCCCGAAAAGCTCATTTTACATTGAGTTTGGAGGAGTGTCATCTTCAAATATAATGCAGACTGGGTATGGAATAGTGATTAGTATAACCCATATCAAGAAAGATCGATTTTATAAAGAAAAAACTGTGTTCGGTTAATAATATATAGATATACACATTATGTACAAACCTCCGGCGCCAGGGTAACCTGGTCCTCCGATACCCGAGTAACCCGGATACCCTCCGTAATTACCCGGGTAGCCACCGTAGCCACCCGGGTAACCACCGAATCCGCCTGTGCATAATATACTTGTTTAGTATATAATATGTTTATAATTATGTAGTTAGTATTTTATTTTCATAAGAGAACCTCGCGAGTAAGTGCTATTTAACAAGTGAAAAACTAGGTGTCCTATCTATTTTGATGAAATTCGGTATGATGTTGCTCGATGATTGGCTTCCTATAAACCGCTAATGGTTGACAGTGAATTAGTTGCCAGAGTCGAGGCGTTTGTCGATATAGAAACGTTTATCACTTGTCTAGAGGGTTGCATGCAATCTTGACAGCGATCGCTTGAGTTCGGTCCTAACGACCTTATCCCTAAAAGAAATATCTTCCAACAAACACGACATAGGACAAGGGGATATACTTACAGGAGTGCAAACAAATAAAAGTGAAAATAAGAAAATAATATTATGCACATAATAATAAGTACTTAAGCCTACAAATATATAAATGAATATATTAATAAATATATAAATAAACAATGGTTATTGACAGAACCTAAGATAATTTTTCAAACGGAATTTAAAAATAGGCAACGACTGGCTGCCGCGTATATTATTGGGAAGTGAGTTCCACAGTCTGACCGCATGAACTAATGAGAATCTATAGAAGTCAGTGGTATGAGGAGGGAAACGTAGATGAGTGGACATGTGTGATCGGGAGAGACTAGTGGGAGACCGTAGAAAGCTAAAGTGATCTTGAAAAAAAAAACGATATTTAATAATAATTTTTTAGAGATTTATAGTCTCTAATCTCAAAATATCGGTGTTCGTTGGGATTCGGATTCAGTATCAAATTCGAAATAAGATCGTCAGGAGTTAAATATTGGTTGTTATCTATATCGAGACTGCAGATTTTTTTATTTTTTTTTATGCACGACGGGTTCGTACTTGACCTCAATCACACCAGATGTTAAATGAAGACGAGGTCGAAGGTGGAAGCGTACTCACCTGGAAACCCCAACATATTTGGGGGATTGGCTGTCTTATCTCTGACAACCGGAACACAACAATGCTATTAACATTGCTGCTTGGCGGCGGATTTAGATAAGATGGTGGTAGCTAGCCAGCCGGATATTTAAAATGCCCTACCACCAACCAAACCGAGTACTAAACATGTACCCCGCTGGGGATCGAACCCGCGACCTCCGAATCGTAAACCCAATGTTGTTTACATTCAGCCACGGAGGCGGTCAAATACGTTGAATGACAAAATTCCCGAGCTACTTACATTCGTACCAACTTTAATGAAAATTAGTGACGACACCTCACGAGATTCCCTTGTTATTTTTATCACACAGTAACACTTTGTTTCTGGACAATCATTCTAGATATAAAAGTTAATTTTTCACCTCAAAGGCGAGCCTCGTCATCGCGGGATAAAGCTTGCAAACGTTCTAGGAACAATGAAAGACACTGGTAGAGTGGCTGAGTGTTATAAATATTAGGTCCTTGCCTATGAAATTGGCGTTTTGTATGAAGAATTTCATTAAGACTGTTTTCTCCATACAAACATTTTTGTTTTTTTTAGCTAAACTTTGTGTGTATTATCGGATAACATTAAGTTAAGTATAGGCAGCGTTAATTTTTAAAAGTAACCCCTTTATAAAAGTTTCAGCGAATCTAAGAAATCATTATGGGAAGCACATGAAAAGAGCTCTGTTAAATTTTTTTTTATTATGTGATTTAGTCCAGTAATTAAGTAATATTTCATGTGAAACCTTGAAATAATATTCCATTTTCCAATTAAAAAACAAAGGATGTAGCTTTGAAAATCGCAGGAATTGGTACATATGATTAACGAAGAATAAAAACTCCAATTTCATAGCTAGAGACCCAATATTTGTAACAGAAATGGAAAAAAGTTTGTACAAGTTAAAATGGATACGCATTATTGGCAAGCATTGTTTTGATGAACGAAAGCATTGTTTTTGATTGCAAATTTGCGAATAGCAATGCATCAATTTATACCTACATTACTGAACAAACAAAGCAGCATGCAAATACCTACATAGGTACTTCCTATGATGATATTCATGTAGATTGGTTCAGTAATTTCCTGTTGTAATGATATTATGTAGATGTCGCAGGTCAATCGGAATATTAGGTATTATCCTTATGGGCCCAGGCATTACATGAAATAACCATATTTTATGTAATGCCTATAACTGAAGTTTAGCCAATTTAGTTCACACGACTGCACCAACTGTTATGTTTTCAGGGTTCATATAAGTGTGTATGTATGTATGTTTGTGAGTTTATTCGACCATAACTTCTAAATGCCTCAACGGATTTAATTGAATTCTTACATTCTTGCGGGTAACATTGGCTAATTTAACGCAAAGGTTGCCTGGAAGAGATCGCTTTTAGTGATAAGGCCGCTAAATTTTACTATCCCCTTATTCTTATTTTTCTTATGCTTCTTATTGTTGTACAATAAAGAATATTTTGTTTGTTTGTTTAAAGATCTGGAACATCTGATGTAGAACCTATAAATAGACCAGAATCACTTTTGGTCACAGTAGTCTTGTTGTTTAATTACTTCAATACTTAATTTTTTCTGGTCCTCAAGAATTTGATGTTTTTGGTATCGACTCGCTAAGAAGAAGAAGATTACTTCATACAATTGTTATCGTTCCTAATTTTTTGCACATAGTGTAGATATCTAACTGTTGGTTATAGAATTGGTAAAATGTCATTCTGGCAGATCGGTAGCGTGCTCTAGGTCTTCAGTTATAAAACGGACACTGGTGTCGATTCGGATGTTCACCAACCAGTTTTAAAGTAGTACTGTTTCTTTCTCACTGCAACAGTACGATGCGACGGCACCACTCCAAATCTGGTTTTAGTTTAGTTTAGTTGGTGTACATCTGAGTCGACACCAAATACTACTGTGAACCGATGAGCATGTAACAACCTTACGAGAGTGAATGCAGCAAAAGAGGTGTGTCAGGATCGTTGCAAGTGAAAGTCTGTGTCTCTGCCTACCTCTACGGGAAACAGGCGTTTCTGGATATATTTTTTTTTATTTACAGCCATTACTTATTTCAACAATAAGCAAAGAGTAATCGAAAAATGCTATATGGTTTCGGCACACAAAATGAATAGAACCAACCCGTCTCTTCCCGTGGGTATTGTAAATGGCTACTAAGGCGAAGTCCCTCAATAAACGTTGCACGTTTTAACGGCGATGGGCTCATGCTGTCACGTGTGCATTTCTGTATATTTCGTAAGGTGAACCGTGGATGTAGTTTCAATAATGAAACTTCTAATGTTTTTTAGGATAAAAGTCGTGAAGTTATATGTATGTATGATTTCCGTTTACGAAACAATTTGTAAAGGATTTATCCGTTAGACTGGTCCACGCCTCTGGAGATGTGAGAGCTGGTGCCTACTTTGCTAAGCAGCTCAGCTTATGCATTCAGCGGGGCAATAGCGCCAGCGTACTAGGTACTATGCCTCACGGAAGCGAGTTCGACGGCGTATTTTTTCTATAAGATATAGGAATGTATGTATGTATGTATTCACAATTTGCTGAGAAAACTTGTATGATGCACGACTATAGCGTTTATTGCGTGTTTCAGATTGAAAGAAAGAAAGAAACTGTTTATTCGCCACTTCGACAAATAAACAACAATTGTTAGGCAAATAAAATAACAGAACACTCAGATAAATGTCGCAGCAACGAAAGGGAAACGACTCAGCTATATGCTGAGCTTATAAGAGCTCAGCGCTGGTTTACTGTCTGCACCCAGAGCAGACGAGTTACCGTCGCTAGTTGCATATAGACAGGACATTCTTGTCAAAGGAATAAAAATGTGCTTATGTAAATTAAATAAATACATAAAGATACTTGTTATATGACATAAAAAATTGCGTCTCGCCAACCCGATCTTTTATGCGTAGGTTAGACATAATGCGATTTGCCGGTTTTGGAGTCCTGCGACCTAGATATAGCATAGCTAGGTCGGTTTATTTGCCCGAGCACCTACCTAATGTAATCTGGCTAGTTACCGCGTGCTTAGAAGCGTAAGACATGGATAACGTCGGGTTGGATAAACTCAAGGATTATATAATTATCATAATTAAAATTAGCTGCTCATTACGTGTTTCATTTTCGACCAAATTGTAATCATAAATAACTATAAATTGGAAATTAAGAAAACTCCCGAGACAACAACAAATTATTTTTGGTTGGTTTATATGCATTAGATATAAACCAAATCATCAGTTTTATCCTGAATATAAAAAAAAATAAAATTCAGAAAACCAACGACACACTATATCATTTGTTTCGTGTGTGTGAATGCTGAAGCATTCGCTTTGTATTAATTACGTAATAAAAAGCAGATCATGCTAGTGATCGTGGGTTTCAAAAATATAAAAAATAAACGTGCATAAAAAATTCTTTGAAATTTTTTCGATGGAATAGAAATCCAAACGTACGTCTGAAGGTATAAATAAATGGCTGACGTTAACGTAAATAATTTAGATAGAATCATGAAAGTTTGAGTGATAATTAAACCAAATATATAGTTTTAAATTTTCAAAATATAAATTAGTTTTGAAATAAAAGCGAGAAAAGGAATGAGCGGTATAGGCTTATGTAAATATGCACGTGATGAAGCAGGATGCAGCTCTGACGGCCTGAAGAACTTTTTACCCTGTTTTTGCAGTTTTATGATATAGTGTTTCGATGGTTTTCTGTTTTTTTTTTTATATTTAAGATTAAACTGATGGTTTGGTTTATATGCATTGGGTATATCATTTATTGTTACGATGACGACATGGTCCATTAACTTTTCAAAGCTTTTTTTCTCAGAAACGGCTGGAAATTAATATCTAATACTAAGGTCTGCGGCCTCAAACAGCTGTAAAAGATTCAAGTTTCTATTGTAAAGGAATAAAATGATGCAGCCTTTCAAAGCCTATTATGTTAAATGTCCCACTCGCTGACAGATCATCAAAACCTGTAGGGTATACTTCCCTATCACCTACAATCTTGAACGAGAAGAGGTGTTTTGGCACAGATATGTTGGGGTTTCCGGGTCAGTACGTTTCCACTTTCGGCCTCATCTTCATTTAACATCAGGTGTGATTGAGGTCAAGTGCAAATAAATAAATAAAGGAGTAGGTAAATCCGAAAGTCCGTAATTTCAAATGGATATTAATATACGAAAAACTTTTATTTGTGGTTAATGTCATAGATAGTCTATGTGACTCAGGGCATATTCACGTTATCGTTGTTTTTTAAAATTTTCACGAAGTTCACCTGTTTTACTTTGTTTTAAAGAATGTTTGAGTAAAGAAAGAGTGAGGTCTCCAGATACAAGACTGAGTATCTTAAAGACTTAATAGGTTGGTCTCAACATTTATTGAAATTAATGTTCTACTGTAATTTGGAAATAAAGGTTTTTCTACGTTATACGAGTATAAAAAGGTTGTCAATGACCTTGTCAGGTACAAAACCCACAGGACACAGCTCTAAACCAATCGACCGACAATCACATATTATTATTATTTAAGTCAGTTTGTACCTACAATAAGCAAGGTAATAAAATCATTTGTAAGCAATTTTACTGACCTCCATATCCGCCCGGATAGCCTTGTCCCTGGAAACCTTGTCCTGGGTAACCGCCTTGCCCTCCATAACCGCCTTGCCCTCCATAACCGCCTTGTCCTCCATAACCGCCTTGTCCTCCATAACCGCCTTGACCGGGATATCCTCCGTTAAAACCAGATCCTCCGAAACCTGGGTAACTGCCAGCGCCCCCATACCCGGATCCGTAACCTCCGTACAATCCGTTGTTGTAGTTATTATACCCAGACCCCTGATACCCGGTTCCTGTACCAGGTCTTAGCAACCCGTAACCACCGCCACTCCGTCTCTGACTATCGGTAATGTCATTGGTGGAATCCGTCAGCCGTTGCGCCGTACTCACGGCCAAAAAACAGGCCAGTAAAAATATGTTCTGAAAAAAAAAACGGTAATAAAAAATGTTATTGTTAGAGTACATGAAACGTGGCGACTTGTTTGGTGATTTCATCTTGTTTAAATAAATTAAAACAAGGTCTAATTACACCTTTAATAGTTTTAATATGCATGATTCTTATCATTTTTTTTTAACAAAATTAATGAATTAGTATAATAGTAATGAATATAAGAATTTGTACTCGTTATCTTGTTCAAAAATTAGGTATGTCATCATCATCATATCAGTCACAGGACGACAACAGCTGAACATAGGCCTATGCCATATAGTGTAAGAGCGATCGGTTGGAAGCTGTCTGCATCCAGCGACGTCGCGCGAGCTTTATCAGGTCGTCTAGTCCACCTTGTGAGTGGATGAGGACTTCCATCTACGAATACTGCAATTGCCGGTACATAGTCTCTCACTTATCCGCTGGATATCTATCCTATGTCGGTGTTTTTCGCTTTTCTACGGATTTCCTCATTCCTGATTCGATATCACGTAGTGAAACGCCGAGCATCACCCTCTCGCAAAGCTCGCTGCCTGACCTTTTTTTTTTACGCGTGGGAATGCGTTTTAGCTTACCGCTCGCCTGGGGGAAGGCGAGACGGTTATGTGGGACTCCCCTCCCTGCCGGGAGGGATACCCACCAAAACCCCGCGGCGACCTTAAGCGTATGCAGCGGCATGACCTTAAGCTTTCTTATGAGGCACGTAGTGATAGACTAACCCTCTTATTCATAAAAATTATAAGCATGTTTTAAGTTGTATGTTTTGTCACTTTCTTTCATTACAACATTTCCTTATGAATGACAGAGACAAAACATACTTTAACTAAAACAGGCTTATAAAGCGTTTGTAAATGTTTATGAATAAGACGGTAAGGCCCTTATTTCAAAATGTTGCTCAGGCGTAGATCTACGCTTGAACTTAGAAAGAGATGCCGCTATACAATATACATAAAGCTGTCCCTTTTTAACTGTCCTCAAGCGGAGATCTCTGCTTGAGTAATATTTTTAGTGCCTAAGTTTTAGTGCCATACGTAAAAAATCTACCTCTGCAACCACTTCGAGTACCTACTTAGCTATAATAATGGCATGTAGAGTCCGAGTTTGACTTAATCCTTCAAATTTAACTCAGCATTTGGCTAAATGGAGACTTGATTTATCATAGACACCTCCGTGGCTCAATGTTAACAATGTAACAAAACGAAGGTCGCGGTTTCGATTCCCATCGGGGTACAAGTTTAGTACTGGATTTGGTTGTTGTAAGAACGTTTTAAAATCTCTGCTTTGTTAGCTACCACCACCTTATCTAAGTCTGCCACTAAGTAATAATGTAAACTCCGTGGCTCAATGTAAACAACATTGGGTTTACGATTCGGAGGTCGCAGTTTCGATCCCCAGCGGGGTACATGTTTAAGTACTCGGTTCGGTTGGTGGTAGGGCATTTTTGCCCGCCTGGTTAACTACCACCATCTTATCTAAATCTGCCGCCAAACAGCAATGTTAATAGCATTGTTGTGTTCCGGTTGTCAGAGATAAGATAGCCAGTTCCCCAAATGGGGTTTCCGGGTCAGTACGCCTCTACCTTCGACCTCATCTTCACGATTGATTGAGGTCAAGTACGAACCCGTCGTGCATAAAAAAAAGTCGACAGTCTAGGGATTTGTTAAAAACAGCCCCCGTAGCATGACAGGCGCGATAAACTTTTAAGTCGCGCGAGATAATATTTGTCTTACTCATTTGCTTTGATCTATCCCAGTTTCACTCCTAAATCGGTCGCAACAAACGATGCCATGCTACGCAGGCTGTGGATTTCTTAAGGGATATGATGAAATCTAAACTTCTTTTAGTCACATTTATGATTTTTATCAAACTCTTAGGAAATCGATTAAAACCCTGATTTCATTATAGCAATGCGACATCCGTACACGTCCACAATATTAGGGCACAGAATCCTTTCACTGGGAGTGGCTATGGGCCGCCTATAGGGTATATTCCGTGTTTTAATTCGACCCTGTAGGTCACTATCTAAGATAAATGACTGCATTGAGACCGACTACTTAAGGTGCCACCCGAAGCACGGAAATACCCGTATTAAAATGCCACTAGTGGTCACCCATCCAATCCGCGTCAGACACTGCTTAACTTCGCTAATCGAAAATCTGCGGCACATAGCTTCAACATCACAGAAAATTGTCTAGACGCAATCGGACGGAATCAAAAAATGATTGCTATCTGTAAGGCTAACTTAAAAAAAGTATCATTATCGAAATTCAAATAAGTATTTTAATATGAGAGATATTTTTTTTTCCATTTAGAATTGGAACATAAAGGATCGTTATCATATTCTTTATTTTTAAGATCCGCGTGAGACTCTTCTTCCATTCTCTATATAATTTCTAGAAGGAAATCCTTCTAGTTTTGCAATGCCGATCTGTCTGTCATTTTTATTTTAATTGTGGAAAACTTTGTATTTTAATATGTGTAATAGGACTATGGCACTCGCCACACACTTGCCCGGTATTTTGATGATCAGTCCGACATGAGAATCGAATGTTATAAAAAAAAATTAAACACACACGTCAGTTCCTACATGACTTCAATCACACCTATGTCCAGAATCTCAAATTTATGTCGAACCCGTCACTTCCGTATGAGTAACCCGTAGTTCGTAATACTGAGCCAAGGGGCGGTTGAAAATTTTACGCAGCATTGTATTGCAGGAAACAAGATGATTTTGTTCACAGGTTTAGATTTATTAAAATTTTTTTCTTTGCAAATAATACGCGGAATTTTTCAAGGGATTTTCCAAACACTTCACAAACTTAATAATACTTTGTAGGTAGGTATCTATATCTCACCAAATTCATGTTTCACTATTGTATCACTAACACGTTTTACTTCGGCGGCTTCTGTTAACAATTGATCGTCTTATACGAACCAAGTCTTTATATGATGTAGTTCTCAAGACCAAACGGTTTTTACGCGCCTACACCCCAGTATAGTTATATTACGCACGGTACGGCGAACATCGTGCGTCGTCGACCCTGGGGAAACCATCTTCGGTTGATTACACTTTTAGCAAAAATAATTATTTATGGCTGTCCGATGCCCAAAATTAGGAAGGTCTAGTGGAAGTCAGTGGTTTAATTAGCGCTATAATTAAGATTCTATCCAAAAAGTGACTTTTTTAGACATGAATATTTGCTCGAAATGTGTAAATATAGCAATTATATCCGTGTCTAACATTAACATTCAATTCCTAAAAACTTCAAGAATGTATTATCATTATAATAGGTAGGGGTATCATTAAACATTCCAACTAACAGTAGTTCACTGATGATAATCAATCAATTAGAAATCATACTTCTCCTAAAGGAACGACTTTGTTTTCGTAGTCATTCGTTGGTGTTCGCAAAAGCGCTATTGCTATCGCTATTCTATTGTGCACATGTATTATATCCAATATAGAACTTTTAATTACCTAATCTGTCTAGCTGCCAAGTTAATGCAGAAGTCACTGCAGTTAAAGCAGTAGTTAATGGTAATGTATTTAGAAGGATTTGTCTCATTTAATTTTCCTGTTTTTTTTATATTACAAAACCGCATACTAGATCAAATCGGATATTTGATAGAAATACCAACTGTCTAAGCCACGGTTATCTTGACTATTCACTACGTAATTACCTGCATTTTGTTATAATTACGATAATTTCAGATTTTTTGTATAGATGGCGGCGGAGTAATCTTGTACTGGTGCGTTTAGCACGATTTAGCAAATTTCGAAGCCGAAACGCTACCAACTTGTCTCTTTTCTCTCAACATTGAGTGTCCCTACTGCACTTTTTATTTACTGAGAACACAGTGTTTGCGCTTTGTCGCATAATTAATACAATTACACAAATTTTTGTCTCGTATTGTGCGCGAATTCATTAACATCTGCGGATGCGTTTATAGAAATGTTACGTATGTGACTGACAGGTGGAAATTACCTGAGAATCATGATTAAGGAAACGTGCGTTTCTTCTTTAGGAAATATGCAGTTAAGACGTAATAATTACGGTTTGTTCGTAGTTTAAGATATTGGAAGATAAATTATAGATGTTGTGTCGGTTTTTTTATACGCAATTGGAGTTATTGTGGTTGTTTAACATAGTTTTCTCTTTAATTGACTACACATTATCGCATTCTGTGATTAATTGCTAGATTGAATACTTAATTTACTTTGTAATCACATTAGATAGTATATTAGCACATTTCAGAATATAGGGCTCTCATTAACAATACTTAATTATGCAGTAATTGAACCGCGAAAAATTGAAAAAACAAGCTGCTTCAGTGGGGTGCTGTTTTATATTTCCTAAGTGCATTATCGAATCGTCAGGGGGACTCGGGGGACTGCTCAGTTCAGTCACGTGTCAGAAAATCAGCTGATATAGAATAACTGATAGTATAGTAACTAATTCGGATCACTCGTGGTGCACTTGCATTTCCTTTTCGATTAGCGAACTTGAGCAATGTTTGGCACGGCCAGTCCTTGGATGGGTGACCACTAGTGGCATTTAGTACGAGTGTTTGTTTTCATGTTTCGGTGGGGCCCCACTTGTTTTCAATTGAAGGCAGTCGTTAACCCCAGCTTGACCCCACTGACTCAGATGGTCAATAGTCTGATACTTACAAATCCGCACCATGTCTGGATGGTGGTATGGTCCTCTCCCAGTGAGATAGGCTATGCCCCAACAGTTAGGAAGTGTAAGGCGGGTGATGATGACTAGGGAGTTTCGGTTTGTTCATGAGTACTCCATCATCAGATTTTGTTAAAATTTAAAGGACATACTTCGAGAGTATCTTCTTTCCAAATAGTAGAATTTAAGTACCTATTCAAAAACCCAACGGAATTTCGATGAAATTTGGTATATATAGGTAGAATATACACTGGATACTTTTTGTCCCGATAAAGTGAGTAGTTCCCGCGGGATTAACAAATGAAACATATCCGCGATAGAGCTATTCCACGCAGGCGAAGCCGCGGGTGGAAAGTTAGTATTTTACAAGTTTTCTTTTATGCACAACAGGTTGGTACTTGACCTCAATCACACCTGATGTTATTGAACTTTTAATGTTTGGAACACCCAACCATTATTGTTTGGGATATCTCTGACCACCCCATTTAGGATAAAGATCGTGTTGTTATATATGTATGTAAAAGGGAGAGACTCTCGGGTAAGTGAGAAGTTGCCCTATAGGGTACCTACTTTTATCCCGAAATTTGTAATAAAGTCTAGTGTAGTTGCATGTCGTACGCTATAGGTACTTACAGTGATATAAATCATATTGAATTACGCGGAAGTGAAACAATCGCACGGTATGCTTATTAGATTCGTTCTCTCAAGTGGCAGCCCTAAAATAATAGTGTTATGCCATTGCCATAAGCGGCAAGGATAATAGTTGGTGCAAGGATGGAATAGTAATTCGATAGGTTATTATCTTTTTATTCATTTTCACGAGGGATTTATCATTGTCATCAAAACAAACGTTCCTGTATATATAAAAAAAATTAATAAGGTCCTTAACTGGAAATTATGTTACATATAGTGGCAATTGACATGTTTTTCGATCATTCAAGGGCCAAGTTCTAGGGAAGAGTGAGACATTGACAAAACGTTTCGAATATTGAAAAATTAAAAAAAAAAGACCGAAAGAAGGGGTAACTTGTTTGCCATATAACTGGTTTTGCAATTTTGAAGATTTGGAATATGAAAACTAGAGAAGAGGTTGTCCCGAAGCCTTAGTAATTCGTTTGTTAGGGTTTTGTAGTCAACAAGGATCCCTTATAGTTATGCTATGTCTGTCTGTCCGAGGCTTAGCTCAGAGGCACTTAGGCCCGTATTAATAAACCATTCTCAAGATTGAGAACAATCTTGTAACCGGTCTCAAGTAAACGTGGTGATTAATAAACCGAACTTGAGACCTGAAAAGCACGTGCATACTCAAGCAGTACTCACTTGAGAGGTGCGCGTATTTATAAACGAAACTCAAGACAAGACAATATTATTCATTCGCCGCTGGGGCGAATACTTGAGAAGTGATCTCAGCTGAGTAGACCTCAAGATTGGTTTATAAATTAGCACGGAGCTTGAGATAGCTTCAACTGCTTAAGACGCATCTCGGTTGATACAACCTCAAGACTTGTATTGAGACTGGTTTATTAATACGGGCCTTAGTACTAGAAACCTGTAATTTGGAATGGGTATACATATTAATCATGCCGACAAAGTGGTAATATTAAATCTTGAGAAACTATCACAGGGAAATAGGTTTCACAAGATTATTGAAAATCTTATAAAACCTAGTTTCCGTTGAAAATTATTTACCAAACAACAAAAACCCCCCCTTTTAAGTACGCATATTGTGAGGGCAAGAACAACCCTAGCACTGCGCATGGCCCGATACGCACTTGGCCGGATTTTTCTTTTACGTTCATCAAAAATATTATTAATGGTCTACAATAGTTCCTGAAAAAGGGAACACTGTTAGGTTTTTTTTCAAAAATGTTGTAATTCAGTATTTAGCCACATCTTTGACTACATCGTAAAATACCATCAGTTGAGATTGTGGTGAAATGCATGTCTTAATTACTTACTAAAGTGTTAGAGAAACGGCGTCCGAATGCCAGGGGTCTTAGTTTGTCTTCCTCTTGTCGTATGTCATCATCATCTCAGCCCGTAAACATCCTAGGGATATAGGGTTATTTTATTTCATAGGATAAAATTATCACTTGAAAACGTCACTATTAATAGTAATATTACATTTAAATTTTAAATTTAATTTTTATTTAATAATTTAATTTAATTACGGAGTATGTTCTCGTATGTTGGTATCTCAAAATGCATGCTTTAGAATTGCTGCTGCAACTAATTAACTTTCAACTTGACTTGTACAGTCAGCTCTATAATTATTCATTCAGAGCTATTTTTAATGGTGGCATGCTGGTTATCCGTCCGCAGTTCTAGAAAATTATTGTTTGTTTGTAAACGCTTTACTGTACAAACTAAAGCTCATTTTTTTCTTTTTCTATATGCGCAACGGGTTGGAACTTGACCTCAATCACACCTGATGTTAAGTGAAGAGAGGTCGAAGGTGGAAGCGTACTGACCCGGAAAAGCCAACACATTTGGAGGACTGGCTATCTTAACTCTGACACCGGAACACAACAATGCTATTACCATTGCTGGTTGGCGGCAGATTTAGATAAGATGGTGATAGCTAGCCAGGCGGACATTTAAAATGCCCTACCATCAACCAAACCGAGTACTTAAACATGTACCCCGCCGCTGGATCGAACCCGCGACCTCTGAATGTACATTAAATCATAAAATAGTCTAGACAAGAGACTGATTTTAAAGAATTGCAGTTGATCTAGCTTGAATAGGTAATACGCCACTATATAACTAAATAACATACAATATACCTAACTATAAACTGAAAATTCAGTAAACCCCGAGAAAACATACGATTAAAACAAAACGGTTAAACCGATTTTGAAAAAATATGTTTAAGAACCACCGCTAGAAAAAGCTTTGAATTAAATAAAACCGCATCCAAATCGGTTCTACACTTAAGAGCTACGGTGCCACAGACTGACGCACAGACATACGCACATAACGGTCAAACTTATAACACTCCTCTTTTTTGCGTCGAGGGTTAAAAACAGCCCTATTTGAATAAGTATGACGTCAACTGTACATACCCATAATAATGGCCTAAAACAAATTGTAGTACTATTATTTCCACGGTAGTAGGTACCTACTATTTCTTAATAAACTGTTCATCATCAACAACCTTACACGTCCTCACTATTTGGGCACAGCCTCCTCTGGGAGAAGGTATGGGCCATAATCCACCACGACACGCGGGCCCAGTGCGGATTGGTGGATTTGTGTCATACTAGTGGCCACCTGACAGTCAGGGTGCCTCTCCTTTTAAGCCACCGACTTGGCTTAACCTTCAATTGAAAACAATCGGGCCGGACTATTTAACGTGCCCTCCGAATCACGGAAACACTCGTATTTTATGCCACCAGTGGTCACACATCCAAGGACAGACCGCGCTAGACATTTTTTTTATGCACGACGGGTTCGTACTTGACCTCAATCACATCTGATGTTAAGTGAAGATGAGGTCGACGGTGGAAGCGTACTGACCCGGAAACCCCAACACATTTGGGGGACTGGCTATCTTATCTCTGGCAACGGGAATACAATATTGCTTAACGTCGCTAATCGAAAACGAATAGCGAATGCGACTGCGCCATGAGTGCTTCTAATAAACTGTTATGGCACTTATATACATCAAATATACCTAACATAAAACATTTAATTACATATATTCTTATAACCCCTTCAATTTCGCGTATAGCGTACATTATAAAGAGGTTTTATTGTACACGGGCATAAACTCACGGTCTATTACAGGGATCGTCAACCTTTTTCTGCTCGGCGACCGATAGAATGAGAAAATGCTTTTTGCGTTGGAAAGCCATAATTGAAATACCTACGCCCTGGAAAATATATCTGGAGACAGATATATTTTCCAGGCTATACTGGACTTAGATTCAGATTGTGGTGTTGACTAAATACTCGTTGTATATTAAATCTGGTCATCCTGGCAAAAAGTGAGTCATAAAGAAGTGCTGAGCTTATCCAATTTATTTTATCTATGTACTTAATAAATTTAATACATAATGGTATTTAATTTATTAAGTACATTGATATGTTATGTTACGAGAGATATATCATGACATTTCTTTCGACACAGTTAAAATACCAAACATCTTTGCGAGTGACCTTATGAAATGATGTAGGTTTTTTTTTAAAAATTGACCGTCAATAAGTAATATTTTTAAATCCTATTTTTCAAAATACATTAGGATTTTTGTCTTGTAAAAGCCACCACACCATTTGGGATAAAGGTTGTGACATTATACTTCTGAAATTAAAGTATTTTTTTTAAATTTTTTTTTATAAATAATAAATAATAATAAATAAATATCCTTGGACATACACACAATGCCATCTAGTTCCACATTAAGCAACTATATGCTTGTGTTGTGGATAACAGATGGTTGATATACTACATAAATACATTTTTTTTTTGTAAATAAATACATATTATAAATGAACACATCCATAACTCGGGTACACATGTCCGTATTCATCATACAAACATATGCCCCTAGCGGGATTCGAACCCGCGACCTTTTGGTATAGGGGTCAGAGTTTCTAACCACTAAGTATGAAAGTGCAGTATACAATACAAGTATTTTTTTACTATGAAATTAATTCTAACAAATTGAAAATTGAGGGTTTGGTGTATAAAGGTCCATTAGAAAGTTTTCTAGTTGAAGGGTGCTTCCACCTTTTCAATAATCATTATATGGCGCTCGTTCCACAAGTTAGCCTATTTATCTTATGCTATGTTTAGTGAAATATGTATATTGAAGCTTGCTTTCATAGAGAAGTGTAGAGCCATGCGAAATGCGAATCGTAACAAAAATTCAATGGTAAGAAACTTTTTACTATAAAAGCGAAGTACACACTCAAGAACTAAGCATTAATGTGAATACTATGTGCTTAAAGTTTACTTGGATGTCAAGTTGCCTAATTTCCCCACCAATTTTAAATGTTTTCCATTTTTCCTACTCATAAAATCTTACTGTTACTTACTAACTCGTCGTGTCTACTTATACTGGTTTGTTATAAAATTTTGTGATACCATATTTATGACTTCTGTATTGATAGACATTTTTATTAAGCGTCGTTTTAAAAGCGAAATAAAAAAAAGAAAAGAAAAGAAAGTGATCCTGTGGGTTTCTTGCGCCGCTTCTTTTCCCACAGATCCCTTTCCGAAGCGGTGGTAGCTTGGCATACTGACTGACCGAAAAATGCTTAGCCCTATTTTTATTTCCAATAGATTTAAATTGACATTCAACAAATGATATCATGTATCTTACGTTTAAATAAATGCTTGAAGTTTGAAGTTTGAAGTTTTCATTGATAGGTTTTTATAATGTTTGTAAGAGTTTGTTTCCACAAACTAAATAAAAATGTGTGTTTTATAATATATAACTGTTGTTACACGTGATTGTGTACCCGGGTTTATACAGCTACCGATTGTTGTGGAGCTCTGATCCATGAGATCTTAATGCAAAGTTCTCTTGCAAAGTAGGTTAAGTCTTAAGATATCCTTCGGGGTTTTCCGGGCCTCTGTGTCAGTTTCTCTTTATAGGTGATAAAATTTTGAATTTAAAACGTAGTTGATATTGTGCTGTTTATACCGTTGTTTATCTGTAACGATCAGTCTCTCAGATATAAAGCGCAGGGATTCCTAGTTTCATTCCTGTTTAAGACCACCATAGAAAATAACAGATTCGACAGTATTTTACTAAGATTTAGACTTCTCTTACTCTAGACAATTTTTTTTATGCACAACGGGTTGATACTTCACCCAATCACACCTGATATTAAGTGAAGATGAGGTCGAAGGTAGAAGCTTTTACAGGGTCGGGATTTTGAAGTCGTATAAATATGAAGTTTCTAAAATTTTATTTTTAACTAGCAGCTGCCCGCGACTTCGTCCGCGTAGACTACATGAATCAAAACTTTATTACTTTCCCACGGGAATACATTCAGCAGAAAAATTACCATGTAGAGTTTATCTCAAACAGGAAAAGACCCTGGGCAGATAACAGGTATGTGGAACCATGTTAGTGTTTTGCCAGGTAAATGAATTAAGACAGGGATCCATTAAAAGACCTTTCTGAAAAATACTGGTTTATATTTATTAAAGTACTTCCTTATAAACAACATGTTGTCCAATATAGACTTTTTTGGTAGCAACCCCCACCCCTATCTCAACCCTAGAGGGTTAACTTAAAATAAATGTCATTTTCATAATCAAGATCCCATAAAACCTAAATAACGACACCAATATCGATTTTATGGTTTTAACCCCCATTTCACAACCCAGGGGGTTGTTTTTCGAAAAATCTCAAAACACGTATTAGCTTATTTGTTCCTAGGAGTCCTCTTGCGAAGTTTCGAGTCGAAAATAGTCGAAATGTCCAAGTTATACTGTTTCTTTATACAAACTTCCCACCCCTGTTTCACCCCCTTAAAGGGTGATTTTGAAAAATCCTTTCTTAGTGCTCCCCTAGACCTCGTAAGGAACCTACGTGCCAAATTTGGAAACTCTATTCACCCCTTTGACTATGACTATGACTTTGACTAAAACTTTGACTATGACTTCGACTATGACATTGACTTTGACTATGACTTTGACTATGACTTTGACTATGACTATGACTTTGACTTTGACTATGACTATGACTTTGACTATGACTTTGACTATGACCTTGGCTATGACTTTGACTATGACTTTGACTATGACTTTGACTATGACTTTGACTATGACTTTGACTATGACTTTGACTATGACTTTGACTATGACTTTGACTATGACTTTGACTATGACTTTGACTATGACTTTGACTATGACTTTGACTATGACTTTGACTATGACTTTGACTATGACTTTGACTATGACTTTGACTATGACTTTGACTATGACTTTGACTATGACTTTGACTATGACTTTGACTATGACTTTGACTATGACTTTGACTATGACTTTGACTATGACTTTGACTATGACTTTGACTATGACTTTGACTATGACTTTGACTATGACTTTGACTATGACTTTGACTATGACTTTGACTATGACTTTGACTATGACTTTGACTATGACTTTGACTATGACTTTGACTATGACTTTGACTATGACTTTGACTATGACTTTGACTATGACTTTGACTATGACTTTGACTATGACTTTGACTATGACTTTGACTATGACTTTGACTATGACTTTGACTATGACTTTGACTATGACTTTGACTATGACTTTGACTATGACTTTGACTATGACTTTGACTATGACTTTGACTATGACTTTGACTATGACTTTGACTATGACTTTGACTATGACTTTGACTATGACTTTGACTATGACTATGACTTTGACTATGACTTTGACTATGACGTTGACTATGACTTTGACTATGACTTTGACTATGACTTTGACTATGACTTTGACTATGACTTTGACTATGACTTTGACATTGACTATGACTATGACTTCGACTATGACTTCGACTATGACTTTGCCTATGACTATGACTATGACTTTGACTATGACTTTGACTATGATTTTGACTATGATTTTGACTATGAATTTTACTTTTCGACTTTGAGTCTTCGACTTTGAGCCTTCGACTTTGAGCCTTCGTCTTTGAGCCGTCGATTTTGAACATTCGACTTTGAGCTTTCGACTTTGAGCTTTCGACTTTGAGCCTTCGACTTTCAGCCTTCGACTTCGAGCCTTCGAATTTGAGCCTTCGTCTTTGAGTCTTCGACTTTGAGCCTTCGACTTTGAGCCTTCGACTTTGAGCCTTCGACTTTGTGCCTTCGAATTTGAGCCTTCGACTTTGAGCCTTCGACTTTGAATTTCGAATTTCAATCTTCGACATTGACTCTTCGACTTTGACTCTTCGACTTCGACACCAATTTGAATTTGTGATTTCAACCCCTACCACTATCGCAACCCGTAAGGGGTTAGCTTCAAAATAAATGTCATTTTCGCAATCAACTTCCCAAAAAACCTAAATAACGACACCAATATAGACTTTTTTGGTATCATCCCCCACCCCTATCTCACCCCTAGAGGGTTGGCTTAAAATAAATGTCATTTTCATAATCAACATCCCAAAAAACCTAAATAACGACACCAATATCGATTTTATGGTTTCAACCCCCATTTCACACCACAGGGGGCTGTTTTTCGAAAAATCTCAACTCACCCTTATCTCATTCCCTAACCCCAAGGAGTTAGCTTCAAAACAAATGGCAATTTCGTAATCAACGTCCCAAAAAACCTAAATAATGACACCAATATTGATTTTTTTGGTATCAACCCCCACCCCTATCTCAACCCTAGAGGGTTAACTTAAAATAAATGTCATATTCATAATCAACATCCCATAAACTCTAAATAACGACATCATTATCGATTATATGGTTTTAACCTCCATTTCACACCCCAGGGGGTTGTCCAATATAGACTTTTTTGGTAGCAACCCCCACCCCTATCTCAACCCTAGAGGGTTAACTTAAAATAAATGTCATTTTCATAATCAACATCCCATAAAACCTAAATAACGACACCAATATCGATTTTATCGTTTTAACCCCCATTTTACAACCCAGGGGGTTGTTTATCGATAAATCTCAAAACACGTATTAGCTTATTTGTTCCTAGGAGTACTCTTGCGAAGTTTCGAGTCGAAAATAATCGAAATGTCCAAGTTATACTGTTTCTTCATACAAACTTCCCACCCCTGTTTCACCCCCTTAAAGGGTGAATTTTGAAAAATCATTTCTTAGTGCTCCCCTAGACCTCGTAAGGAACCTACGTGCCAAATTTGGAAACTCTAGACCCAGCGGTTTGGCCTGTGCGTTGATATGTCAGTCAGTCAGTCAGTCAGTCAGTCAGTTTCTTCCTTTATATATTTAGATTATCAGATTACTCAAAAATATATAATTTTGATGTAAATGAAACTCGAATGTAACTCAATTAATTGTAGTTAACACTCACTGCAATGAAATGTTTACATTGCCATCTTTATGTTTCATTGGATTTTACAGACTCCACTACTTTTTTGATTCTTGAGGAATGTTAAGTAAGCTTCCCTTGGTGCGGCCCCTTTCGGATCAAAGGTCAGACGTTACACTCACTTTCGAAAACGCTATGGATACCCGCTCAATGGGTTCATCAGCTATATACGAGTAGCTTAGTTGCCGCGCTCACAGGGTATGTGTGATTTCCTAGGGTTAGAAAAGGGTGAGGAAACACTGACCTAGTAGATTTTATGCCAAATTCGGGCACTAGAACCAATATTTACTTGCCATGGCTTTCACCACACAACAATACGTATGTACATTGCAAATTGTAAGTAACAAAAAACAGAAGATCCATTGACGTAATAACCTAGAAAGAATTATCCACCTCGAGCTTTTTGCGACTTATCTTAGCGCGGATATAAATGTGCCTATTGTCCCCGGGATCGAGTTCCCAGTTCCCAGTTCCCGGAGCCGGGAATGGGGGAAATCACGGGAGCAAACGAACAATAGGAGCGGAACGAATTTCCTCCAAGGCACTAATTAAGTGGATCCTATTCCCGTTTTTACTGTGGAGAGTATTGTCAAGGTAGCTACGGACGAAATGATCGTATCGGATGCCATTTTGGTTTTATGAAACTGTTTTCAGGTTTGATTGATTGATTGATACTTAATTGATTAGTCCTAATTTGATATTTTATTTGTTTGTCATTATTGTATTTATTTGAGAACAAACAGACAAGCCTATTTTATTTTTCACAGTATTGGTGATATGTTAATTCTTTTGCAGCATTGCAGGTTTAGCCCTAGCCTCATATTAGTTGAGGTCGGCGCAGTAAGCGTTCGATCGGTAAAAATTTGTCATTTAGCTCGCTTGTGTTCTTAACATTTGATATCACATAAGCGCCCCAGAAATAAATTATGGTAACTCCATACGTCTATCCATTAGACGTACCTACCTTCTTATTCTTACTTGTAGGGTGCTTACGCGGGACCAAATTTAGTGATAGAACGCAAAAATTTTTACGTGGTACGGTTGAAGATCACCGGTACGTTCGTCAAATGACATGTTTATTAGATGACCATTTGCTGTAGTGGGTAGTGACTCTGCCTTTCAAACCAGCGGCTGCAGGTTCGTATTTCGTTAAGGGTAATATGCGTGTGTGATCACATCAACAGTCAAAAGTCCTCTACCCAACATAAGACTCTCCCACGAAGATATTTGCATCACTATCGGTGGGAAGGTTTGATCTAAGTACCACGCTGGACAAGCACCAATGACTCTGCTGACCATCACTGATCTATGCTGTTATGCTCGCGATTAAGTTGCCTTTTATGATGCCCACGGGAAGAGAGGGTTGGTCCCATTCTACTCGGCCGGGAACCCCACGGCCAACACTTATTACCGTTGTTTTGTATTATATTATTATTATTACGTATTGTTGAATACCAACATTTATTCCGGAGTCATGGATATACATACATATACATTTTTTATGCACTACGGGTTAGCACCTGACTTCAATCACACCTGATGTTAAGTGAAGATGAGGCCGAAGGTGGAAGCGTACTGACCCGGAAACCCCAACTTATTTACACAGCAAACATTGCTGTTTTGGCGGTATACTTAGATATGAATGATAGCAGCCAGGCGAACATTTAAAATTCCCTCCCACCAACCAAACCGATTACTAAATATGTACCCCGCTGGGATCGAACCTGCGATTCTCAAACCGTACGTTGTTTACATTGAGCCATGGATGCGGTTAATATGTTTATCCTAGTAGCCATATGCAATTGCTAGAAGGACTAGATAAATTGGTGTGTCTGAAATGTTTATTATTATCTTTCACTTTTAGAGTAACACGCAATTATTTTTAAGCCTCTGAAAAGGATTGAACCAACCAGTCTTTCGTGGGTGCCTGAAATGCGACCACGGGATTTACACCTCTGTACATTTTGAAAGATGAACCGTGAATGTTGTTTCAAGCATTAAACTTTTAAATATTTGAAACAAAAGCTTATATTTGGGATATCCCACGAACAAAGATAAACTTGCAGGTCACATAAGTCGCCTCCGCAAAGTCAGCAACATTCAAATTCAAAACAGACGCTTTTTCAATATGGTTCCTGTTGATATACAAAACAGCAACTTATTATAAAATATCAGACTATTTGGATGATAATCAACCATGGACGTAACTAATCGCATAACTAGGCTATTTCACAAGTAATAATGAAATATTATCGTGCCTTTTTGAAATGTAAAAACCTGTTTCTAAAATAGCAACCCCTTTCTTGCTTGTTCTTCTCAGGGGAAAATTGTATTTTGAACAAGCAGTAGCTTAAAAAAATGTAAAATTGACTGTTTTAAGTGTACCCTGTGTACCTGCAAAATAAAGCATTTTTGTCTTTGACGTTCACTCCATTTGGCATAAAGGTTATGACGTTAAAGTTCATTATACATTTCAAATTGAGTGAAATTAGCACTCTACTGCTATTTTACTCAAGAAATTCTAATTATATGTCACCTGGCATTCAAAGTTACGTCTGACTGTATTTCTAACAACCGCAAAGAAAAATGGATCTTCAATTCAAACTACCTGCCAAGTAGGGACCATCCACAAAAAAATGTCCAAGTTAATGTAACGCTTTAATTTCCTTTGAGACGATAGATTAATGCGATCGCTAATTAAAAAATAATTTTGAAGATGGAAAAATTAGAAGCGTGTTTTTTTATCCTCATTTTATTGAAACTTTGTCCAACTTGTCGGTCTTTTTGTTTGAAATATTACCATTAACATTCTATCTAGTTACTCAGTTCGAGTATAGTGCAAATGTAGACTATGTGCGGATGAACCTTTTTAACTAATAAACGTAGTGAACCGTGATGCAATCAAATACTTTAAAGGAATTTTTCATTGTTCCGCGATTTGGAGCGATATACCCATAATACTCAACTGCTTGCTATTACTAGAAGTTATGCAGTTTTTCATAGCAAAGAGTATTCTATAATCTTCAAAGTCATTGATGAACCTTGTATGAGCTTTGACAGCTTGTTGCATTAGCTCAACCAGCCGAACATTCGCACTAAGCGGTTCGACTCTTCATTCATAATACGAACAGCCAAGGCATGGAACTCCCTTCCGGCGTCAGTCTTTCCTGAATCCTACAATCTTGGAATCGCGAGATCGCGTGCTTCATCTTCGGCCACATCGTCACTTCCCGTCCCATCCCATCAGGTGAGATTGTAGTCAAACGCGTATCCAGTTAATCATAAAAAAAAAGAAAATACCAGGTCCCCCAAAATGTTTTTTTTTTATAATTACTTTTGTTTCCCAAACAAAGCCTGGTGTCGTCACTAACGCCCTGCCAAACTTAGTATGACAAACAAAGCATCCTAAGTGGGTACTTAATTAAGGATCGTTGAAGTGTTTTGATGGCGGCACATTAATTTTGCCTTGTTTTTCTGCTTTCACGACCAATTCTCTGCGACTCGGAGAATCTTTCTTGCGAGTTTTAATTTCATTCCTGTCCCAATTATACTTCACTGCGATCAACAGCAGCCCCTACTATTTGTATTGTGATGAATTTAGAAATAAATAGCAATCGAGTGAGTTTATTGTGGCCGTCGGCGTTTTATCGATGTAGGTACAATTAGCGTCATACTTATTCAAACAGAGCTGTAATAAATTTTATAATATGGCATAACGCAGATTGGCAATATTATACCCAGTGGTCTGCACAGCGCTTTGTCACAGGGTATGCAGAATGATAGCTATTAAATGAGAAAACAACTACAAAATAATAACTTACTCTTATAGCAATCCCCGCAACTGTTTAGAATATTTATGTTCACATCAGTATGAATAGCTGTCTTGACAATGCATTTGCTAGGGAAGGCGCTACTGGTATATAACATGTCACATAAGTATACTTCACTTTACAGGTAAATACAAAAAATAAAATTAAACTTACTGTTCATATCAGTCACTTACATAAAGTCACTAAGTCAATCAAGGGACAATGTATACGCTTTTAAAATGAGTTTCTGGTAAAAAACCGCCTCCGTGGCTCAATGTAAACAACATTGGGTATACGATTCGGAGGTCGCGGGTTTGATCCCCAGCGGAGTACATGTTTAAGTACTCGGTTTGGTTGGTGGTAGGGCATTTTAAATGTCCGCCTGTCTAGCTACCACCATATCTAAATCTGTTGTTGTTAGCCCCCAAGCAGCAATGTTAATAGCATTGTCGTGTTCCGGTTGTCAGAGATAAGATAGCCAGTCCCCCAAATGTGTTGGGGTTTCCGGGTCAGTACGCTTCCACCTTCGACCTCATTTTCACTTAACATCAGGTATGATTGAGGTCAAGTACGAACCCGTCGTACATAAAAAAAAATATGCAAAAAATAAATTTAAAACTACCATTAAACGGAAACTAATGTGCAAAATGCTATTTTAAAATTTCTGACTATCTAGATGAAAAGAATGCAGAGACATGGACTACTCGGCGATATCCAGTCTATTATATTTTGTAAAAATACTTATTTAAAAAGAACAGCCCCTGAGTTTCTTGCTCGTTCTTCTCTGGGGAGTCTGCCTTGTGAATGAGTGATAATTGTTTTTCATGATGTTTTCAAATATTATTCTTATAACTTACGAAATAAAACTTTTTTGAGTTTGACTTATCTTAATAATTAATAATTATTAATAAGGAAATAATTTGGTCCATGCCCAAATTCATCCTGTACATATCTATCTACAGGGTGAATTTGAATTCGTGTAATTCCTGTTTACTGGTGACTCTACTCCTGATTACGAAAAACTTTCTCAAAGGAACCATACCGAATTCGATCAAAACCTAGTCTCCACTCCGGAATTCGTTTTTCCCAACGACCATCTGTCCTTGCCACTTCAGTTTACCAATTCTGTGAGCTATATCAGCAACTCTGGGTACTCCAGCGAATTATATCATTTCTGGTGTTATTTCTCAGAGAAAGTCTGAGCAAAGCTCTTTAGAGTGACGAACTTTTGAACTGCATCGTCGAATATCCTCATCCGAGTTATGAAACATTTGGGTTGGTTAGATTTATTAGTCAAGACATGACACATTTGTTTGTACAAATATTCTCTCAATAGTCTCAATACATCAATGATTTTGGAATTCATTCATACTTTTTAAAATTTGATTCAATACAATTACAATAAATTTGAAGTGTTGGTAATTAGGTATTGTAATTAAGTTAGTACTCAAATTTCAACTTACAAAATAATATAACAATATAAATGCACAGGAATAATAATTTTGAATTAATCTATCAATGTACGTCCACAGTTTACAGTTTTTTGCAATTATTACAATTACAATTATTAAACACTGAAACATAGCTATTTCAGTGAAAATTAATTGAATGTTAAATTCCAAGCAAAATTCATTATTTATTCACTTGTAAGATTTTTGTCTTGGTATCTATAGTAAGGTTCGAGGGATCGTTAATTGTGGTCGCCCTATTTACTTCGTCTCCAATGGTTCTAATTTTCCTACCTTCCAGTTCACACTCGTCAAAAACACGGACAAAGCACTTTGCTTTATATTTATAACTGAATAATTTATAAAACTAGATCTGGAATTATTTCAAATGTTTTTATTAAAACCGCATTACTTGTCTTCATCATCAGCCAGAGGACGTTCACTGCCGAACATAGCTCCATAGATTTCTGAAGCAACTGGTTTCAAGCGACCTGTATCCAGCGACTTCCCGTGACCTTCATTAGGTAATTCTGTATTACACAAAAGGGACGAATCTTTTTAGACGATGACTACAGTACACATAGGAGGCGAAAGTACGAAAGAATATTTAACACCAACTTTCCGCCCGCGACTTCGCTCATGTGGGATTATTGAGTGTAAATCATAGTGCGAAGTTCATTACTGCGAAAGTTCTCCATTGCGACGTACGTTGTCGCGAAAGTTCTTTATTTCACCATACCTCCTATCTCATCTTAATTCATGTATAATTTAGTTTACTTAAGTTATCTTAAAGTAGGCTATGCCTACCGTCTGAGGCTCCCTCTACTAAATTTCATAACACTGATATACACAGCGAGACACACTATACTATTAGTATGGATGAATGTGGATAAATAGGTGAAGTGTTCAAAGGTGATCTCGAAATTAGTTATTGACACTTATAGAATAGAAAAGCATTATTACTTAATTTAAAAACGTCAGACACAGTCACAAACAAGATATAGGCAACATAGACCTTACAAACACTAAGACAGACAATATAGAAGGGAAGATTAATAGATGAATAAACGGTACTAGACATAGAAAATACTTACAAGGTTATTTATTATATACCTGAAATTAGTTTGATCAGAAGCACGTGTAGAATAAATAAATAAATAAATACATATTTCAGACACTTACACCAATCATCTAGTTCCAAACTAAGCAAAGCTTGTGCTATGGATATAAGATAAACGGATAAACATACATAAATATTTATATAAACATCCAAGACTCGGGAATAAATGTTCGTATTCATCACACAAACATTTACCCCGTAACCGTTGGTTTCGCTGATAGGGTCACTATCCACTACACCAATCGGTCGTCTAATCAATCGCGTTTATAAAAATATAGGGTTATATTTTTTCCTTAATTATTTACCTAATTAAGGAACAAATTACCCTACAAACGGAAATATAGCAGTAACTGAATTCGCAGCAATCCTTTATTTTAATTTTTTCTAGCCATATTAATCACAAAATATATTATTATGATCTAATTCGGGTGTTTTTTTTTATGCACAGCGGGTTGGTACTTGACCTCAATCACACCTGATGTTAAGTGAAGATGAGGTCGAAGGTGGAAGCGTACTGACCCGGAAACCCCAACACATTTGGGGAACTGGCTATCTTATCTCTGACAACCGGAACACAACAATGCTATTAACATTGCTGCTTGGCGGCAGATTTAGATAAGATGGTGGTAGCTAGCCAGACGTACATTTAAAATGCCCTACCACCAACCAAACCGAGTAGGTACTTAAACATGTACCCCGCTGGGGATCGAACCCGCGACCTCCGAATCGTAAACCCAATGTTGTTTACATTGAGCCACGGAGGCAGTTAGCGTTTTTGTGTATCGACTTTTTGATATACAAAATATAACCTTATGCAACAGAACAACAATATTGTTTTTAATTTTATATTTTTTTTCAACAACAATCCTGTAGTTTCTACGAATAAAAGTGTACATTATGAGAGATGTAAAAGGTTAACTAATCAAGGCTTGTTCAACAATGCTGGGTGACGTCACTGTTCAACGAAGCCTGTGACATCTCAAAAGAATTGCTTAGGGTCTTGCCTTTGAATCTATTACCATTATGCGGTCATTCTGTTAGGTACTTTTTAACAAATTCCTACTCAATTTGTGCTCGAGAGGAAGAGAATATAGATGCCATAAGGAATTAAGAACAGAAAGAGAACGGTGGAGTCTTCCTGTGAAGGAGTGCTAGTTGCAGGTATATAAAAACACTTTATTGCATATATAAGTATACAAACATACATTGAACAAACATAGAACAGAAATTACAATACACGAAAGGCGAGCTTATCTCTGTAAGAGATTTCTTCCAGCAAACCCTCGGAAGGAAAAACGAATTTAAAGTTTTTTATTGCAGACAAAGAGCGATATTTAAAATGTAGAACAATACATTAAAAAAAACATCACTGTTATAGGAACACAATTGATAAAATTCAAAACATTAAAATTTAAAGCCATAATGGTTTGATTATAGGACTATTTTATAAGACCCAAAAATATATAGATATTACACACAATAAATACATAGCATAAAAGCCTATATACATATTAATAAATACTTACGTATGATATGTATATATATATATAATATATTAAATACTTATATAGATATCTATAAATAGGCTGACTGAGTTACTGAGACAACTTGAGATAGTGTTCCTTTAGTCGAGTTTTAAAAATGGGTAGGGATTGGCTATCGCGTATATATATCTATAGGAGCCTATGTTCAGACTGTTAATATGATGATGAAGACCTATTATTGTTATTAAATCGCCAAGTTCGGCAGGCAGATCGTCGATCGCAGATTTTTTGGGAACTTCACACCAATGACGTTGGCCCTGTACTGGTGTAACATACTACGAAATACGACCCCTTAGTCGCTTTTTACGACGTTGGGTTGGTCCTATTTTACTCTGCCGGGAACCACACTGTTAACATGCTGTTGCCCATACATGGTGTTAAGTTAATCACGTGCATATGTATACAGTTATATCCCTCATTATACGAGGGAAGGCCTATATCCCTGAAGTGGGATGTTTACGGGCTGATGATGATGCAGGGGGTGATACAGTATCGCTAATAGAACGCAGAAAAAAATTAAAAAAGCGATTTTATTTCAATTTTTCAGTTTATTCAAATCCTTATTATTAGACAGGAGTATTTTCTACCCTGGAAGAAGATATCAAAATCGGTACATTAATAAAATATCAGATGAATTTTACAGTAATATTTTACAATAATTATTATCTGCCTTACACGATCTAACTTAACTTGTTGGGTAATTTTTTTTATGCACGACGCGTTCATACCTAACCTTATTCACACCTGATGTTAAGTGAAGATAAGGTCACAGGTGGAAGCGTACTGACCCGGAAACCCCAACACATTTGGGGGACTGGCTATCTTATCTCTGACAACCGGAACACAACAATGCTATTAACATTGCTGTTTGGCGGCAGATTTAGATAAGATGTTGGTAGCTAGCCAGGCGGACATTTAAAATGCCCTACCACCAACCAAACTAATTAATTAATCCATACAACTCTCACTGGGAGTGGGTTTGGGCTACAATCCACCACTCGGATCTATTGCGGATCGTGGATTTGTATGAAGCTGGTGGCTACCTCTCAGTGTTTTTAAGCTGCCCCTGTCGGCCACCTACTTGGCTTAACATCGTAATCATATCAACCGAATGACATCCACTGTTGGACATAGGCCTCCCCCAAAGATCTCCACAACGATCGGTCCTGCGCTGCCCGCATCCAGCGGCTTCCCGCGATCTTTACCAAATCGTCGGTCCTCTTCCTTGAAAGGTTATTGGTTTAACGTCTGCTTTCAATTGAAAACAACCTGACTATTTTAAATCAAATCAAATACGCTTTATTATTTAAATTTAAATATCTTACAGAAACTACAAATTAGGCTGCCTTATCGCTAACAGGCACACCTATCATCACGGATTCAAAACGAGTAATTAAGTGGGTTAGCACAAATAATTTCCTAATTATGAAGTACCTACATCTGAATGTTCTGCATATTGAATTCCAGAAGTGTTATCCTAAAGTATGAAAAACATTAATACTTTATCTGATGAAACACGATAATATGTAAATAATTTGACCTACTATGATATATATACCAATACATACCTATTAATTACATATATGTGATTGAATAGATATAATATATATCAGAATATATATATATAGGCAGAAGCATGCAAATTTTAATTAAATGATCTCACACCCACACACATGCGCACGCGCAACTTGGACAATCCTAACGTGCTAGTTACATCTAAGGCTAGTTCTGCATGCATGTCTATCTCCCTAAGTCTAATTTAACAGATGATGTTACTTATAAAATGTAATGACCAGTGAAACTGTTTCTCTAATATGGAAATTTTGGCATCCACGATACAGGCCTAGCCTAGTGTGGACGCTACAGCAAATGTATAATTATGTATGGTCCTTTTTGGTAAATAAACATCTTATCTTATCGTATCTTATCTTATCTTATCTTATCTTATCTTATCTTATCTTATCTTACATACCTATATGTAGTTAATAGGTATGTATTGGTATATATCTATATATATTATATGCATTCATTAAACTAATACCAGTATGCATACTTAATTTCACTTTCGGACTTTGTTACTTCCCCTCACCCACTGTAAGGGTTTATTTAATACGCTTACTCAATCCTACATAGCAAATTTAAATTTTTTGTGACTATGGGAAGTACTTTCGAGGTTTTTATATTCGAGTCAGTTTAATCAACACATGCACAAAAGTATTTTCTTCATTGGAATAGAGATATCATAATACGTATCTTAAATAGTAATGAGTCATTCATTCTAGTTATATAACTATCATATCACGGCCAGAAGTGTTTGACCCTGTCAATGCCGCATGTAATAGGTACTTACTGAGGTTGTACCAATTTAAATCTATGTGAATAACAAAGACTTGTCCTGAGATTTGAAGCAATTTTAATCACCTCCGTGGTTCCGTGTACACAATATAAGGTATTTAGGGGTCGTAGCTTTGATTCCCATCGGCGTACATGAGTAGTTTGTCGATCGGCCGGCCATCTACCACTATCTTATCTAGTTATGCCGCCAAACACCATTCTTTGCTCTGTTGAGTGTCAATGGTTAGAGACAAGATAGCCAGCCACCCAAATTGCCATCTTCGGCGTCATCAAGCGATTAAGACCGGTTCTCAAAAAAGAACAATCCACAGGAACACTTATCCTCTAGATGTTGCGCTGGCGAAGTGGTGATATCAGATTGAGTAGAGATACTGCTTGATTTTTTTTTTTATATGAGAAGGCGGCAAACGAGCATGCGGGTCACCTGATGGAAAGCAATCACCGCCGCCCATGGATACCCGCAACACCAAAAGGGTCACAGATGCGTTGCCGGCCTTTGAGGAAGGTGTAGGCTCGTTTCTTGAAGGTTCCAATGTCGTACTCGTTCGGGAATACCGCTGTAGGAAGTCCGTTCCACAGGGTGGTCGTACGTAGTAGGAAGTTTCTTGATTGATTGGAGCTGGTGAGATGATAACGCTCCTCTTGCCTCTGGTATGTAACCTCAATGCTACGTAAAACTAAAATACGTGGCTTTTGTGGTACGACTGCTTCAGATTTTCAAATCATTGCCTTATTATATCAATACAAATAATAAAAATATTCAATAAATTTAAAGATACTATAAAACAGAGACTTATTAAGAAAGCCTATTATAAAATATCAGACTATTTAGATGTTAATCATCCCTCGACATAACCAGCTCTTTCCTAACCTTTTTCACAATTATTAATAACTAGCTTTCCGCCCGCGTCTTCGCCTGTGTGGAATATCGCGGATATGTTTAATTTGTTTATCCCGCGAGAGCTACTCGCTTTATCGGGATAAATATCCTATGTCTTAATGCAGCGTATGTTCACCCTATATACCAAATTTCATTCAAATTTCAGCCGTTTCACCGTGAGTGATCAACAAACAAACAA
The DNA here is from genome assembly GCA_949316235.1 of Oegoconia quadripuncta. Taxonomy (NCBI): domain Eukaryota; kingdom Metazoa; phylum Arthropoda; class Insecta; order Lepidoptera; family Autostichidae; genus Oegoconia; species Oegoconia quadripuncta. The sequence goes on along the minus strand of OX438748.1, from coordinate 15,592,042 downwards.
ATAGATGAGTGCCTTTTGTAATTTAAAAACTTGTTTTTAAAAGACCAAAGTGATTATTTTCGCTTCAAACAGAACAATATGGATATAAAAAAATCTAAGATATACAAACTTAACGTTTCTATTTATTGCAACAAAATTCGAAATTTTGATTTTTTTGTTTTATTTTTCTGTTATTTGAGACCTTTGAGTTTTTGAGCTATATGAGTGTGTTTTTTCTAGAGCTTTTGAGTTTATAATGTAATACAATAACATTCGTCTGTCAGTCAGTATCTGGGAAATCGTTATCTGTGGGAAAAGAAACCCGCGATAAAATTCCACGGCTTTTGCTCCTCATAATAGTTTATTGACGTCATCATTTAATATTCACTTTCGGAAATTTCATGGTAACATACTTATTGTCAGTCCAGCGCTGCGGTCCCAGGCTCAAAACCACATCTTCATGGAAACTGGGTCAAATGGTCGAATACCCTGATATTATACGTGTACGACAAGGTATGACTAATGGAGACCTTATTAAAATCCACTTGTTCATTGTCCAGCCTTGGATCACACTGGCATGTCGCTGTGGTATAGGTACTTAATAATAATGAGTTGTATAGTCGGCCATAGGTTAATTCTGTTCAATTAAGATAGTCTCCGTTCTATTGGTGTAGTGGATAGTGTCCCTGTCAGCGAAAGCAACGGTTGCTGGTTAGAATCCCGCGAGGGGTAAATGTTTGTGTGATGAATCGAACATTCATTCCCGAGTCATGGATGTTTATATAAATATTTATGTATATTTATCCGTTATCTAGTATCCATAGTATGAGCTTTGCTTAGTTTGGATCTTGATGATTGGTGTAAGTGTCCGAAATATTTATTTATTATTTATTTATTTCCAACAATTAGGCTAAACGGCTTGGTGGATTTTGAAGTGTAAGGTGTCGTAATATTCGTTCTGATCTCCAAAGTGTCATAGGATACACTTTGGATTTAAACCATAAAAAATCCAACATGGCGCCTGTAAAATACGAAATATGCTTTCTTCTTCTTTGGTTTTGTTATTAAGTTATATTCCATTTTTCAATATGTATACTATGAAAAATATAAATATTGACAGACATTGGCTGTTTGTTTATTGCTAAATCATATGGCGAAACGGATGAACGGATTTGGATGAAATTTGGTTTATAGATACACCATACCCTGGATAAAACAGGATATTTTTTATCCCGATAAAGTGAGTAGTTCTCGCGGGATAAATGAATTTTCGCGATAAACTTATTTCACGCAGCCGAAGCCGCGGACAGATGGCTAGTATTCATATACTTATTACCTTGTGGCTAATCGTACAGACGGTGTCACAGTTATTCAATCAGAGCTATATTTGACGACCTGTTTGGTGTAGTGGTTAGAAACTCTGCTACTATACCAAATAGTCGCGGGTTCGAATCCCGCTAGGGGCATATGATTGTGTGATCAATACAGACATGTGTTCCCGAGTTACGGATGTTTTTCATTTATACATGTATTTATTTACAAAAAAAAATATGTATTTGTTTAGTTTATCAACCATCTGGTATCCATAACACAAGCTTATAGTTGCTTACTGTGGAACTAGATGGCGCTGTGTGTTTGTGTAAAGGCATTTATTATTATTATTATTTATTATATTTTGTAGCATGTTCTTTGAAATAACAGTTACCATCCGCAGTTCAATGAAACAACCATCTACTTTAGTCGATTATTTCAGAGAATTGCGGTTGACACACACATCAACAGCAATGAAACATCCACTAGTGGACAAAAGTCTTCCCATGGCACCACTTGTATCTCTTATAAGACGATTTGCCCTAAATCTCGGTGCAGCTGCCAACTGCGTTTTGTTTATAGCACCACAGAAAACTATTTCAGTAAATACAAACATACATATTCTTTGTATATAAGAACAAAAACGAACAATAAACTCAAAGTAAAACTCAAAAAAGTTTTATTCCCCAAGTTGTAAAAATAACATTTGAAAACGTTATCATGACATACATGACTCCCCAGAAAAGAACGAGCAAGAAACTCAATTTTTACCATTTATGATTCGGCAAACAAAAATGAATCACCGATCGGTCCATATCCATGCATTCTTATCATCATAGATAGTCTGAAATTTTATAATAGCCTTTGGCGCATGTTTCCGTTTAATGGTGGTTTTAAATTTATTTAAAGGCAAATTTTGAATGTTACCGGGACCTTATTATAAAAGCGTAAAGGTACATTGCTCCTTGAGTGACTAGTGAATTTGTTTAAGCGACTGCTATGAAAAGCAAGTTTATTTTTATATCCCTTATTTACATTATGTATTTCACTATTTTTCTAAACAATTGCAGATTCTTTCTTACGTACATTATGTTTTTGTAAATGTAATCGTACATTTGTCTCAGCTAAACCACCTGAAAATTAGGGTTGTGGCGTTGTTGAGAAGAACACACATTACTGTAGCTTGATATGAATGATGTAAAATAGCCCTGAACCGATAATTATGACGCGGACTGTACATGACTGTTTGTGTTATTAAGTATAAGTTTTGTAACTCATTAAACTAGAATACTTACTGAGACCTGAGTAAGAATATAAACAAGATCTGTTGAACTTAGTATTAAGTAAAACACAGAAATAATCGATACTAGTACATCATACAAATGTACGTATACTAGCGGCCACATGATAGGCCTCTCCTGTAGGCCACCGAATTGATTTAACGACAGCCTTAAATTGAAAACAACCAATACCGATCATTTAACGTGTCCTCTCCGAATCACGGAAACACTCGTATTAAAAAGCGACCAGTGGCCACCGATCTAAGGATGAACGCGCCAGGCATTGCTTAACTTCGCTATAGCCCAGGGAAAATACGGTAAAAAATTAGCTTACCTAGACATAATTCAGAACCGACTTATATAGTTGCTATCTTATAGAGGTATATTAGAGGTGTAATTTAGAATAATTAAGCCTAAGTCTAGATTTTTTTAGATAACCTTATTTTTAATTTGTATCTTAATAACTATAAATACTAACTGATATTTAATTAGGTAGACTTTTGTTAAACACAGTTAACTTATTGATGGATTACAAACTAAGCATGTTATAGTTAGGCATGCATGTGTTTTAGTTGAAAATGTCGTCGAGCTGCATTGCTTAAGAAATAAAAATGAGAACTAATATTTGGTTACGATAATTTCCCTAAATGTTTTGAATTTAAAGAAATACCCATCAATTGAGCACATTTTTAAAGAAATACATTTTTCAACTTTCGCTTATTAAGTTACTTACTTAAAATAAATATTCTTTATTGCACAAGAAAATATTATAATAACAGAATACAGAAAATAGGTCACGTACAAAGGTGGACTTATATCTTTAAGAGATCTCTTCCAGCAATCTGAGCATTGAAATAGGAAGCTGAGTAAATTTGGGATTTAGCAGCAAATTGTGTGCAAAAGATAGAAATCCTACAACGAATAATAAAACAAAAAAAAAAAAAAGAAAACTAAATAATTAACTTACACTAAATATATTACGTATACCTACTGCGAAATATATACATAACATAATATGTGTTATATAAACCTACATATACATAATAATATTATTGGCGACCTGTTTGGTGTAGTGGTTAGAAACTCTGACCACTATACCAACAGGTCACGAGTTCGAATCCCGCTAGGGCCATCCGTATTCATCACACAAACAGTGTGATGAATACGGACATGTGTACCCGAGTTATGGATGTTTTCATATACAGGGCGTCCCAAAGTTATGGGACATGAAGGGGAAGTACCTTAAATATTGTAGATAGTGAATTTTGCTCAAAGAAGACTTTATGTTATTTTTAAAAGTTAGTAATTCTGCATTCATAGATTTTCTAAAAATTACTTGCTTCGGCTGGGAATCGAACCGACTTAAATGTGAAAAAAAAAACACCCTACTTTTATGATGCCAATCGAAAGAATAGCTAAAAAATAATAACTCTGCCTAAGTAACATAGTATTTTAAAAGAAAGGAACAACATAAAATGATTGAGTCAAATTTCAAGAAAGTTATTTATTGCCGACGACGTTCGAAAAGTAGCGATATTATCATTCCAAAGATAGCATTGATTATTCGTAAATAAGTTGCAAACAGAATTGTGCCATATCACATCGAGTGTTCACCATAAAATGATTAGAAAATCAACAGGCAGCGGGCTCATTAAAAGATTGGCGATTTGCGTAAGACAAGAGGGATCACATTTTGAGCATTTAATTAATTAATTTACAAAAAAATACCTACTTAATTGACTACGGCAGTTTCATGTATGTTTTTTATTTGATTAAAATGATTAATTTCACGTTGTTCCTTTCTTTTAAAATACTATGTTACTTAGGCAGAGTTATTATTTTTTAGCTATTCTTTCGATTGGCATCATAAAAGTAGGGTGTTTTTTTTTTCACATTTGAGTCGGTTCGATTCCCAGCCGAAGCAAATAATTTTTAGAAAATCTATGAATGCAGAATTACTAACTTTTAAAAATAACATAAAGTCTTCTTTGAGCAAAATTCACTATCTACGATATTTAAGGTACTTCCCCTTCATGTCCCATAACTTTGGGACGCCCTGTATAATAAGCATTTATTTACAAAAAAAAAATATTTGTGTAGTATATCAACCATCTGGTATCCACAACACAAGCCTATAGTTGCTTACTGTGGAACTAGATGGCGCTGTGTGTATGTCCAAGGATATTTATTTATTTAATATCACGAAAGATGTTACTTAGTACTTGCGTTTCTTACAAATGCTTAATTTTTAGCAATTATTACTACATTTACAACACTTTATTAAATGTTTCAAGAAAATTGCGGTTACTCGTGTTTTCGAGGTCAAACCGCATTTCCCTGGGCTACTCGTATAATCTAAAATGAATAGTTGCGAATGCGTGATTCGGTAAACATGTCCGCATTAATTAAGCAAATATGCCCCTAGCGGGGTTCGAACACGCGGCCACTAGTCATAGCGGTCAGAGTCTAAAACCATTACACTAAAACAAGTCGTCTAAAATAAATTATTATCTTTAAATTATGACACAAATTCGTGCACTTCTCTGAAGTCACACATTCTACTGCTGATATAGATAGGCGTGGGTGGAAATTATCATGATTAAAATATGTCTAATAAGTACTCCATAAGCAAAGCAAAAAAAATAAAAAAGTCTTAGTATGCGGTTCGTACAGTTTATTTTCGGTCACTGACACCCATCATCTAGTCCTAAACTAAGCAAAGCTTGTACTATGGATACTAGATATCGGATAAACATATACATAAATAGGTATTTATACTATAAACATCCATGACTCGGAAATAAATGTTCGTATTCAACATACAAATATTTACACCGGGCTACTTGATTCTGATGTAGATTCTCTGAACTAAAATAAAAGAAGTTGTAGACTGGTTAGTTTAAAGAGGTCCCATCAGAATCGACACCATTCTTAACCGACTTTCAAGAAGGAAGAGGTTCCATGTTCGGCTGTATAATTTTTTTTAATAACACTGTTTCATAAATCATTAGCTTTCCGCCGGCGACTGTTTAATTAAGTTCAATGTCGTTATATACCTATGTGAACTCAGGACTTTCCCGAAGGTGAGTATACAATACAAGTCTTACATAATATCGGAGAAAGGGAGTTGTAAAATTAATTTACCGAATGTGGGAAATCCAAAGGTATCAAGATTTCAAGGTGTATCTGACCTCAGCACCTACGCGTGCACTGTGTTATATAATTGGTACAGTAAGGACTGTCACACATATTTTACTATATATGTGACACTATAAACTTTATACGCATTATGCACTTCCATTGATCTGAAAGGTAGTAGGGAATATTTTCGAAAAAAGTACAGTAAAGACTGTCACGGAAAAGAAAGGCGGAATGTAGATAGAAAGATAGATAAAGCCTTTATTTGTTTCCACAGTCACACACTTACATTTCGCTTATACATATTGATACACAGACGCACCAAGTGTGCAATATAATACAGTGCAGTACAATAACGCATGTGTGTGCTGCAGCACTACAAATGGGTCATAGCTCAGTGTATTAGATTGCTCATTGAGCAAAACACTGATGTTCAGCTATCCCCTAAGGAGCAGAGCAACTTGGATCTTGGATGGAGAAATGTAGAGAAGAAGAGAGCGAAGGACAGTCACACATATTTTCAAGTTACGGAGGAATTTTACAATCATGACATCGCGTGCTTCACCCTTCTGCTGTTATCACTTTCCATGAAGAGAGATTGTGGTCTAACATAACTCTTCATAAAAGAAGATTATTTTTGCCTTCCAGGTAAAGCACAACATCGTGCAGATTCTGTATGGATCAGAAGAAATTCTGAGACATGTGCAAGTGTTAATTAACCTTTACGTAAGACTACAGTGTACATATAACTAAACCAACTGCAATTATTTGTTACTGATGAAGATGATCCTGAAGAATTAAAACATATATAAATATATACTTATTCTTTATTGGAAATAACTACAGATGAGTACTACATTAAAATTAGTTTTAGTTTAGGAGTGCCATTAGAATCAACTCTATCACGTGGAACCAAGCTTCATTGTAGTAACATTTAAGGTTGTATCGGGATCTTCAAATTTAGGGTGTACAGGCATTTACTTGTATTGGGCATTTTTATCACACGAGGTTGTGATCAAACGCGTTTCTAGTTCATCCTAAAAATGAACCCTCACTGTACCTACTTCAACCGTGCCACTGTGCCATACACCGCCGACACACTTGACCTTGTTCTGGCTAAAAACTATCGCAGCGATGGAGGTTACTAGTGTTTTGGTGAATTCGTCACGCCTCTATTACGAGTAAATGTCATAATCTGATTATCTTGGGTGCCAAAAAAGTTTACTTTAAAGAAAGGCGCGAGAAGACCTTCAAATCGTTTTGTGGATTCCTCGGACAACTCACTTAGTCATATTACTGGATGGATAAAAAGATAGTAACAAAGATTGAGATAGGGATGCTAAGATGGTTTGGACATATGAAGACGATGAATGTAAGAAAAACAAAAGAGATAATACGAAGCTTGTTGTTAGTGCTTATAGAGGAAGGCGTACCATGATCAAATCGGGGATGTCTTAAAGAAAGGCCAAGTCAAGTGTACCCTAAAAACCGACGAGCATGTATGAACAACATTATGGGAGTGATTGAAGCATATCTTCATGAAATTGTTAACCAAAATTCTGATGATTATTTTTTAGTTTGTTAGAGTTTAACGTCACAGTGGTCTCATGTAAATTTGGTTAAAATCTGATGCTGAGATAGAGAATGATTCCTTACTGAAGTTGATTGTTTTGCCAATTTTGGCGGTTCAGTTATATTTTGGTAAAGATGAGGCCGAAGGTGGAAGCGTGCTGACCCGGAAACTTTTATCTTATTTGGGGAACTGGCTATCTTAACTCTGACAACCGGAACACAACAATGCTATTAACATTGCTGCCTGGCGGCAGATTTAGATAAGATGGTGGTAGCTAGCCAGGCGGACATTTAATATGCCCTACTACCAACTAAACCGAGTAACGTTCACATTAAGCCACGGAAGCGGTTTAGACTATATTCAAAGATACAAAACGAAAAACCCGCTACGCTACCGCCTTCAGTGTATAGTGTTCCTTACTTGCTTTGTCACGTATCAAATCAATTTTTTTTTACCAAATAACAATTGATGGGGGTAAAAAACGGCTTCGGGGTCGATATGTACGTGATAATTTATACACAGTGACGTGATAATCCAGTTTTTTACTAATCATAATACTTTTATTATTATAATAAAATATGCATAGTACCTAATATGCAATACGTGGAAGAATACTAGATAGTGACGTGCACAGCTCTTTGTCACAGGGTAGGCAGAATGATAAAAATTGCTATTAAATGGGTAAAATACAACTACAAAATAATAGCTACTCTTATAGCAATCCTCGTCACTGTTTAGAATATGAAGTATGAATCAGCTGTCTTGACAATGCATTTCGAGGAAAACTTACAATTTGCTAGGGTAAGTACTGCCTTTCTGCCTGTATGGAGGGCATGCCACTTACTAGAGGTAACTTTATGGTACTCATAGATATGTTAATAGCATATTACCTTTAAATTAAATATTTCAGACACAACAATCATCTAGTCCCAAACTAAGAAAGAAAGAAAGAAAAAGTAGGTATTTATTGCCAACAAATACAGAAAATTTCGTAAGTATAACATTTTGCATAATTAAATGTATTTGTGGCAAAGGGATTGGGTGTCAGCATTTGCTGCCAATATGTCGTATGGCAATTGACAGCGCTGGTTTTCAGCGCAACCCCTCTCTCACCTAGGTTTTCAAAATAAAACAACACAGTCAGGCGCGTTCCCACATACACTTATATGTGTGAGGAAAAAAAAACAGGAAAAAAAAGAAAAAAAACTGCTGTTACCTACTTGCGAGTGTGATAACAAAAAAAAGACGACCGACATTTTTAGATCGGCTAAGACGAATAAATAAAAAAAATAAGCTAAGCAAAGCTTGTGTTTCCATACCATACTAGATAACGTATAAACATACATAAATATTGATATAAGTTTAGACTTCAATTTAATATCCTTCAAAAGAGTTTATCCAGCACGGTATTCCATACAAATTTGCAAGTCCAAAATTTTCATAATGAATATATCGATTTGTAATAAAACTTCATAAGCATACTGCATGCTTGCCAATCTTCAAAAACAAGCAACAACAGAGTTATTTAGATGTCTTTGTGACAACGACGCGCACGACGGACTTTTTGTCGGACTCATTTTTTGTTCTCGGTGGTGTTATTGCAGGTACATTCCATCTTCGCGGACAAAATTCTCCGATTTGCATTTTCTGCCCGGCCTACAAAAAGTCCGTCATCCACGGCTACCCTTTTCCCAAAGACATCTAAACAATTTCGATGTTTTTGAAGAACTATTTTTGTGATTTTCATATTTCGGTGGTACTATTTATGCGCAGTTTTTTAAGATATAAATTATATTCACACGTAAAGCAGACTCTGCGTATAATTACGAGGATTCTAGCAACACGTGAAGCCAGAATGCTCACTCAAAATATTGAATAACTCTTAGGCCCAGCTTGAGAACAGTCTTGTGACCGGTCTCAAGTACCTAAACGTGTTGATTATTAAACCGAACTTGAGACCTGAAAACCACGTGCTTACTCAAGCAGTACTCACTTGAGAGTTTCACGTATTACCTAATAAACGGAACTCAAGACTATCATTCATTCGTCGCTGAAGCGAATATTTGAGAAGTGATCTCAGCTGAGTAGAGCTCAAGATTGGTTTATAAATTAGCACGGAGCTTGAGATAGCGTCAACTTTTTAAGACGCATCTCGGGTGATTCAGCCTCAAGACTTGTATTGAGATTGGTTATTAATACGGGCCTTAAACTACAGTAGCATTACTTTTTCCTTTGGGCACTAATTTACGCTATTTCAGCTCAGCGTTGTATATTCCACTTTGTATATTCTATCATACGCAATCCATACAAGCCGATTCCCATCGATTTACCTTTTAGAAATCATCCCAACTCCCACCAATCCACTATTCATTATTTTAAAGTACAATTAATTTTTATGGGTTTCTGAATATTATGAAAAAAAAAGCGTACGCGCAACAAAACACAAATCTTCTATATACAAAAATACGAGGTAAATCGTATTTCTTTAGTTTATACTTGTATAATAATAATAACGGACAAACTGACTTACGATTTTAAAATAAATAGCAATATACCATTTACTTGGTTAATGCCCGTAAATGGTATGATAATACCAGCTCATGCTGAGAAAAAGAAATTGAAAATAGAAATAATAATAATAATAAATATCCTTAGACATACACACATCGCCATCTTGTTCCACAGTAAGCAACTATAGGCTTGTGTTGTGGATACATGGTTGATATACCTACTACATGTATGGTTTGATAGAAACCACTTTATACGTTTAAATGATTTATTTAGTTATTACATAATGCACGACATTAGCAAATACACATCTTTATGAAAGGCGGATAAACAGGCAACAGTACACAGCATCGACCACTGCAATCTATGAGCTAGTGAGTATTGCCAGCTTTAATAGACATACCCATACCATACAATATACTTCCACTGCGTCCTCGACATAGCGAAACTTCGAGAGTTACCCTGCAGGGTATTCCATTCAAACTTTCAAGTTCAAATTTTTCGAAATGAATATCCCCTTCTCTCAATCTTCAATTAAAAAGAAAATCACTTAAGTTGAACCACGCATTATTGAGATGCATCCGGAAAAATACACATAACGCCGTCAAATACATGTTTTTGGTTGGGGGTTAAATATATACAAAATAATAACATATAGCATAACCCTTCCATTAATCAGTTAGTTTAGTCGTAAATTTCAGTAGTCTGTGGTTTATCTCATTAGCTTAATGAATGAAGCCTGTTGAAGCATAATATGACCTCTCAGATGACGGGTCTATGGCATGGCCGAGCGGCGGCCCCCAAGTTCGTGTGTCTGCAGACTGCAGACTCGTAGCCTGTACCGAGTGGAAAGGGAATCTTACGAAGTAATGCTTGTTCCATAGTCTGCTTCTCTTTCAACTACCATGAAAGGAACATATTATCCAATATAAAGCACACAAATAAATATTACAACAATATGACTTGACACTCAATGACTTTTCACTGAAACTTAGCAAGTTTTATACTACTAGTATATATAATACTAGCTTTCCGCCTGTGACTTCGTTCGCGTGAAGTTTTACCAAAAACGGTTCATCAAAAAAATTTGCCAAGCCAGTCAAAAAGGTCCTAATCTGTCTACCCACTAAATTTCATCAATATAAGCTAGCGGCTTACCCTTAGCGGAGAGGTAGCTTAGATTGCGAGGTAAAGAAACGAGATTTATAATCGGATTCAATATTCAAAAGTATAAAAATATAAAGGTGATTATATAAAAGAATTTAGAGCTCCTCACAATTTATTTGGGAAACTGGATATCTTATCTTAAACAACCGGAATGCAACTGTGCTCTAAACATAGCTGTTTGACGGCAGACATTTGAATAATCCCTATCATCAACCAAACCCAGCACTAAAGAAGTATCACGCTGGCAATCGAACCCGCGGCATTCCGTTTTGTCAAAATCAAAATCAAAATCAAAAAATTCTTTATTTTGTAGGTACACAGGGTACACTTAAAATAGTCAGATTTTACATTTTTATAGCTACTGCTTGTTCAAAAGGCAATTTTCCCCTGAGAAGAACAAGCAAGAAACTCGAGAGGTCGCTTTTTAAAAAAAAAGGTTTTTATATTACAAAATTATTAATTATTATTTTATGTTATAATATTTGATTATTAATTGTGAAATAGCCTGGTTATGCGAACGGGCTGGTTATGTCCATGATTGTTTATCTTCTAAATAATCTGATATTTTATAATATGCTTTCTTAATAAGTTTCTGTTTTATAGTATCTTTAAATTTATTGAAAGGAAGATTTTGTATATCAACAGGAACTTTATTGAAAAAGCGTATACATAACCCTTTGAATGAATTACTGACTTTGTGGAGGCGACTTATGTGACCTGCAAGTTTATCTTTATTTCTTGTATTGACATCATGTTTATCACTATTTTTCCTAAATGATGTTATATTTTTTTTACATATATTAGATTATCAAAGATGTACTGTGACGAAAAGGTTAGAATATTATACTCTTTAAATCTATCTCTAAGTGACACTGCAGGTCTCAATTGATAAATTGCGCGAACGGCTCGTTTTTGTAAAACAAAGATTGTATTTATATCCGCGGCATTTCCCCACAGCAAGATACCGTAAGACATCAGGCTATGGAAATAACTAAAATATACTAATCTAGCAGTATTTACGTCCGATATTTGTCTAATTTTTTTGACTGCATACGCTGCAGAGCTGAGCTTCTTCGCCAATTTATGGATATGAGGACCCCATTGTAATTTGGCGTCCAAAGTAATGCCCAAAAATACAGTGGACTCAACAAGGTCTAGAGTGACATTTTTTATCATTATATTTGTGGGCACCTCCCTGACATTAGGCAGTACAAATTTAACACATTTAGTTTTTTTTTCATTCAGCAACAAATTATTTGCCGTAAACCATTCTACTATTTGAGAAATAGCGTTGTTCACGTCGTCATAATTTAATTTTAGTCTATTTACTTTAAACAATACAGAGGTATCGTCAGCAAACAATACTATTTCATGTTTATTCTTTACAAGGTTTGGCAAGTCATTTATGTAAACCAAAAACAAAAATGGTCCGAGAATGGAGCCTTGTGGGACGCCCATACAGACTGTCGACCCTGACGATGTATTGCCACTGATATCAACCCTCTGAACTCGGTTACTCAAATAAGAATTCAGAAGGTCGAGAGCTCGGCCGGTTACACCATAATGACGTAATTTCCTGATTAAAGTGTCGTGATGAACGCAATCAAAGGCCTTGGACAAGTCGCAAAATACTCCTATTGCATCCTGCGCATCTTCCCAAGCCTCAAAAATATATTGTAAGAGCTCGACACCTGCATCGGTTGTCGAGCGGCCCCTAGTAAAACCGAATTGTTTATATGACATTAGATTGTTACTGTAAAAATAAGTCGATATCTGATTTAATATAATTTTTTCATAGATTTTGCTGAGAGTCGGTAGTATTGAAATAGGTCTAAAATTAGAGGGGTCTGATGTACTACCGGCTTTAAATAAAGGTATGACTTTACTGTGCTTCATCAGATCAGGAAATATGCCATCATCAGTACATTTATTAAAGATATAAGCTAAGTGTGGTGAAACACAATCAATTACGGCACTAATAATTTTTACTGATAAACCATGTAGGTCGGCAGTTTTTTTCTTGTCTAAAGATCGAAATGCTTTTATGATGTCTATAGGACTTACATGATTAAATTTAAAATGGGAGTCACAAATCTCCACATTTTGTTTAAGTAGCGATTCAGCGAGTGTGGGACATGAATTCAGAGATTTTGTAGTTAATATTGGAATATTAGTAAAGAATTTTTCAAAAGCTTCTGCAACTTCTAATTGTGAAGTTAGAATTCGATCATTAATTTTTAATCGCGTATCAGGGTTACGAGTTTTAAATTTACCAGTTTCGCTATTTATAACTTTCCAAGTTGTCTTTACTATGTCCGCGCTGTTCTTTATTTTATTATTTATAAAATTTGCTTTTGCAGTGGCACACGCTCGCTTGAATATTTTCGAGTATTGCCTAACATATTCAATAAAACTTTCGCTCTTATTATATGTCCTTTCATCATAAAGCTCATATAACTTTTGCCTACTTTCGTCGCCCAATCACTAAAAACGAGGGAATTGTTGATTTTGACAGATTTTGTTAAGAACACTTTATTACATTCAGTTTTTAAAATGTCAAAAACTGATTTATATAATACATTAGGATCGTCACAGTACGGTAGATAATCTAGTTTCGCAGTCACTTTACTCTTATATTGATCGAGTAGTGACTCAGTTACAGGTACGTATGATATATCTCTTTTCAGCGTTTTATTAATTGCTATGTTAAAAATCGCTAACTGACCACAGTGATCTGAACTTAATTTATTTAAAATAGATTTATCACTGGGTTGTAAATTCGAGAAAATGTTATCAATGCAAGTAGCTGATGTAGAAGCTATTCTAGTGGGCACTGAAAAAAGATTAGCAAGATTATAGCAACTGAAGAAAGATTTAAGTCTTCTGGTTTGAATGCTATCTTCTAATATGTTTATATTAAAATCTCCGCAAATTACAATGTATTTATTTGAATTACTAATTTTACACAGGATTTCATCCATGATTTTCTCAAATAATTCATAAGATGAAGAAGGGGGTTTATATACACATAATACAGTAAGCCGCGCAATTTCCACACAGGCTATGTGATCTTATATATATATTGTTGTCTAGATTGAGCCACTAATGCGGTTACGATAAAAACCGTATGGTTTTTGCTAAGGTCATAATGTGATAAGGATTAAGGAGTCACCTGTCTGCAGTCGACGGCTTATCCACTATTTAAGATACACATCGTAATAATTATGGCGTCATCTGTCTGCAGTCGACGGCTTATCCACTATTTAAGATACACATCGTACATAATTATGGAGTCATCTGTCTGCAGTCGACGGCTTATCCACTATTTAAGATAGACATCGTACATAATTATGGAGTCATCTGTCTGCAGTCGACGGCTTATCCACTATTTAAGATACACATCGTACATAATTATGGAGTCATCTGTCTGCAGTCGACGGCTTATCCACTATTTAAGATACACATTGTACATAATTATGGAGTCATCTGTCTGCAGTCGACGGCTTATCCACTATTTAAGATACACATTGTACATAATTTATATTATGTGTTAAGTGTGTTTTAACATTTCCTTACTTCACAGAAGATTCGAGTCCTATCGTCACTAAATAAAGTCAGATTGACACTCAATGCCAATTATTGTTTCTCGACGGTCCAGGTTGCGGCTCTGAATAGATGTTGCCTAAATTCGCTCGAGGTATCACCCTTGGTGGCGGGACAACTTCTATGTCCTGTATATTTTCAACAGGTGTCTGTTTTTTACCTCTACTCTTCCCAATGAAGTAAGCACTCAAACTTGCTAGAGCTATGATTGTAACAGAAACCACAGCAATAATTAGTATTCCCATCCATGATGTCCAAAAGAATGTATCGGCTTCTCCTGATGCTTGTGCGGGTACCTCTATTAGGTCTTCATTTGATGGTGTTATGGGACTTTCTGTTTCGTTCACTGCCTCGTCGACAACATAAAGCTCGACGCTGCCATTTTCTGACAAACCTTTATTAGAAGGGTCTTTAATATCGTCATTCTCGTTATCTATCAAAACGCCTAAGTTTATTTCATTTTCAACTTTATTAATTTCTTTATGTACTTGATTGATAATGTCCACATACGTCACTTCACTATTATCTGGTATGAATCGGAGAGACCCGACAATGACTACGTCATCATCGTGACTAACTCCCAGCAAGGTTATCTGAAATAGGAAGATAATCTATTTTAAATTGATATTTCGAAGTAATTATCTATTAGATCTTGAAAATTGAAATTTTTTTAGATTACAAATTGTAAATATGTTAATTTTTATTTCTTGTTACTTCAATTGCTATTCTTTCTAAGTTATAAAGGAAAATCGTGGCAGTATTGATTAAATGTAACGTTATCAACTTACGTGTCCTGTGATAGGTGTATCAATATGTAGCAGCATGGTACGCCAGCCAGCGACAAAGTTTTTGTTGGGTCTGTTGTATACATAATCCAACCTTGACTTAAAAGTTTTTTCTTCAAACAACAATAGTGTAACTCCACTGTCATTTGAAACTCCACTGTAAAACACTCTGACTTCTAACGTGCCTTCAATTGTGAATGTTATAGGAAACGATATACAGCTTACTTTTGAAGCACGTATCACTTTTGAGCCTGCCTCGACTTCATGAGATGTTATTTCTCCAACTGATTCTATGTCAACCGGTAACCATTCACTTTTGTTTCTACAAATATGATACGAAGTGTTTGTATTATTAATGTCTAATGTATGAACTGCACTAAATATAGCTTGTGAGGCTATTAACAAAATAAGTACTACCATTGTGGTTTGTGGATGAATCGGACACATTATGCCGTCGTTGATACATACATGCAATAAAAAATATAAGGAATTTAGTACACGATAAAACAAGGCGAGTACAGATAGACAGTAGATACCTACAGTCAGACGATTACGAACAAATGATACCATATACAGGATGAAGATTTGGATTTTCGACCACACCATTTTCTATATACAACACATATGTTGATTTCTTTATTTGTATTGCACTTGTACCTATGATTCTATTCGGGCAATAGCTGAAAATCAGTGTCTTGTTCTTTGAGCAATCGCATACAGTGAGCTGTGACCTATTTATTCTGATGTCAACACATATGCTTTAGTTATTAAACATAACTCATATTAAATATAAACATACGAGTCGTAATCAGTTCAAAACACACACCCACACACACACACACTTCATTTTCTCTCTTCCTTACACCCACAAACACAACAATTTGATGTCTCGATAGATAAGGTAACATAATAAGCTGTGTATATGAGATCTATTTTGGCTTCTAAATGTATAACTTATTTCAAATAAATCATTAAATAAATAAATAAAATACATTTAACCGCCTCCGTGGCTCAATGTAAACAGCATTGGGTTTACGATTCGGAGGTCGCGGGTTCGATCCCCAGCGGGGTACATGTTTAAGTACTGGGTTTGGTTGGTGGTAGGGCATTTTAAATGTCCGCCTGGCTAGCTACCACCATCTTATCTAAATCTGCCGCCAAGCAACAATGTTAATAGCATATTGTTGTGTTCCGGTTGTCAGAGATAAGATAGCCAGCCCCCCAAATGTGTTGGGTTTTCCGGGTCAGTACGCTTCCACCTTTGACCTCATCTTCACTTAACATCAGGTGTGATTGAGGTCAAGTACGAACCCGTCGTGCATAAAAAAAAAACTTCAATACGACCTCATAAGAAAGCTCAAAGCACCGCAACGAGCTATGGCGAAGGCGATGCTCGGCGTTTCACTACGTGATCTAATCAGGGATAAAGAAATCAGTAGGCGAACATAGGTCATTCTGCGGATTAGAAGGATGAAGTGGCTGTGGGCAGGGCACATAGCTCGCAGAGCTGATGGCCGGTGGGGCAATGGGTTCTCGAGTAGATACCGCGCAGCGGGAGGCGAAGCGTAGGACTCACAAGGTGGATAGACGAACTGATAAAAGTCGCGGGAAATTGCTGAATACAGGCTGCTTCTAATCGGTCACTCTGTAATTCTATGGGGGAGACCTATGTTCAGCAGTGGGCGTCATGTGGCTGATTTGATGATGATGGATCTTCAATTATTATTCAAAAATCGTACTCTTATCGGACCTATTGAGATAAATTCGGGCAAAGACAGAATTCTCACACACACTCACAAAACGCTGTAAAATATTAGGTCCTTACCTATGAAATTGGCGTTTTGTATGAAGAATTTCATTAAGACTTGTTTTCTCAATACAAACATTTTTTTTTGGGAACGGCAAATCCATATTTAGCAAAACATTGTGTGTGTTATCGGATAACATTAAGTTAAGTATAGTATAGGCAGCGTTACTTTTTAAAAGTAACCGGTTTCAGCGAATCTAAGAAATCATTATGGAAAGCACATGAAAAGAGCTCTGTTCAAATTTTTTTTATTATGTGATTTAGCCCAGAAATTAAAAAAATTTGAAAAAAATATTCCATTTTCCAAATAAAAAATCAATTTGGATATAGCTTTGAAAATCGCAGGAATTGGTACATATGGTTATTATTATTATTTCAATTTCTTTTTCTCAGCATGAGCTGGTATTATCATACCATTTATGGGCATTAGCCAAGTAAATGGTATATTCCTATTTATTTTAAATTATTTTTTATTATTATTATTATTCTTTTCTTTTAGAGCACCTTGAACGGGAGTGTTTCAGTAGTGTGGGCCTATCCACTGAAAATCGCAGGAATTGGTACATATGATTAACGAAGAAAAATAACTCCAATTTCATAGGTAAAGACCCAATACTTAACATGCGTTTCTCGGTTAAAAAGAAAACATGACAGCCGATTGGTGTAGTGGATAGTGAGCCTGTCAGTGAAACCAACAGTTGCGAGTTCGAATCCCGCAAGTAGTTAATGTTTGTGTGATGAATACGACCATTTATTCCAGAGTCATAGATGTTTATATTGTTTGTACTGTTTATACAAGTGTATTTGTATTGTATTGTTTATATAAATAAATATAAATAAATATCCTTAGACATACACACAGCGCCATCTACTTCCACAGATAGCAACTACAGGCTTGTGTTGTGAATACTAGATGGTTGATATACTACATAAAATACATTTTTTTTGTAAATACATACTTATTATAAATGAAAAACATCCATAACTCTGGTACACATGTCCGTATTCATCACACAAACATATGCCCCTAGCGGGATTCGAACCCGCAACCTTTTGGTATAGCGGTCAGAGTTGCTAACCACTACACCAAACAGGTCGTCCTAAATATTTATGTATCTTTATCCATTATCTAGTATCCATAGTATCAGCTTTGCTTAGTTTGGAACTAGATGATTGGTGTAACTAACTGTCCCAAATATTTGTTTTTATTTTTACATTGCGTAGCAGTATCAATTATTAGTGTTCTATTAATTTTAAGCTACTGAATGTTTTGAGCCGTTGTTAATTTTTGATCAATATCAAATACCTGATGATTGATGATTAATTGAATTGCTCATATCGCCGCCATCACCCACCAATCACCATGTATTGCTACCGTTCTCTATATTATTTTCGGGGTTTACAGATCACGCGGACCGTTGCTAATGGTATCTGATCAAGGCCCTGGTTAGATACCAATCAATCATTCAATCAAATACTCTTTATTGCACAATTAACAAAAGCTACATGAAGAATTACAGCGTACATCATTAATCGCACAAAAAGGCGGTCTTATCGCTAACAGCGATCTCTTCCAGGCAAACCTAGGGTAAAGATACAAGCTACCAGTAGGTGAGGTTTGCACTAATAGTAGCAATACGGGTGTATTTTATAGTTTTTTTTTTATTTTTATTAATATTTCAGACACTTACACCAATCATCTAGTCCCAAACTAAGCAAAGCTTGTGCTATGGATACTAGATAACGGATAAACATACATAAATATTTATATAAACATCCAAGACTCGGGAATAAATGTTCGTATTCATCACACAAACATCTACCCCTCGCGGGATTCGAACCCGCAACCGTTGGTTTCGCTGATAGGTTCACTATCCACTACACCAATCGGTCGTCAATAGTTGGTACTTATTATATAACGTAAAGATAAAAATACATAAACTATACCATACCATAGATACCATTGCAGGTTTATTATCAGATTACCAGAGCGATCGGATAGAAGCGGCCTGCATCCTGTGACTTCTCTATTTCCACCTTGTGAGTGGAAGTAATGTTGCGTGGTGTCCACTCTAGAACTTTCATGCCCCATCGATTCTTCGAGCTATGTGCCCTACCCATAGTAATTCGCTGGGTATTGACATGCAAAGGGTTCCAAAATAGGACAAACCTGACAATATTTTTGTGATTTATACACAGCTAGTTTTTTACCTACCTACCACCAACCAAACCGAGTACTTAAACATGTACCCCGCTGGGGATCGGACCCGCGACCTCCGAATTGTAAACCCAACGTTGTTTATATTGAGCCACGGAAGCGAACTGGATACTCATTTGACTATAATCTCACCTGATGGAAAGTGACGCCGTAGTCGAAGATGAAGCACGCGATCTCAGTATTGCCTATTCACTCTGCTCTTGAAGATAGGTAGGTAAAATTAGATAGATAACTAAGCACGACGATTAAGTTAGACAAGTGCGAGTGTTTCATCAAATCAGATATATACTGTACTGATCGCGTATTTGTGCTTATATGAAGTCAAATAAAATCAAATCCAAACAGATCAAAAATGCTTTATTTTGTAGGTACACAGCGTACACTTAAAATACTCAGATTTTACATTTTAAAGATACTGCTTGTTCAAACGGCAATTTGTTCAGTACAGAACCTCGCCTGACTTATCGGCACAATTGTGAAGACTGGCGCCATCTATCGGCGAACCCGTGAACCCACCTTTAATCAATCAATTCACTCAAAGTGTATTTTTCTCACGGGTTCCAGGACAATCCGATAGATGGCGCGAATCTAAATATATATATATACTGGCGCGCGGCCAGTTTAACGGA
This sequence comes from Oegoconia quadripuncta, assembly GCA_949316235.1. NCBI lineage: Eukaryota > Metazoa > Arthropoda > Insecta > Lepidoptera > Autostichidae > Oegoconia > Oegoconia quadripuncta. The sequence continues at coordinate 15,572,044 of OX438748.1, read as the reverse complement.
CAACACTCCAATAAAAAACCGCGATCAACACGTACGGCAGTTTATCTTCTCCCAACACAATTTTGCCCTGAGAAGGTACCGCCACTGCCGCAGGGCTAAGGACCCTGTATCCTCTCGCGTCATCTGTGCACCTTGTGCACTGCCTGCATTTCCACTAGCATAGTTCTATTATAGGACAATGGGAATATTTTTTCGCATAATAGTAGAATGAATAATGATGGTAAAGGAGAAGAGATGCCTGTTAGCCACAGTTGAGAACCGAAGAGTAAAGGTCACTTGAAACGACACGATATTTTTTTGAAGAACATAATTGAGGGAAAGACTGAAGGAAAGAGAGGAAGGGGAAGACCTAGGCGTAATTACTTTGACCAAGTGAAAGAAAAGGTGAATGTCGTGTCGTACCAAGAGGTTAAAATGAGGGCGGAAAGTAGAGACGTGGTCATTACTCCACCGACAAGAGCATAGCTCTTAAATTGAAGAAGAAGTAGAACTAATAGTATTTCAATTTTCAATAGTTCCATTCTCAAAAATATAGGATTAGATATAAGTAGGTATATAGGTAGGTAAGGTTAGGTAAATTTTTTAATAGGCTTTATGGTTATTGGTCACCTGGGGACACTGAAGTAGATACTTCCGTGCTTTCCCTGTCCTTACCGGAGGGAATCTCCCGTTCTAGGAGCTATGTGTCCTGGGCACTACCAGGTAAGGTATTTTGTAGGTATACAGGGTACACTTAAAATAGTCAGATTATACATTTATAAAGCTACTGCTTGTTCAAAAGGCAATTTTCCCCTGAGAAGAACAAGCAAGGAACTAGCTCTTTTAAAAAAAGGTTTTTATATTACAAAATTATTATTTTAAATCATAATATTTCATTATTAATTGTGAAATAGCCTGGTTATGCGAACGGGCTGGTTATGTCCATGATTGTTTGTCATCTAAATAATCTGATATTTTATAATATGCTTTCTTAATAAGTTTCTGTTTTATAGTATCTTTAAATTTATTGAAAGGAAGATTTCAATTTCAATTTCAATTTATTCAATTTAAGTAAAATATCAATACATCATCTTTACAGGCTATGCCCAAGTCAATAATGCAATATTATATAAAAATTTGTGATTGTGACATAACAATATTGTCTCTCATAATTAATATAATTCATTAAATTAAACATTAATTAATACAATAAATAAATCCTGCCACAAAAATTACGTAATATAATATAGAAACGAAATGATTACTTATTTGTTAATTTAATAAAAATAATTACATTTGAAAAAAGTCGCAATTCAACACCGTCAAGGAAAGTCAATACAATAATACAATGTCAATAAAATTATAACAAAAATTAATAATAGTGTAAATGTCAATTAAATTTTACACAAATGAGTTAAGGTGGCTTCTGCGAACTTCGGCAACGAGCAATGAAACACGTCAATCGGTACCCCATTAAGTATTCGGAGCGCAGTTGTTAGCGGGGCGTGCTCTAGTATAGTAGTCCTGCACTGCGTGATCGAAACACCTGATCCCGGGGTGCCCGTCGTGATCGCGTGTTAGGGACTCTCACTCCTATGTACTCAAGAAGCTGTGGTCTACTCAATTTTCCCCTGAACACCTTAAATACATATAGAGCTAATGCTAACTTTCTCATAACTTCTAACGAATTGTAGCCTGCAATTCCTAGCACAAATAGAGTCGGATACATGAGAGGATAGAATGGATATACTCCATAGTATTGTTCATGTTTCTCCCTTGTATGTGTGCCAGTATATGCAATAAACTTTTTATCTATCTATCTATCATAGTTTTTGAGGTATATGCATCTCAGAAACATTATTTTGAATTTTTTCCAAAATTAAACTATATTTCGCCTCATGGCGATTCCATATTATCGAGCCACTCTCTAGACGACTTCTAACCAGCGCGTTGTATAATATTTTTATGGTATCAATGTTAGTAAATTCATTTGGTTGACGCAATACAAATCCTAAACTTCGGTACGTCTTTTGCAAGTTTCAGTAATGTGCTCACGAAAAGTAAAATCTTGTGTGATATCTGTCTGACTGTACGTCCGGGAAGTACATCTGGGGTACTGGTGTCCTAAAGCACAGGTTACCGCCTATTTTAGGCATCAGTCTTCACACGTACTCACCTGACTTGAGAAACACTTTTATCCTGTACATTTCTCTAAGCGTGAGTTTGTGAAGAACAAATAAAGATACATTTTATTATTATTATTATATGAAGTCCTAAATCTCGAACCGAAGTCACCCTTGATAGACTAACTTTTTTAATCTTATAGTCAAACAGTTGCGGAGTCAGTGCTCTAGTACATGACATTATATTGCATTTGGACACATTAAAGGAAAGTGCAGGTCTCAATTGATAAATTGCGCGAACGGCTCGTTTTTGTAAAACAAAGATTGTATTTATATCCGCGGCATTTCCCCACAGCAAGATACCGTAAGACATCAGGCTATGGAAATAACTAAAATATACTAATCTAGCAGTATTCACGTCCGATATTTGTCTAATTTTTTTGACTGCATACGCTGCAGAGCTGGGGCTTCTTCGCCAATTTATTAGGACCCCATTGTAATTTGGCGTCCAAGGTAATGCCCAAAAATACAGTGGACTCAACAAGGTCTAGAGTGACATTTTTTATCATTATATTTGTGGGCACCTCCCCGGCAGTACAAATTTAACACATTTAGTTTTTTTCTCATTCAGTAACAAACCATTCTACTATTTGAGAATATCGTTCTTCCATGTATTTTTTCATTTCTGAAACATCTAGTATTGCTCTCTTTATAGCTCGTTGTATCACCTTGAGCTTAGATTAGATGAGATCTATACTCAAAGACCATGGTTCCATTTTTTTGTTATGATTGACTGGATTCGCTTTTGACCACAATCTCACCTGATGGAAAGTGACGATTCACTCTGCTCTTGAAGATCCCAAGGTTGTAGGATTCAGGAAAGACTGACGCCGGAAGGGAGTTCCATGCCTTGGCTGTTAGGGTGATGAATGAAGAATCGAACTTCTTAAATGTTCGGTATATTAACTATATATGGGTGGAATCCCTCTCCACACCTAGTGGTCCGAAGATGGAAGGGTAACGGTGGAATAAATACTATCCAACTTTAAACAATGATTGAAGTTCCTGACTGAAAATTTCGTTAGGAATAAATTTCATTTGATAGATTAGGTATCATGCGATCCGATGCAAGTAAATACTATTTTGTTTTCATGACGTGATCGGTTGGGAAGCTTTCGCCGCGAATAGATTAAAGGATAGGATGTCATGTGTTTCGTAATAATCATTTCACGGAATAAAAAGTATATCTGAGGATACAAGATGCCACTATGCTAATTTTCACACACCTGTCCAGCGGTTTTCAAAAAGTCAAATAATTCAGTAGATGTATACTTATTTCGCATGCGTGGCGCAGTCGCATTCGCTATTTGTTTAAGTCTGCGTGGCCAGTCCTTGGATGGGTGACCTCTAGTGTCATTTTCGGATCGGATCGGTCGGATCCCGGTTGTTTTCAATTGAGGGCAGTCGTTAAGCCAAGTCGGTGGCCTACAGTGTCGGGTGGCCACTAGTCTGACTTATCCACCGATCCTGACCCCGCGTGATTAATTATGGCCCATACCCTCTCCCACTGAGAGGAGGCTGTGATTCAAAAGTGGGGACGTTTAAGGCTGTGATACTTATTTAGCCGACACCCTGTATAGTTGATATCACTAATCATTTATAACAATATCAAATTACCTATAATTATATGTAAACTGATAAATAACTTGATAACGATTTTGTCACACTCCTCTTGACTCTGTCGATGCAAATCGATTGCGATGTTATTTTGAACAATATTCAAATTTTAATTAGATGTATTCATCATCGTCATCAAGTCAACCACAGGCCGTCCTTTTTTTTTTATGTACGATGGGTTCGTACTTGACCTCAATCACACCTGATGTTAAGTGAAGATGAAGTCGAAGGTGGAAGCGCACTGACCCGGACACATTTGGGGGACTGGTATCTTATCTCTGACAGCCGGAACACAACAATGCTATTAACATTCCTGCTTGGCGGCAGATTTAGATAAGATGGTGGTAGCTAGCCAGGCGGACATTTTAAAATGCCCTACCACCAACCAAACCGAGTACTTAAACATGTACCCCGCTGGGGCTCGAACCCGCGACCTCCGAATCGTAAACCCAATGTTGTTTACATTGCAACACTGCATCCACTGCAACAGACATACATAAACCCCACTTTATGGGATAAATAGCAGGGTCGACGTGTCATATCTGCGGAGTCATATGAGTCTCTGCAGTCATCATCATTATATCAGCCACAGGATGTTCACTGCTGAACATATACCTCTCCATCATTTCCAGAGGGACCGGGTGGAAGCGGCCTGCATCCAGCGACTTCCCGCGAAGGTGGAAGAACGACTATCGGGTCTGCGTTTGCAACGCATGCATGGTCTCCACTTAAGAACTTTAATGCCCGACCGACCATCAGTTCTTCCAGCTTCGAGTATTTACCTTGCCCAATACCACGTCAACCCACTAAGCTTCTGGGCTATGTTGATGGCTTTTTTTATGATTGACTGGATTCGCGTTTGCCCACAATCTCACCTGATGGAAAGTGACGATGTAGTCGAAGATGAAGCACGCGATCTCAGTAAACGCCTATTCACTCTGCTCTTGATCCCATTGAAATCCCAAATGAAAAAAAAAAACAATCCTAAGGTTGTAGGATTCAGGAAAGACTGACGCCGGAAGGGAGTTCCATGCCTTGGCTGTTCGGATGATGAATGAAGAATCGAATTTCTTAGTGCGAATGTTCGGTATATTAACTATATACGGGTATATTAAATATATACTTGCCTACGGATTTCTTCATTACGTAGCGTAACGCCAAGCATTGCCCTCTTCATAGCTCGTTGTGTGACCTTGAGTTTTCTCATGAGGCCCATAATGAGACACCACGTTTCAGTGCCACAAACCACTAGTAACACATTAATTAAACATTTTCGCCTTCAAGCACTGCGGTATTTTGGATGGGAAAACGTTGCGCAGGTTTCTGAACGCTGCCCATCCCACTGGGATTCGTCAATAGGATAGATCCGCCTGGCTAGCTACTACCGTCTTATCTAAATCTGCCGCCAAGCAGCAATGTTAATAGCATCGTTGTGTTCCGGTTGTCAGAGATAAGATAGCCGACTGGCTGATAGATGAGGTCGAAGGTGGAAGCGTACTGACCCGGAAACCCCAACACATTTGGGAGACTCCCAAATGTGTTGGGGTTTCCGGGTCAGTACGCTTCCACCTTCGACCTCATCTTCACTTAACATCAGGTGTGTTTGAGGTCAAGTACCAACCCGTTGTGCAAAAAAAGAGTGTAACATTGCCAGTATAAGCTGAGCTGCAGTACGGTAGCGCTGCAATACAACGCGCAGACTGGACAGTCCAAAAGTTGTAGTGACGTTTGATGTTCGGTTGACTGTACAAAATAAGGAAAAATAAAAAATTACTGATATGGGTACTTGTTGCCCTTTTTAATATGAACTTAATTAAATTAAATCTATTCATAAATACTTACTATCACATTTGTTTATTTATTCCATTTAAAACATTAAATAAACGACTAATTAAACGAGAATATATTTACTGCCGAATTCATAGAAAATATTTATAAATATTTAGACCATATAAATATCTAATTTAACTAAAACGCTGTCTCAAAGTGTCGAAACAGCCGCAACGTCGCGCTAGCCCGGTTATCCTACCAATTGCATTGGTTGCTAACCACATGCCTTGTATTGAAGGCGACTTGTCATTCGTATTTAGTCGAATTGAATTGTCAAAACTGTTTTGCGAGGAATATTTTGTAACTAATGTGGATACTTCAATTAAAAATTTTAGCACAATTTTGTAGACATATATAGGGTATATCCATAATTTGTTTGTTGATAATTTTGCATCGCTAAGGTCTTTGCGTAAAATTATCGTTTCCTAGTTGTTATTCTATCATTCATTAAGTACTCGCTGCAACCATCTACTATAGTTGCTCAATTTTATGTAATATCTATGCTTAATATAACACTAAATATTCTGAGAGAATATTCCAAGTTTATAAGCCCAGCATGCGTGCACTATGTTGAAATACGTGAATCACTCAGATTAATTGTAATCTAAGCATAAAAGGTTATTGACCTTCGGTAATTTTCGTCCGCTTTCAGATGAATTCGGCGCTTATAATGAACATACATAACCTTTAGAGTATCCTAAACTAGACGTCTATGTAAATATTGCCAGCGTGCAATGAGGTTACAACTGAGATGAATTGGATTTTATTGTCTATGAATCACGATTTTGTACACTTGTCTTGCAAACCCTTTGTAAATTTATTGTAAGAGCCTTGTAACTTCTATGAATTCGGCTGTTAATATATGTATATACCTACATTTATATTGTGTTGATGCTCAAAAAAGGTAACTAAGTATCATCATCATCATATCAGCCACAAGACATTCACTGTAACTTGGTATATTTCGGTATAAAGAAAATAAATTTGAAAAATATTGCTTAGGAACTATAATGTTTTAAGAACGTTTTACAATTCACATAAAACAATATTGATTGCTGTTTGATACTTAATTGTATAGTTGTACAACTAACTTAGACATTAGAATACTTCCAATGGAATCAATATCAAAGTAAGTTTACTTTAAGTAAGTTATAAGGGGACAGACGAAATGACAGAGGATGGTGCTGCCAGTAAGTAATTAGATGTATATCTCATAAACAAAGCCCTAACCGGCAAAAGCAAGTATGTCAAGCTATAGTTCATGAAAATTCCGATATTTTAAAGTCGGTTGTGCAATTAGTTTTGTGCTGCTCAGATATAAACTGAACAACACAAAACTAATACGTTAAAACATTGGAATCTAAACCAAGCTGCAGCTTGACGTTTTTGTTTTCCGAGTTATGGCTATCTTTATGAGATATATATTATTATTCATTATTTGAAGGGAAGGAGAGTCGATAATCTTTTCATTCATTCCTTAAGAAATACAGCAGGTACACCATTTTCGATGGATTAATAGTAAAATATTATGATTTTAACTCCAGTAATGCCACGACCATTATATTTACAACATGATCTGAGTGTTCCAATTTCTTGAATGGTAATCAAAAATGAAATACGCGATCGCAAACGGAGGTTTCGTTTTATCAAAACATTCCGTTAATTATGAGAGTAGTGGTCGAATGTGGCTAGAAAGTTATGTCCTATGTGTATTATATATTTGTAATACAATTCTTTAACGAATGTGGATGATATATTATGATAGTTTCCTTCTCTGACATTGAACCGAGAGAAATCGCACCTAGCGTTCTATTATTTCCTTTTTCCTCTACCTTACTACTTTGCAACTTCGTTTTATTGTCTCCTTAAACCTTTTATTAAACTCGTTTAATTCAATTGCCTGCCATAAAATTATAAAACATTATACAAATGATAACGTTATTTAGAGAGAAAATGTCTTATTTATTGTTTCAATTCATTTCTTTAATTTGGAAACGCCCTGGTGACTGTCTCATACACAAGACACCCCATAAAAGGATTTCACCACTCTTGCCTTCTACCTACTTCTTTCATCTGCATAAAACTAAACAGTAAGGGCGGAAAAGGCTTTTCCTATCTATCTATATAATATTACATGAGGATAATATTATACAACCCATATAAAGCTTCATGGAGATAATGCTATAAAATTAATTAACAAATTAACCTAAAATTTGGTTTTAGATTATTTTGAGCGAGCAGCCTTCTATTTATAGCGTTAAGGTCTGCCTATGCGAATCTTTGTCTCATATATAAATACTGATCGCCTTAAACATTATTAACATCATTGTAATATCTGGTAACTCTGGGAATGCCACTGCCGCTGGGAAGATTTTGCGCCTCAAGATTAAAATCGGAATATGTCTGTGCTGTACTGTGCGGTGGGAATGCTGAATGTGGCTCTGTTGACCTATTAAGTTTAATGAATTGAAAAATACAGAAAACGATCAGGCAAACTACTATCACTGAAAGGAGTGACACTATCGTAATGGTATATGCATTCCATACACCGCTATTGATATTATCATCAATGATTGGGGCTTCTGTTGTTGTTCCATCTGGGTCTACAGTTGTGGTGTCTGGAGTGGTGTCTGGGTCTACTGTTGTTGTGGCATCTGGATCTACTGTTGTCGTGGCATCTGGATCTAACGTTGTTGTGGCATCTGGGTCTACCGTGGTTGTAGTATCTGGGTCTACCGTAGTTGTGCTATCTGGGTCAACTGTAGTTGTGGCATCTGGATTTACTGTTGTCGTGGCATCTGGATCTACTGTTGTAGTAGCATCTGGGTCTACAGTGGTTGTGGCATCTGGGTCTACTGTTGTCGTGCTATCTGGGTCTACTGTTGTCGTGCTATCTGGGTCAACTGCAGTTGTGGCATCTGGATCAACGGTAGTCGTGGCGTCTGGGTCTACAGTGGTTGTGGCATCTGGATCTACGGTAGTTGTGGCGTCTGGGTCTACAGTTGTTGTGGCATCTGGGTCTACTGTTGTTGTGGCGTCTGGATCTACTGTGGTAGTAGGATCTGGGTCTACAGTGGTTGTGGCATCTGGGTCTACTGTTGTCGTGCTATCTGGGTCAATCGTAGTTGTGGCATCTGGATCTATGGTAGTTGTTGCATCTGGGTCAACCGTAGTTGTGGAATCCGGATCTACGGTAGTTGTGGCATCTGGGTCTATAGTTGTTGTGGCATCTGGGTCCACCGTAGTTGTAGCATCTGGGTTTACCGTAGTTGTGGCATCTGGATCTACTGTTGTTGGGGCGTCGGGGTCTACTGTTGTAGTAGCATCTGGATCTGGCGTGGTTGCGGTATCTGGATCTACTGTGGTAGTAGCATCTGGATCTACCGTGGTTGTGGCGTCAGGATCTACTGTGGTAGTAGCATCTGGGTCTACAGTGGTTGTGGCATCTGGGTCTACTGTTGTCGTGCTATCTGGGTCAATCGTAGTTGTGGCATCTGGATCTAGGGTAGTTGTTGCATCTGGGTCAACCGTAGTTGTGGAATCTGGATCAACGGTAGTTGTGGAATCTGGGTCTATAGTTGTTGTGGCATCTGGATCTACTGTTGTAGTAGCATCTGGATCTACGGTAGTTGTGGCGTCTGAATCTATCGTTGTTGTGCCATCTGGGTCTACCGTTGTCGTGGCATCTGGATCTACTGTTGTAGTAGCATCTGGATCTACGGTAGTTGTGGTGTCTGGGTCTACCGTTGTCGTGGCATCTGGATCTACTGTTGTAGTAGCATCTGGATCTACGGTAGTTGTGGCGTCTGGGTCTTCCGTTGTTGTGGCATCTGGGTCTACCGTGGTCGTGGCATATGGATCTACTGTTGTAGTAGCATCTGGGTCTACCGTTGTCGTGGCATCTGGATCTACTGTTGTAGTAGCATCTGGGTCTACAGTGGTTGTGGCATCTGGGTCTACTGTTGTCGTGCTATCTGGGTCAACTGTAGTTGTGGCATCTGGATCAACGGTAGTCGTGGCGTCTGGGTCTACAGTTGTTGTGGCATCTGGATCTACGGTAGTTGTGGCGTCTGGGTCTACAGTTGTTGTGGCATCTGGGTCTACTGTTGTGGCGTCTGGATCTACTGTTGTAGTAGCATCTGGGTCTTCAGTGGTTGTGGCATCTGGGTCTACTGTTGTCGTGCTATCTGGGTCAATCGTAGTTGTGGCATCTGGATCTATGGTAGTTGTGACATCTGGGTTTGTAGTTGTTGTGGAATCTGGGTCTTCCGTTGTTGTGGCATCTGGGTCTACCGTTGTCGTGGCATCTGGTTCTACTGTGGTAGTAGCATCTGGGTCTACAGTTGTTGTGCCATCTGGGTCTACTGTTGTCGTGCTATCTGGGTCAATCGTAGTTGTGGCATCTGGATCTATGGTAGTTGTTCCATCTGGGTCAACCGTAGTTGTTGAATCTGGATCGACGGTAGTTGTGTCGTCTGGGTCTATAGTTGTTGTGGCATCTGGGTCTACCGTAGTTGTAGCATCTGGATCTACGGTAGTTGTGGCGTCTGGGTCAACCGTAGTCGTGGCATCTGGATCTACTGTTGTAGTAGCATCTGGATCTACTGTTGTAGTAGCATCTGGATCTACGGTAGTTGTGGCGTCTGGGTCAACCGTAGTCGTGGCATCTGGATCTACTGTTGTAGTAGCATCTGGATCTACTGTTGTAGTAGCATCTGGATCTACGGTAGTTGTGGCGTCTGGGTCAACCGTAGTCGTGGCATCTGGATCTACTGTTGTAGTAGCACCTGGATCTACTGTTGTAGTAGTATCTGGATCTACTGTTGTTGTTGCGTCTGGGTCAACCGTGGTTGTGGCATCTGGATCTACGGTAGTTGTGGCGTCAGGGTCTTCCGTTGTTGTAGCATCTGGGTCGACCGTAGTCGTGACATCTGGATCTACTGTTGTAGTAGCATCTGGATCTACTGTTGTAGTAGCATCTGGATATACGGTAGTTGTGGCGTCTGGGTCAACCGTAGTCGTGGCATCTGGATCTACTGTTGAAGTAGCATCTGGATCTACTGTTGTAGTAGTATCTGGATCTACTGTTGTTGTTGCGTCTGGGTCAACCGTGGTTGTGGCATCTGGATCTACGGTAGTTGTGGCGTCTGGGTCTTCCGTTGTTGTGGCATCTGGGTCAACCGTAGTCGTGGCATCTGGATCTACTGTTGTAGTAGTATCTGGATCTACTGTTGTTGTTGCGTCTGGGTCAACCGTGGTTGTGGCATCTGGATCTACTGTAGTTGTGGCGTCTGGGTCAACCGTAGTCGTGGCATCTGGATCTACTGTTGTAGTAACATCTGGATCTACTGTTGTTGTTGCGTCTGGGTCAACCGTAGTTGTGGCATCTGGACCTACGGTAGTTGTGGCGTCTGGGTCAACCGTAGTCGTGGCATCTGGATCTACTGTTGTAGTAGCATCTGGATCTACTGTTGTAGTAGTATCTGGATCTACGGTAGTTGTGGCGTCTGGATCAACCGTAGTCGTGGCATCTGGATCTACGGTAGTTGTGGCGTCAGGGCCTTCCGTTGTTGTAGCATCTGGGTCAACCGTAGTCGTGACATCTGGATCTACTGTTGTAGTAGCATCTGGGTCAACCGTAGTCGTGACATCTGGATCTACTGTTGTAGTAGCATCTGGATCTACTGTTGTAGTAGCATCTGGATCTACTGTTGTAGTAGCATCTGGATCTACGGTAGTTGTGGCGTCTGGGTCAACCGTAGTCGTGGCATCTGGATCTACTGTTGTAGTAGCATCTGGATCTACTGTTGTAGTAGTATCTGGATCTACTGTTGTTGTTGCGTCTGGGTCAACCGTGGTTGTGGCATCTGGATCTAATGTAGTTGTGGCGTCTGGGTCTTCCGTTGTTGTAGCATCTGGGTCAACCGTAGTCGTGACATCTGGATCTACTGTTGTAGTAGCATCTGGATCTACTGTTGTTGTTGCGTCTGGGTCAACCGTGGTTGTGGCATCTGGATCTACTGTTGTAGTAGCATCTGGATCTACTGTTGTAGTTGCGTCTGGGTCAACCGTGGTTGTGGCATCTGGATCTACGGTAGTTGTGGCGTCTGGGTCTTCCGTTGTTGTGGCATCTGGGTCAACCGTAGTCGTGGCATCTGGATCTACTGTTGTAGTAGCATCTGGATCTACTGTTGTTGTTGCGTCTGGGTCAACCGTGGTTGTGGCATCTGGATCTACGGTAGTTGTGGCGTCTGGGTCTTCCGTTGTTGTGGCATCTGGGTCAACCGTAGTCGTGGCATCTGGATCTACTGTTGTAGTAGCATCTGGATCTACTGTTGTTGTTGCGTCTGGGTCAACCGTAGTCGTGGCATCTGGATCTACTGTTGTAGTAGCATCTGGATCTACTGTTGTAGTAGTATCTGGATCTACTGTTGTTGTTGCTTCTGGGTCAACCGTGGTTGTGGCATCTGGATCTACGGTAGTTGTGGCGTCTGGGTCTTCCGTTGTTGTGGCATCTGGGTCAACCGTAGTCGTGGCATCTGGATCTACTGTTGTAGTAGCATCTGGATCTACTGTTGTTGTTGCGTCGGGGTCAACCGTAGTCGTGGCATCTGGATCTACTGTTGTAGTAGCATCTGGATCTACTGTTGTTGTTGCGTCTGGGTCAACCGTGGTTGTGGCATCTGGATCTACTGTTGTAGTAGCATCTGGATCTACTGTTGTTGTTGCGTCTGGGTCAACCGTGGTTGTGGCATCTGGATCTACGGTAGTTGTGGCGTCTGGGTCTTCCGTTGTTGTAGCATCTGGGTCAACCGTAGTCGTGACATCTGGATCTACTGTTGTAGTAGCATCTGGATCTACTGTTGTTGTTGCGTCTGGGTCAACCGTGGTTGTGGCATCTGGATCTACTGTTGTAGTAGCATCTGGATCTACTGTTGTTGTTGCGTCTGGGTCAACCGTGGTTGTGGCATCTGGATCTACGGTAGTTGTGGCGTCTGGGTCTTCCGTTGTTGTGGCATCTGGGTCAACCGTAGTCGTGGCATCTGGATCTACTGTTGTAGTAGCATCTGGATCTACTGTTGTTGTTGCGTCTGGGTCAACCGTGGTTGTGGCATCTGGATCTACGGTAGTTGTGGCGTCTGGGTCTTCCGTTGTTGTGGCATCTGGGTCAACCGTAGTCGTGGCATCTGGATCTACTGTTGTAGTAGCATCTGGATCTACTGTTGTTGTTGCGTCTGGGTCAACCGTAGTCGTGGCATCTGGATCTACTGTTGTAGTAGCATCTGGATCTACTGTTGTAGTAGTATCTGGATCTACTGTTGTTGTTGCGTCTGGGTCAACCGTGGTTGTGGCATCTGGATCTACGGTAGTTGTGGCGTCTGGGTCTTCCGTTGTTGTGGCATCTGGGTCAACCGTAGTCGTGGCATCTGGATCTACTGTTGTAGTAGCATCTGGATCTACTGTTGTTGTTGCGTCGGGGTCAACCGTAGTCGTGGCATCTGGATCTACTGTTGTAGTAGCATCTGGATCTACTGTTGTAGTAGTATCTGGATCTACTGTTGTTGTTGCGTCTGGGTCAACCGTGGTTGTAGCATCTGGATCTACGGTAGTTGTGGCGTCTGGGTCTTCCGTTGTTGTAGCATCTGGGTCAACCGTAGTCGTGACATCTGGATCTACTGTTGTAGTAGCATCTGGATCTACTGTTGTTGTTGCGTCTGGGTCAACCGTGGTTGTGGCATCTGGATCTACTGTTGTAGTAGCATCTGGATCTACTGTTGTTGTTGCGTCTGGGTCAACCGTGGTTGTGGCATCTGGATCTACGGTAGTTGTGGCGTCTGGGTCTTCCGTTGTTGTGGCATCTGGGTCAACCGTAGTCGTGGCATCTGGATCTACTGTTGTAGTAGCATCTGGATCTACTGTTGTTGTTGCGTCTGGGTCAACCGTGGTTGTGGCATCTGGATCTACGGTAGTTGTGGCGTATGGGTCTTCCGTTGTTGTGGCATCTGGGTCAACCGTAGTCGTGGCATCTGGATCTACTGTTGTAGTAGCATCTGGATCTACTGTTGTAGTAGTATCTGGATCTACTGTTGTTGTTGCGTCTGGGTCAACCGTGGTTGTGGCATCTGGATCTACGGTAGTTGTGGCGTCTGGGTCAAGCGTAGTCGTGGCATCTGGATCTACTGTTGTAGTAGAATCTGGATCTACTGTTGTAGTAGCATCTGGATCTACTGTTGTAGTAGCATCTGGATCTACTGTTGTTGTTGCGTCTGGGTCAACCGTGGTTGTGGCATCTGGATCTACTGTTGTAGTAGCATCTGGATCTACTGTTGTTGTTGCGTCTGGGTCAACCGTGGTTGTGGCATCTGGATCTACGGTAGTTGTGGCGTCTGGGTCTTCCGTTGTTGTGGCATCTGGGTCAACCGTAGTCGTGGCATCTGGATCTACTGTTGTAGTAGCATCTGGATCTACTGTTGTTGTTGCGTCTGGGTCAACCGTGGTTGTGGCATCTGGATCTACGGTAGTTGTGGCGTATGGGTCTTCCGTTGTTGTGGCATCTGGGTCAACCGTAGTCGTGGCATCTGGATCTACTGTTGTAGTAGCATCTGGATCTACTGTTGTAGTAGTATCTGGATCTACTGTTGTTGTTGCGTCTGGGTCAACCGTGGTTGTGGCATCTGGATCTACGGTAGTTGTGGCGTCTGGGTCAAGCGTAGTCGTGGCATCTGGATCTACTGTTGTAGTAGAATCTGGATCTACTGTTGTAGCAGCATCTGGATCTACTGTTGTAGTAGCATCTGGATCTACTGTTGTTGTTGCGTCTGGGTCAACCGTGGTTGTGGCATCTGGATCTTCGGTAGTTGTGGCGTCTGGATCTTCGGTAGTTGTGGCGTCTGGGTCAACCGTAGTCGTGGCATCTGGATCTACTGTTGTAGTAGTATCTGGATCTACTGTTGTTGTTGAGTCTGGATCAACCGTGGTTGTGGCATCTGGATCTTCGGTAGTTGTGGCGTCTGGGTCAACCGTAGTCGTGGCATCTGGATCTACTGTTGTAGTAGAATCTGGATCTACTGTTGTAGTAGCATCTGGATCTACTGTTGTAGTAGCATCTGGATCTACTGTTGTTGTTGCCTCTGGATCAACCGTGGTTGTGGCATCTGGATCTACGGTAGTTGTGGCGTCTGGGTCTTCCGTTGTTGTAGCATCTGGGTCAATCGTAGTCGTGGCATCTGGATCTACTGTTGTAATAGCATCTGGATCTACTGTTGTTGTTGCGTCTGGGTCAACCGTGGTTGTGGCATCTGGATCTACGGTAGTTGTGTCGTCTGGGTCAACCGTAGTCGTGGCATCTGGATCTACTGTTGTAGTAGCATCTGGATCTACTGTTGTAGTAGTATCTGGATCTACTGTTGTTGTTGCGTCTGGGTCAACCGTGGTTGTGGCATCTGGATCTACGGTAGTTGTGGCGTCTGGGTCTTCCGTTGTTGTAGCATCTGGGTCAACCGTAGTCGTGGCATCTGGGTCAACCGTAGTCGTGGCATCTGGATCTACTGTTGTTGTTGCGCCTGGGTCAACCGTGGTTGTAGCATCTGGATCTACGGTAGTTGTGGCATCTGGGTCAACCGTAGTCGTGGCATCTGGATCTACTGTTGTAGTAGCATCTGGATCTACTGTTGTAGTAGTATCTGGATCTACTGTTGTTGTTGCGTCTGGGTCAACCGTGGTTGTGGCATCTGGATCTACTGTTGTAGTAGAATCTGGATCTACTGTTGTAGTAGCATCTGGATCTACTGTTGTTGTTGCGTCTGGATCAACCGTGGTTGTGGCATCTGGATCTACGGTAGTTGTGGCATCTGGGTCTTCCGTTGTTGTAGCATCTGGGTCAACCGTAGTCGTAGCATCTGGATCTACTGTTGTAGTAGCATCTGGATCTACTGTTGTAGTAGTATCTGGATCTACTGTTGTTGTTGCGTCTGGGTCAACCGTGGTTGTGGCATCTGGATCTACGGTAGTTGTGGCGTCTGGGTCTTCCGTTGTTGTAGCGTCTGGGTCAACCGTAGTCGTGGCATCTGGATCTACTGTTGTTGTTGCGTCTGGGTCAACCGTGGTTGTGGCATCTGGATCTACGGTTGTTGTGGCGTCTGGGTCTTCCGTTGTTGTAGCATCTGGGTCAACCGTAGTCGTGGAATCTGGATCTACTGTTGTAGTAGCATCTGGATCTACTGTTGTAGTAACATCTGGATCTACTGTTGTTGTTGCGTCTGGGTCAACCGTGGTTGTGGCGTCTGGATCTACGGTAGTTGTGACGTCTGGGTCTTCCGTTGTTGTCGCATCAGGATTCTCATATATTTGGCAATTATTTTCATCATATCCCGGAGGAATATACCTGAATGAATCCAGTAACAAGGTGGCACCATCTTCAGTAGAACCCATGAAGGATACCTGTAAAAGAAAAGAAATAATGCTTTGGTTGCGAATGGAATTTATTAAAAATATTTGTTTTGTGTAGCGGTTTGCTTACTGTGTATTATTACTCTTACTTGGATTATTGAATGTTTTGTACCAACCAAGTATTATTCGGTAATGTTATCTTTTGTTATAATAATCTGGAGTGACTGGTTGACGGATTATAATATTGAACAGGTATACATGTATTCTTTTAGTAATTCCCTTATTTGTTTAAATTAAAACAAGAAGGAAAGGTCGGCACCACATCATCCGTAATACTCCCAACGTAAGTTGACCGAGTGACGCTACCAGTAGGTATTGTGAACACAGCGATAACTGTATACAGGGTGAATTTGATTTCGTGTAATTCCCATTGACTGGTGATGCCACTCTTGATTACGAACAACTTTCCCCAAGGAACCATTGTGGAATTCCATAAAAAATTTTCGATTACCCATAGAAAGTATCTTGAGTGTGAAAGTCCAACAATTTTCGTATTGTGACTCCACTCCAGATTACGATCCATTTTCCATTAGGAACCATAGCCAAATTCAGCCGAGAATTGTTAGACTTCCGTACTAAGGAGGTTTCAGAATGGTTTACTTTGTGTAAGTAATCGAAAAATTTTTGATCAAAGTCGATTATGGAATCCTTGGGTAAAGTTGTTCGTAATCAAGTTAAAGGGAATTACACGAATTCAAATTCACCCTTGTATACTGGAAGTTTTACTTTATGAAATATACAAAGCATGGGTACGTGTATACAAAAAGCCCGTCGGCGTTAAAACGTGCAAGTCTATAGATGATTTTTCTTTACTTTTAATTATTACTTTTAAATTTCAAGTCAAAAACCATTACTTAGGTCTCTGACTTTTTTCTTTTCGTTAACTCCCGCCTCGTGAACATGAGTTGACTATCTATAAGTGCTTCTAGTGATTGTGTTTTATACTATATATTAAGTATTTCTACATATTTATTTATATATATATATTTATTTATTTATTTATGTATATATATATATATATATATATATATATATATATATATATATATATATACAGGGCGTCCCAAAGTTATGGGACATGAAGGGGAAGTACCTTAAATATCGTAGATAGTGAATTTTGCTCAAAGAAGACTTTATGTTATTTTTAAAAGTTAGTAATTCTGCATTCATAGATTTTCTAAAAATTACTTGCTTCGGCTGGGAATCGAACCGACTTAAATGTGAAAAAAAAAACACCCTACTTTTATGATGCCAATCGAAAGAATAGCTAAAAAATAATAACTCTGCCTAAGTAACATAGTATTTTAAAAGAAAGGAACAACATAAAATGATTGAGTCAAATTTCAAGAAAGTTATTTATTGCCGACGACGTTCGAAAAGTAGCGATATTATCATTCCAAAGATAGCATTGATTATTCGTAAATAAGTACCCACTTCATAAAATAGGTACTAACATAGTTTTCCTTATTATAAGTGCACGTGTAGATGAAATGATAAAACTTGTATTTCAATACGTCCTCTGTAAGCTAGACAGAAGGCAAATTAAAAACAAAAATAAATAATTTATAATTTGAAAATGGAACAGTTTATGACAGCGTTTGTTTGAATGCATACTTTTTAAGATATTTTAAAAAGAAGTGATATTTTTAAATGTTGTTCTTAAATTTGAAAATGGAACAGTATGTGCGAGCGTTTGTTTTTCGGATATTGATCTGTTTAGTCTCAATTCACTTACACAAGTGTTATTGTGTTAATTTATTGCGAACATGGCATATCAAGTAAGTTTTGATCTAATGGAAGCATATTTTTTGAACGATAAAGATATCTCTAGAAGTTTGCGGTGGTATGGCGTAAAATATCCTGATAGACAAATACCGTCTCGTAAAGTTTTGAAAAGGCTTGTGAACAATTTGAAAACTCTGGGACGTTTCGATAAACGCCCAAGAACCACAGCAAGAAAACCATACGATCAACGACGAAGAACTTGGTATTTTAATTTACTTTTCGGCTTTTCCGAAAGCATCGGTGAGAGAAGGAGAACATGAAATTGGAGTTTCAAAAAGTAAAATACACCGTGTATTAAAAAAACACGGTTTTAAGAGTTATGTTGAAGGACGATTGGTTCAAAAATTACTTCCGGGCGATACAGAAAGGAGAAAAAATTTCTGTCTTGATATCCAGGCACGATTGCTCGAAGATCCAAATTTTTTGGATAATATTATTTGGACAGACGAATCTAACTTTAGCAATAACGGTATGTATAACCGCAACAATAATCGTATTTGGTCTAAAGAAAATCCCCTACGAGTGACTGAAACTAATAACCAAGTGCGTTTTTCACTCAACTGTTGGTGCGGACTTTTAAAAAACCGGGTTTTCTTAATCCATTTTTACCAAGGAACCTTGAACACAGAAAAGTATTTAGGAATACTTCAAATTTTAAGGGATAAGATAAGAAACCATTCCGCGGCGGAGCAAGAAAACTTAATTTTCCAACAAGATGGAGCTCCGGCTCATAATAGTCGGAGAGCAGCAGATTTTCTAAATGAATGTTTTCCTACATGGATTGGTACAAATGGACCGATTAGATGGCCGGCCAGATCCCCGGACCTCACACCATTAGATTTCTTCTTTTGGGGATACGTGAAAGATATGCTATACAAAAAGCGATACGAGAACGTAGGCGAGTTGCAAACAGAATTGTGCCATATCACATCGAGTGTTCACCATAAAATGATTAGAAAATCAACAGGCAGCGGGCTCATTAAAAGATTGGCGATTTGCGTAAGACAAGAGGGATCACATTTTGAGCATTTAATTAATTAATTTACAAAAAAATACCTACTTAATTGACTACGGCAGTTTCATGTATGTTTTTTATTTGATTAAAATGATTAATTTCACGTTGTTCCTTTCTTTTAAAATACTATGTTACTTAGGCAGAGTTATTATTTTTTAGCTATTCTTTCGATTGGCATCATAAAAGTAGGGTGTTTTTTTTTTCACATTTGAGTCGGTTCGATTCCCAGCCGAAGCAAATAATTTTTAGAAAATCTATGAATGCAGAATTACTAACTTTTAAAAATAACATAAAGTCTTCTTTGAGCAAAATTCACTATCTACGATATTTAAGGTACTTCCCCTTCATGTCCCATAACTTTGGGACGCCCTGTATATATATATTTATATAATTAAGTCAATTAATATGATATTATTATTATATTTATGCATGCACCCTACCTGTTTTTCTACCTACAAATATCCCATAGCTGTGGGTTGTATGGAAGAGATCGCTTTTAGTGATAAGACCGCCTAATTGCGTTCTATTGTTATCATCAAAATTATTGTAAATTATTTTGCGCAATAAAGAGTATTTGTATTGTATTGTATTGTATTTTTGGTGGAAAGTCCCTTAGTCGCCTTTAACGACATCCACGGGAAGGGATGGGTTGGTTCTGTTCTTTAAACGTGAAGAAACTCACATGGAACACGATCGTGATTAACACAATGAACAAGACGCATTCGAACTCACGATGAGATGCCAAATGATTACGAACAATACATAACCATACGTTCTATGACCATTGGAAATCCCACCGCTAATTCGGACGCGAGCCACACAAATAAGTTTATAGAATCGATCACCATTACGGTTCACGCGCGAGGAGTCAGTACCTAATGTATCACCTCCTTTTTACACGTCTGTAGGGAGGATTATATACATACATACGCGGGAAATCTTTATGGGATCCGGACATATTTATTTGTATTTATTTATATATTAGGTCTTTACCTATGAAATTGCCGTTTTGTATGAAAAAATTTAAACGATTTTTTTTTCATGTATTTTTTATTTGTATTAATCGAAGTAATCACCCATGCAATCAATGCATCTTTGCCAACGCAGTGGCAGTATATTGATGCCCTTCTTAAAGAAATCAGCTGGACGGGAGGCAACAAATTCTTCAAAGGCATTTTGTACTGCCTCTCGGGTATTGAATTTGTTTCCTGCCAAGAAGTTATCCAAATTCTGGAAAAAGTAGTATTCTGTAGGCGCAAGGTATGGTGAGTAGGGCGGATGACGGAGAGCTTCCAACCCCAGTTCTTGCAACTTGGAGACCGTCTGCTGTGCAGTATGAGGTCGCGCGTTGTCGTGCAGGAGTAGCGGAGAGGAGCGATTGACCAATGCTGGTTGGAGATGTACCAGCTTCTCCATCATTGTGTTCAATTCTTCACAGTAAACATCTGCAGTAATGCTCATCCCGTTTGGTAAGAAGCTGTGATGAATCACACCGGCGCTAGACCACCAAACAGTGACCATCACTTTTCTAGGGGTAAGTTTTCGTTTAGGGCATTGTTTAGGTGCTGAACCAGGATCCAACCAACTTGCTGAGCGCTTGCGGTTATCAAACAGAATCCATTTTTCATCGCAGGTAACAATGCGGTTCAAAATTCCTTCATTTGTGTGTCTGTTGAGCAGTGCAAGGCACGTCTCGACGCGTTACATTTTTCAGGTCGAAATTCCCAGAACGGAAGCGTATATATAATAACAGGTGGTTTACCAATACCACCAATCAAAAAAGATTGAAATGCGATGAAAATGTAACACTAATCAATAAACAAATGACTACTTTTGGAAAAAGAATTCCATGTTTTTAAAATAAAATTAATTTGAAATTAGAATTCTTAGCCAAACAAAAATTATTTTGATTTGAAATGGCCAGTACTGCAGAACGGCAATTTCATAGGTAAAGACCTATTATCTAAACAGTTATAAAGACATATTTATAGGTGTCACAAAAATGTAGGTTTATCCGAACACCACACCTATGTCATGACATAGTCATTTCTATTATCTAGATTATAATTGATCATTTATCTCCCTATTTACACTTCAACAGAGATAACTATAACACTTATATACCAAACCATAATAAAATAAAAATAATTGATAGGCATTCGTATGCGCGGATTTGTCCGGTGTTTCTGCACAGTAAGGGATCCCACGTTTGCAACAAACACTATTATTAGTTTTGTTTAAGAAATCCCGATGAAAATTGACAATTAACTAACTGCTACAATGTATGTGTGTGACTAAGGCAACAAATAAATGTTTTTTCTATCTATCTCAGTAATAAGTGGTCCGATTTGTGCGGTTTTTTTTTAATTAAGACTATACCAGGGGACCGCTTCGGGCAACTTTAATGAAAATCAGTAAAGCTGTTTCGAAGATATCGATAATATCATATAGTCTTTTGAGAGTCATATTTTTTTTTGTTTTTTACATTAATCATTAAACTCGGGAATTATGTTCTTAGCCATGTTTGATGGCAATCGGTTAAGCCGTTTCGAAGATATTTATCTATTAACATAATTGGTTGTTTTATCTGGATTACATAATGGCTTGTTTTCCAAATTTTCAATTTATTTGCTCTAAGTGAAAAGGTGATAAATCCTTTAGCAATTTCTTCAAGTTTTCTATATGTCATGTCTAGAGTAAGCAGAGTTTTGTGAAACGGCACGGGTGCGTTTTCACAAAAAAATACTGTGTTGGTATATATTTATATTTATAATTTATTGCACACGAGTACACATAAAAGTCAAATACATACTAGATACAAGATGTACAAAAGGCACTAGCTTATCTCTAAAAAGAGATTTCTTCCAGCAAGACCCTGCAAATGTGAAGGAAAAGGTTCGATAGGCTAGACATACATACGTGCACTGAGAAAAAAGTGTCAATAATCAACTTAAAATCAAAAGACTATAATTAATAATACTTCAAATATAATAAAATAAATACTTATTTATAATTAAATAAAATACGTACGTAAGTTTTTAATTATAAAATAAATGGTATGTGTTGACCCAGGCGAAAAATGTAAATGCAACTGTACAGGTTTGTAAAAACAGTCCTTTTGAGATGACCCAAATTCTTACAAATATTCCCGTGGATCGCGAGCTCGCGATTGCTTTCGAGTCCAAGTACAAAGCTAGACTCTACTTGCGGCTTGATAACTGTCTGTCAGGTGACCACTAGTCCGACACATCTCCGCAATGGACGCACTACTACTAAAAACATTGATTTACTGTGCTGTAATCCTTTTTTGTTTATCCTTGTGTTATATTTGTTAATGTAGTGCACAATATTGACTAAAAATATTAGTTTTACGAGTAATATATTATGGTTGTTATACTTAAAACATACTCGCATGATTTTGGTCACTTTTAAATAAGGTTCCTGTTTATATGCAAAATCTTCCTTTCAATAAATTTAAAGATACTATAAAACAGAAAGTTATTAAGAAAGTATATTATAAAATATCAGATTGTATAGATGATAAACATCCGTGGACATAACCAGCTCGTTCGCTTAACCGGGCTATTTCACAATTAATAAAGAAATGTTATTGTGCCTTTTTGTTATATCAAATCAAATCAAATATATTTATTAATTCTTATGGTACATTAAAACATAAAATCTACATAATAATACTTAATTTCAACTGTAACACTAGTGCCTGAACTAGGAAAATCCTGTGTTTCAGGCGAAGCTAGGGCTTCTATGACTAAAAATAATATAATCATATAGATATAAGCTAAAAATCTATAAATAAAGTAGATATGCAGAATAAATCTATGCTTAAAGATTACTTCAAGACAGTCAATAACTTCTCTGTATCCTCGTAGGTCAAATTTTGAAGAAAATCTTGTAGTAATTTCTTATTATGACTGTAGGTAAGGTGGTACATGGCAATTTTTGCATTTAATCTATTATAAAGAAGTGGTCCTAGGAACACGTAAAATCTAGATGAAAATGCATGTTTTGTTCCTGCGTTGTTAGGGCAAACTATATCGTTTCGTCTTTTGTTAGTAATTTCAGTGCTATATGGAAGACTTCTGTGCTTTTTAAGTACAATATTTGTTATATAAAAACCTTTTTTTTTAAACACCAAACTCTCGAGTTTTTTGCTTGTTTTCCTCAGGGGAAAATTGCCTTTTGAACAAGCAGTAGCTTTAAAAATGTAAATCTGACTATTTTAAGTACCAACAAAATAAAGCATTTTTGACTTTGACTTTTCTGTGGTAAATGATGCATTTTTTTTAAAAACATAAATCAGCAGATACGATATTTCGCGAACGAAATCGGTGTATGTTTGAGTTCCCATTGATTCCAAACTCACGTTTTAACATCAATGAAAAAAAAAAAAAATTAAGTGATGCTATTTTGATTGTTTCTCTCATTTTTCAGTGAGTGAAAATCAGTGTTTTGCTCTCCGAGCAATTATATACACTGAGCTATGACCCATTTGTACGGCTGTAGCACACACATACTCTAGTGTATCCTGATGTTACTTTTATGAATTGTTATAAAATATGTTTATCCAATTGCTTTGGAACTTATGGTATGTATGTGACTGGAGATACAAATAAACGATCTATCTATCTATCCATATTTTTATGCGGTAATAGGTACAATCATCATTAGCCCGTAAACATCCCATTGCAGGGATATAGGCCTTGCCTCGTGTAGGATGGAGCATGGGCCATAGTCCACCACGCTGGGTCAATGCGGGTTGGGGACTTCACATGCCTTTGAATTTATATTTCTCAGGCACGCAGGTTTTCTCACGATGTTTTCGTTCACCGTTTAAGAGCAGTTGGATAAATGTACGTAAGTAATTAAATTAAATTTAAAAACTCTCCCAAATTGTGTCTTAACCGCTGAGCTACCGACGCTTTACATAATAGGTATATTAGTTTACGTAAAAAGTACTTTTTTACACGTTACGGGAAGCACGTTTTTTTTTAATTAAACAAAAACTTTCGATGCCTACATAAAATTTCTGGGTATAATGAAAATGTATTCAAATAACACTGTATGTGGTTTAAGGGTTAAAAATATTTTAATTTACACCCTGTATATGTTATTAACTAATAATGGTGTCGATTCGGATGTACACCAACTAAACTAAAAACAGTTTTGGAGTGGTGCCGTCGCATCGTACTGTTCCAAGGGGAAAGAGACAGTACTACTTTAAAACTGGTTTTAGTTTAGTTGGTGTACATCCGAATCGACACCATTGTATGACTAATTTGATTGAATATATAATATTAGAATCTTACGGGCCGCGCACTCTAAGTACTTTGCATTTAGGTACTAACATAAAAATATGGAATTATCTGAAGTAAAATATTTTAATTTGGATGAAATAAACATGAGCCATTATAAACCATTGATTCTAAATTCCGCTTTATAATTATTATAGATTACCCTCTATCTAATTCCAAATGGAATTTGATTATGAATTATTATTCGTTACTGTGAACTAGAGAGATAATGCCATAAATATTTTAGTTATATCGTCACCCAAATACCAGGTATAGATAACCGATCAAATTGTTTGTTTCTTAAATTCGATTATTGTATAAATAATATTTTCTTCAAAGCCTATAATTTATAACGCGGTTTAGCAAACTATAGCCCGCGTAACATAACAACGATTGTCGCGCGCGACGCGACGTGAGAGTGGGATAGTTGTATATTTTGTCCAAACAAATGAGCAGGACAAACATTATCTCTCGCGACATAAACGTTTATGGCGCCTGTCGTGTTACTAGTGCAGACGAGTCAAATACGTTTGATAGGTATGTAAAATTTGAAAGCAATTGCGCAATGACATTTAAAATGAGAACATTAATTAACCGCCTCCGTGGTTCAATGTAAACAATATAGGATTTACGATTCCAACCACCACATTTAAGACCACCAACAAAACCGAGTACTAAACATGTACCCCGCTGGGATCGAACCCGCGACCTCCGAATCGTAAACCCAATGTTCGTGGCTCAATACACAGAGGCGGCCAAATATTTATATAAATATTATGTACAAATTGAAAGAAATTCCAGCTTTGACATACAAACGGTGAGACAGACGAACTATAAGCGTTCTTAGTTTTACTGGGAATTTTATAAACGCGACTTGCGTCACGGTCTGTTGTCAATTTATTAATATCAAGGTCGCATCGCGATCGGGTACTTAATTAGAAAATGTACAGTCAAAATATCAATTTCTCTAATCTACCTGCTAATATCAATAATTGAAATCGATATACTATCTTTATTTATCATAAAATCTATCTCAATATCAATTATACTTCAACAAAGTATTGGCGCAGAATCAAAATTTTGGTAGATACCAATATGGACTCTATTATTTTGGATTATCAGAAGATGTAGCCATGGCGGTTTGGGTTCATTTGTACTATGGGAGAGGTGTCTTCATTCAACCATGAGGTTGAATGTGTCTGCGTCATCAATCACTATTTTTAACCGGCTAAAAAGGAAGAGGTTCTATGTTCGTCTGTATGATAACCCATATTTTCGTCAATTGTTAACCGATTTTAATGATTATTATCTTGCTTGATAGGGTTTACCACCAGGGTAGTCCTATATAAATTTGGTTAAGATCTGATGATGCACTACGGAGATAGAGAGTAGACTACAGTAAGGTAGACAGTTAGAATAATATGTTACAAACTGTTACCTTTTCGCCACTACGTCATAGGGATGTATTTATTGCAAATCGGGGCTGCTATCTATATAGATATTATGAATTTCGGTGTAATAAACGTTGGCATTTTGAACTTAGATGTAATGACTGTCGACATTTTAAATCATTCGATATTTTTATCACTCGACATTTCAATGTTTGACATTTTAAACTTAGATCTAATGATTTTCGATACTTTTATACAATCGATATTTTGAACATCGATTTTTTAATAGTAGGTATTTTAAACCTCAGAGGAAACAAATCATTATATCATCCAAGATAGGCCAAACCAACTATGTTAAAAGTTAAATAGATATTTAGAATTCATAGACACGAATTCCCGTTTTTATCCCCATAGCTTTACTTCTTAAGCCTTATAGCCTTACGCAAGCAAGCTAATCGGCTATTTATTAGCGAACGAACGCAATTTTTTTTTCGTGTTACGGCTGTTGGCTGAAAATTAAATATGCGCATCGATAACTGAAAAAAATTTTTTGAAAATTTTATATTATGTCCAAAAAATATTGCATCATTTAAGACAAATAGTGATAAACACGTTGTCAATACAAGAAATAAAGATAAACGTGTCACATAAGCCGCCTCCGCAAAGTCAGTAATTCATTCAAAGTAATTATGTATACGCTTTTTCAATAAGGTTGATATACAAAATCTACTGTTCAATAAATTTAAAGATACTAAAAAACAGAAACTTATTAAGAAAGCATATTATAAAATATCAGACTATTTAGATGATAAACATCCTTGGATATAACCAGCTCGGTCGCATGCCTGGCTATTTCACAATTTAATAGTGAAATGTAAACACCTATTTGTAATATAAAACCTGTTTTTAAAAAGAGCAATCCCTCTTTTCTTTCTTGCTTGTTTTTCATAGCTTACAGAAATGTAAAATTGACCCTGTGTATCTACAAAATAAAGCATTTTTGACTTTGAACATAGTACTAAATGTGTCCGATGATACGCGTTTGACCACAATCTCACCTGATGGAAAGTGACGATGTGGTCGAAGATGAAGCACGCGATCTCAGTAAATGCCTATTCACAGAGAATTGAAGTTCCCAAGATTGTAGGATTCAGGAAAGACTGACGCCGGAAGGGAGTTCCATGCCTTGGCTGTTCGGATGATGAATGAAGAGTCGAATTGATTCTGACCTGTATAAGGGTGGAATATCCCGGAGTGGACCCGCGACCTGTTGTTTTTGTAAAACTTAAGTATTGCGTTCATAACCCTTACAATCCCACTATTGGTTTACCTCTTCTCACAAGAGAGTGTAGGTACTCTTTGCGGATTGGAGGATTTATATCAGAGTGCCTAGCCTAGTTAAACTTAACTTATCGACTACTTTCAATTTAAAACAACCGGGGCTGACGGTTTCTTGAAGCTTTCGAAACACGGAAACACTAGTATGACAAATATCATTAGTGGTCTCTCAGGATTAGCAACAAACGAAATTAATACTAAAAAAAAAAGTTTATTATTTCAGAATTCTGTTTACGAAGCTAGTAACTGGCGACTCTTACTTAAAGCATAATAATGACTGTAATGGGAAACTCCGCTCTTCATAACTATTTTTAAATAATTGTATATAATGCTATTACGCAATAAATGAATACATGACCGAGAATTTTAGAGATGAAATAATATAAACAAATGACATAAATAAATAATGATACAATATAAATAGATATATAATGTCATATTAATAAATAATTTAAAAGAAAAATAATAATATAATTGGAATACAATGGTAAAAATACATATGATAATATAATATGTTAAATATCTAGTTGGTAAATAAGTAAATAATGTATTAAGAATTTTATGTAATTATTTAAATTAGTGCATGCTACTCTCTCATGTTGCTGTGCCTTCACAAGGTCCTTATTGATGCAGTACACCATAATATTATCAAAACAAAACATAAGGAATGCAATAAATGATTTGAATTTGAGTTTAATTAATAAATTAGTAGATAAATCATGATTATTAGATTAGTATATGCTTAGGTGTGCGCCATATCGCCAATCTAAACTATTACTACCATCAGAAAATCGCCTATTTTAACAAAATATTTCAATATTACTAATGCACATTAAAAATACAAAGAGTTCCATATTTCTGCCGCCAGAATTAAGCGTGTTTACATATGTATTGACGGCCAATTGGTGTAGTGGATAGTGACCCTGTCAGCGAAACCAACGGTTGCGGGTTCGAATCCCGCGACGGGTAAATGTTTGTGTGATGAATATAAACATTTATTCCTCAGTCATGGATGTTTATATAAACTAAAACTACTACTAAAAATGTATGTATGTACAAACCAATCATCCTAAAAGTATCACATGGGCTAAAGTGTTACCTCCAAAAATTTTTACTTTTCTTATTTTCCTTACCTTTTTATTATTTTAATGAAGTGTTTACGGTTTATTTTCCTTTATAAAAAGAAAAAAAAAATCCAAATAGAAAAGAAATCG
This sequence comes from Oegoconia quadripuncta, assembly GCA_949316235.1. Taxonomy (NCBI): domain Eukaryota; kingdom Metazoa; phylum Arthropoda; class Insecta; order Lepidoptera; family Autostichidae; genus Oegoconia; species Oegoconia quadripuncta. The sequence goes on along the minus strand of OX438748.1, from coordinate 15,543,931 downwards.
AATAAAAATTGTCTTAGCCGGATTCGAAATCCGTGTCTTTTCGAAAGACGTTACCTAAGCACTCGTGTCGCTTGCCACTAGACCACGATATCAATTAGCAGAGCTGACGAAATTTTCTTACTCATTTATATGTGACATATTATTATGGATTTGGTTTGAGTGTTGATATTGTATGAATACTTTCTAATAGATGGTGCTAGAGTGCTTCGGTCCATACGGTCCATATAATACTTTTAGGGAGATCCGTCTGTACCTACACTTCTTCATACGAACCGTCACATACCATACGGCACACAACTCGTACGCAGCTAGCCGCACTCAAGATAAGTAATTGGCTCTATAAAATGTGTGACTGTGTGATTTGATTTGATTTGATAAGGTGATAGACAGTAGCACAAATCAGTGTGATCAATTACATTCGTCATTAGATAAGAGGTGGGTAATGTACAGTCAGCTGCAGCTAAAAGTATACCCCTAACGCACTAGATCTATTATGTTAATAATATCGTGCAAGGCAAAAGAAGCTATGGACATCAAAATTTCATGTCCTGACAGTACTCATGCAAGCTGCATTACGCACCAGCTTGATTTTCTTCATCAACAGCCTTACACGTCTCCACTTTTGGGGCACAGTCCCCGCTCACAAGGAGAGGGTATGAACCATAATCCACCACGAGCGCCCAGTGGATTTCTGTCAGACTAGTGACCATCTGACAGTCAGTGTTTCAAGGCCCCTCTGTAGTCCACCGACTTGGTTTAACGACTGCCTTCAATTGAAAACAACCGGAGCCGACTATTTAACGTGCCCTCCGAAGCATGGAAACACTCGTATTATAATGCTACTGGTGGTCATCCATCCAAGGACTGATCGCGCCAGATACTAACTACGCTAACAGCAAACGAATAGCGAATGCAGCTACACCAAGAGTGGACTACTGATTTTCTTTACAAGATAGATGAGGGTATACTTTTAGCTGCAGCTGACTGTACAATCGGGTTCCTAAGTGTATACCCAGTTACCATTTTCATCATATCAGCCACGGGTAGAGTTACTAAACATCAGGATTTGTCAGGACACCTGCCGGACTTTGACAATTTCAGAATTTTTGGATTAAGTATATATCTACTAGGGCACTACAGTTAATAATGGTTCACGAGTATTTATTAGCAGGAACCATTCTCTGCTTTGTTAACAATCAGTAAGCCAGTCCATCATTGCCCTAAACTTTATATATTTAAATGAGTTTTTTTACCGTAAGAAAAAAAAATAGGGCATATTAGGTAAGTGCCTTAGAAGGTATTGACATAGGTAGTTTATTTCTTTTTTATTGTTTCAAAATCATTATCGCATAAATCGTTGTGTCATTTGACGGTCGGGTTTGAGCTTATTCCACATAATTACATCATTAATGTAAATAAACAATGAAAACATGGAGAAAATATGAGTTCCAAATAAATTTCGCATTATAGGAACCCTACGAATCCCGCCAGTCGCATATCAATCACCGGCCGGCGCTTGCGTCGATGATGGTTTTGCAAATAATTTTTTTTTATTTTCACTTACCTAATGTGCCCTATTTTTTTATAAATTATATGTAGGTACCTATAATCATTTCGGTGTCCGCCGTCTGTCTATCCGTCGGTAATATAAAATGTTATTTTAAGGTTGGAGGAGCTTTATAGGATAAATAAAGAAAGCACTATATTTCAACGAACCTACAAAAAAGAAAACTGACAGTTCAAACTTAGTGTGTGGGATGTAATTTTTGAATTGCTCGTGTCCCGCTTGACCACGTGGCCGGTTTTTTATTTTATGACTATCACTTATGTCTGATTCATATTATTATATTAATGACGTATTATATGAAAATGTAAAGGTGAAATAAATGAAACTGATCCAATCTTTAGGATGAAATATAGCTGCAACCCTACTTATAAAGCATGGTTTGTTCATCCTCACCATTTTCACTGTAGTCCCGCTGTTGGACAAACAGGTCAGGCCTTATTTCGCTGTGGTTCAGAGTTCCATTTCAGACATGCTGATTCCTCAGTATGTATAGCCAATCGTTTACACTCCACGCCATTCGTCTCTGCCTACCCGAGTCCATCAGACGAGCTCAAACTTTGAATGCTTTCAAAGTCGCCGTCCAAGAGCATTTCCTGGCGCTTTAATCTGTGCTCCTTTCTTACTTCTCTCTATATTTTACCACAATCCTGTGTCGCTTATTATTATTATTTTATATATCAATAAATATTTATTTGGTACACCTATATATTTACGTTTGTATTTTGCTGCTATTTTATATTTGTTTGTATTTTAGGTATCAATGTTATGTTTATGTAGATATATTTGTGTATCGATCTATATAAGTATGTGTATGTAAGTACATGAAATCTATTCACAGATATAGTTTGTATCTGCATCCCTATTTAATCCAGCACAATCTGCCTAATTCAAATGTATTGTCCTTATACCCAAAGGTTGCCTGAGTTCGCTTTTATTGATAAGGTCGCCAAATTGTACGTTGCCATTTCCTGTAACTGTATTTTATTTTCTGTTGTGCAATAATGTGTATTTGTATTGTATGTTTTCTTCATCAAATAGCCAACTTCGGTACATATGCAAATTTAGTAATTGGTTTACATATCAAGTAGGTGGTTTGTGATAAGATGTGGTTGTCGATTAATTTAGATAATCTGATTTGATTAGTAATTGGAGATAATGTTGTTGCGAATATCTATATTTTTATTCAAACTAAATTTTTTATTAAGTTGCTCTAAAAATTTACCTTCAAAGACAATAGATAAACGAACATGACTTGAAAGTTAAGCTTTAATTTTAAAAAACAGAGTAAATTGAGTTGGAATTTTGTTTAGATAAATGAATAAATAAAGAAAATTAAGGAACACAATTTGCAAGATTAATTGAAATTAACTTTGCAATTTAACTGTAAAAAATCATAAAGGCGTAAAGTTCGATTCCTGTTTATGTTAATTTCGAAACAATTAAAAATAAATCTTTTGCATATGTAGTTTCAAAAGCGCGTCACTTTTTGTATTTACATATAAACTATGAACACTTTTGTCGAAGTGCAGTACATCACTTCACTGAAAAATATGGAAATGTCAACCCAATATTGCAAAAGAAGCATAAACTTGCACTAAGTTGCATGTGCATCACAATGACCAATTTTCGCTGATTTTGCAGTTGTGTATAGATATAGAGGCGTGCACGTCGCTTGCACACGTTGGTGAGCAAATATTGCATTTGCTCCGCATGCACTTTCCTACTTGGATCATCGCCCAGACAGCTGGAAAGCTCAATAATGGACGCTGGCCCCGCGAAGACCTAACATTAAAAACGGGCTAAATGCGAGTCGGGACTCGATTGAGGAGTATTCCGTACTATCATTTGCTCTGAAAATAAGCGCAACCTACAAAAAAAAGAAAACTTACAAATGGCCGAATTGAGAATCTTCTCCTTTTTGAAGTCAGTTAAAAATTATACTTAACATAACACAGCTACATAAAATCTAACTCATTTCTATCTGGATTCTAGAAATCAGATAAGTCTAACTTCGAGAAAGAGGTCTTACGTCGAATACAACTCCGATAGGCAGCGTTCGGGAAAATTTGCAACGTCTTCTTGTCAAAGATATGACATATGATACTAAAACGTGGTCTCTAATTATGGAACCCGGCAAGAAAGTTACTTAAGAGCTATGATAAAGCGATTTCTTTGGGAATCGCCTTTTGAGGCGGAAGGTATCTTTTAAGATATTGGATAAAATTGTAAGGATGGCTGTCAATCAAACGACATCTTCCTTCGAATGTACTTCGTTTTATTTGTACTCTTTCTAACTACTACAATCGTCTATTAGTCTATCCCTTTCACTCAACGCACGCAATAACCACATTTCTATTTTTCCATACATTCTATCTCCTTCGCACTTGAACATTTTATAATAAATCTATCTCTTTCATACCTCTCGCTTGCTTCGTTCCAAATAATACCTTACATGCCCTTTGAAATTACAAATTTTAATTTATTACAATTTTAATTTCATTCATACAATACCTTACGTGCCTTTCATACTTTTACTTATTTTATTGCTTATACTGAATTACCGTTGCTACTATAAAAAAATATATTTCCTGAAAAATTTCTACTTTACAAACTGTTATTCTGGTTATACATTTTGCAAGTTGGAAAAAAAAATGTTTGATAGACAATGAATTGATTTAAATTTTTTTTTACATACAAATTTGGAGTTGAGAACACACTGTTCTAAGGGATTTACTTGTATACTAGAGGTTTTTGTTTATACATAACTATAATATTTGTTAACTTATTGTGCACTAGAACTTCTATGACATTAAACTTAAACTTGTTCGTTACATTATACAAAAAGAACCTTCTGACTTCTTATATGGAAGAAAAAAAAATAAAATAATAACTACTTTTACTTTAAACAAAGACTCCAAAAACAAAACTGTGTTTCTCTTACTTAACTATAGGTAAAATTAATTTCTTGGAACTTAAACCTGTAGTTCCTAAAGTGTTTGAGCTTAAACTTTGTGGGTATATATATTGTACAAAAATAATTTATACATAGGTAATATTATCTACTTACAGCATAAATGAATGACTTACAGTACTAAGCTACTGTTATGGAAAATAAAGAAAAATGTGTAACCTTATAATACATACACTATACTATGCAAGAAAGATGGATATGATAGGTAGAAAGTTTTGATTATTTCAACTAAATTAAGTTTTCTAAATAAATCGGTAAATTAATGCAATATTCTACACAACATAATGACATGCTTATAAGTATAAATAAACTTTGAATGTTTACATGAGATTGTTTTCATTTAAGTTGTTCACTTAATAACTCACTTAACCTATTTATTTTTTTGTCGTATGCTGAACTACTGTAATTTTACTGTTTCTCATATGTATATAATTTTGACTGTAAATGCCGAACAAAAATAAATAAAAATATATTAATAAACTATAAAATAAACTGGTATACTACTTTCAAATAATGCTCTCTATTTTAACATAATAGATTAAATGTATAAATAAACAAATGTCAGTCCAGTGTTTTATAAATATACGTCATATCCGATAACTTAACTGCTACACAACTATAATAGAAGTCCTACGAAAATTAATTCTTGGCATCATAGACAGCTAACTCGTATAAAATTGTGGTTTTCTTGTTACCCGACCTCTGCTTGTGGTATACACAACGTTGTCATCGTTTGGATGTTTGTTAACCTCATCATCTGGTAACTGATGGTCATCATAATATGGGAACTGGTTGTCATCATCACTGTAAATTTGGTTATCTGAAAAATCTGAAAAGGAATCTAAATTTTGCGGTTGGTACAAAGGTTTCAAAAATTGTACATGTACTATCTTTTTAATTTTTGGTTTGTTCACATCTTGAATCTCATAACATACTGATCCTATTTTCCTGATAATCTTAAACGGTCCTTTGAATCGGGGTGTCAATTTAGAGTCTGTGGGTTTTTTCCACTCATAAACTACATATTCTCCTTGTGTAAATTTTTGTTCCAGTCTTCTCAAATCGAACTTTCTTTTGTTTTCTAAATGGACTTTCTTGATATTTTCTAATGCTGTTTCTCTAGCTTTTGACAAAAACTCTAATTGATGATTTCGATCTGTTTCTTGTATGATTGATCCAAAGTGAATTTCCATGGGTGGCATTCTGGGTGTATATCCAAACATTAAATAGAACGGTGAATATCCAGTTGTTTTCTGTTTTGAAGTATTTATGGCTAATATCGCTTTTGGTAATAATTTATCCCAGTCACTTGTATTTTCTAAAGCAAACTTCGTTAATGTTGATATTATTGTAGCATTTGCCCTTTCGACTAAACCATTGCTTTGAGGTGTGTAGGGGGTTGTTGGAATATGTTCTATGCCATATTTTGAAAAGAACTTTTGGGTCATTTGGCTTGTGAAACATGGTGCACTATCGGATATATATGTCAATGGTGGGCCATACATATAAATTATGTCATTTTCGATTATGTCAATTACACTCTGTGCAGATAATGTACACATAGGTTTTGCAAAAGTATATCTTGTAGCGTGATCTATATGAACAAATATGTATGTGTTACCCGATTCTGTCGGTGGTAAGGCCACTATATGGTCTGATGAAATTACTTCCATAGGTGTTTGTGATATAGGTCTTTGTCCTAACTCTCCGTATGCCAATTTTGTTCGTCTATTCGTCTTTGCACAAATTATACATGACATTGTATATGCCTTCACATCTCGACGCATAGTCTTCCACCAATACTTGTTTTTAATTTTGTTAATTGTTGTACTGAAATCTAAGTGTCCATTGTCATCATGAGCAATTTTAATTATGGTTGATCTCAAACTATGTGGAACAACAATTTTTTCTTGATTGAATAAATCTTGTTTATTGATGTGCAATAATATTCCTTGTGATATTTTAAATGAGTCTTGTATTTGTTTTAAATGCTGGGTGGATGGATCTTTAGACAATTTAGAACTTATTTGTTTGATAAATGGGTCTTTACTTTGTGCCAATTCTAATTTCTCTATATTTGTACTGATTACCAACATACATACGTCTTTTATGGGAAAGCGAGACAAATGATCTGCAATGACATTTTGTTTACCTGGTCTATGGATTGGTATAAAGTCAAACGGAGCTAAGTCAATAACATACCTTGCAAACTTTCTGTTTAATTTTGCCTTATTAATTATATAGGCTGTTGAGTAACTATCAGTTATTAAGGTGAATTTCGTTCCTAGTAGAAATATTCTGAATTTCATTACAATAGCCCAATGAACAGCTGTTACTTCCAGTTCATTAATATGGTACCTTGTTTCGGCATCCTTCAATCCTCGACTGGCATATTCTATTACTTTTTTTTCTCCATCTTGAATTTGCAATAAACATGCGCCCATACCTTGGTAACTACTATCAGTTTCGACTATTGTTTCTGCGTCCTGTTGAAAATTTGATAAAATTGGTGCTGTAATGACACTATTTTTTAATGATGTAAATGAATTTTGTTGCTGTTCTGTAAGACAAATTTTTTTATTTTTCTTGTTATTGTCAATATTATTATAAATTTGTAATTTATCTTTCTTTAAAATTTCTTGTAATGGTTTAGCAATAATGGCATAATTTTTTATATATTTTCTAAAGGTGCCTGTGAATCCTAGAAAAGAACGAACTTCTGTAACTGTCGATAAGGTTTGATATTTCTCAACTGCAGTTATTCTGCTCGGGTCTGTTCTCTCTTGTTTATAACCAACGATTTTCCCAAATAGTGGTATTTCAGTATCAATGAATATGCATTTTTCTTTATTTAATTTTAATTTTTTTTGTCTAGTAAGTTCAAATATTTGCTTCAAGAGTACAAGGAATTTTTCAATATCATTTGACCCTCCTGTGATATCATCGAAGTAAACTCTTACACCTTCATTATACAATTTTCCGTATGTTGAATTTACAACTTTTGACATTATTGCTGGTCCTCCAACTAAACCAAACATAACTCTCATAAACTCTACATGATAATCTTGTGTTATTACGGCTGTTTTGAAAATATCCTCCTCTCTGACACATATATTATGGTATGCCTGAAAAATATCTAACTTAAATTTGAATATAAATTGAGAAATCTTGGTTACAATGTCATCCATTCGTTCGATTGGTTGTGAATCTAAGATGGTAATTGGATTTATTGTTTTTGAATAATCTACAACTGGTCTATATGGTGTTGTGTCATGAAATGGTTGTTGAACAACGAACATTGGTGCAGCATATGGTGATTTCGATAATCTGCAAATTTTTTGCTCCATCCACTTTTCTATTGTCTGTTTTAAAAATATTCTTTCAGGCTCCGGTAATCTATATGGCTTACATGCGATAGGTTTGTCATGTTTCAAATTTATTTCCAACTGAAAATCAGGAAATTTTCCTATGTCATTGGAATCATTTTTGAAAATGTCATCATATTCTGATACTAGCTGCATAACCTTATTTTCATTTTCTTGAGAAACTGATATATCCTGAATGTTCACACAACAAGCTAGTGAATTATTGTCTTTTAAAATGCATGGGAAATATTCTGTATGTGTTGGTGTGATTATACAAATTTTACCATCTGGGTCATGAATTATACGGGCATACACAGCCAACTGCCAATCTTTTCCGATGATCATTGGTACTGGTAATCCTTCACAGATTGCGATTTGAGGCATAACATAATCAATTTTTCCTATTTGTATACGTGCTGTCATCCATCCTATTGGAGTAAGTATATTTCCTGCCACCTTATAGTTGCCTTTTTGCCATGGATAAACTTGTATGTCTTGTGGTAACTGGTCTTTGTCAATAATTGTAATAACAGAACCTGAATCTGGCAGAGCATTTAAGTGTAAAGACTCGTTTATGGTTACGGGTATCAAAGTAACATTTGGCATTTCATTTTGTACACAATTAACTTGTTTTTGATCATTTGTGCTGTTAGGATATGGCTTTATTTGTTTATTATGCTGATCCATGGGTAATTTTGCATATTGAATGGTATTTCGCTTATCTGTAGGTTGGAATGGGCAATTGTAGGAGATGTGACCTTTTGTTTTACAGCGGAAACATGTTTGTTTTTCCTCTTTATCTACTGATGGATTAAATTTCGGAATAAAATTGCTATTTCTATAGTTTTGGAATACTGGTGTACTGTTACTTACGGTATCTGTCTTGATATATTTTTCCCTTGGAAGTACCTTTCTGATGTTGTCCATTGTTGACGAATGGTTGAGCAAATCTTCAATATTTTTACAGCAATGCGAAGCTAATGGGATTGACCATCGGTGATCTGTAATACCTTCCAAAATCAAAGAAACTTTATCTGCATCTGAAATTTTTGTAGGTGATTTTTCTAACATCGCATTTTTATTATAAATGTACTCCGTAATTGTTTCCGTTGGCCTTAAAACTCTCTTTGACTGATAGGTAATAAATTCTGCAAATGACATTTTTAAACTAAATCTTTCTATAACTTTATTTTTCCACTCATGCCATGACAATATGTCTTTTCCAATAGCCCTGTGCCAGTCGTTTGCTGTGCCCCTTAACCTCATAGATGCATTTACTAAAGTCAAATTTTCAGACCAATTCGCTAACGAAGCGACTCGTTCTACTTGTTGAATCCAAATGTGTGCACTTTCGGTTTTACTACCACCGAATAATGGAATAGCCTGGCTTGTATCTGTAGTAGAATATACTTGAAATGTGGGAGATTTTTGTTCTGATAATTTTTCTATGAGTTTGCTTTGCGAGTCGAAAAATTGTGTAAATAATTTTGAAAAATCTGGTTGAGGTGAGTGACATGGAGTTTGAGACATACCTGGGTTTTCATTGGATTTTACCTGCCCTTGAATGGTGAGAAAGTCCAACTGTTTTTTCAGATTTTCGAGTTCAATTTGTTGAGATTGTCTTTTTTCTTTTTCACTTTTGTAATATTCCATCATGTTGTTTTCGAGTTTTTCGATATTATCCGACATTAACCTTTGAATTAAATCCGTTTTCGTACCTGTAACTGTTAAATATCGACTTCTCAGCTCATCTTTTAGTTGTAATACGGTAAATTTATCCAGATCGTCTTTGTTTGTCGAATCCATAGTGAGTAAGATATAGCGTGCTGAAAGTAAATCGTATTAGATCCCGTTCGTGGCGTAATATTTTCGAGAAACCTTTCGTTATTTTTGTTTATTAACACTGGAGACGTAGTGTTTTTGGTTTATTTCACTTATCTTTAAACGTAAGATAATAAAATAGAATTTTTTGTCGCAGCGCCATGTAAGGATGGCTGTCAATCAAACGACATCTTCCTTCGAATGTACTTCGTTTTATTTGTACTCTTTCTAACTACTACAATCGTCTATTAGTCTATCCCTTTCACTCAACGCACGCAATAACCACATTTCTATTTTTCCATACATTCTATCTCCTTCGCACTTGAACATTTTATAATAAATCTATCTCTTTCATACCTCTCGCTTGCTTCGTTCCAAATAATACCTTACAAAATTATAGTAACTGTCCGCGTATAAGGAAATAATGATTTGATATAAGAAAATACGACATATTTTTTTGGGCTAGGTTTTATTTTTGGTAGTTTTTTATGTGGTTTGGTTGCATGCAACACGAGTAATCTTCTGAAGCTTTTGAATAAAATTTACGCGATGTATAAAATATTACATATCTTAGAAATTGTGTTTTAAAAATCCTATAATGACCTTTTTTGTTTAACTTTTCATTCAACCCCCTAAAACTAACCAACAATTTTTGTCTTTCCTACTATGTTTAGACATATTTAGATAAATAAATAATAATAATAAATATTTCGGACACTTACACCAATCATCTAGTCACCAAACTAAGCGAAGCTTGTGCTATGGAAACTAGATGACGGATACCCATACATAAATATTTATATAAACATCCATGACTCGGGAATAAATGTTTGTATTCATCACACACCCATTTACCCCTCGCGGGATTCGAACCCGCAACCGTTGGTTTCGCTGACAGGGTCACTATCCACTACACCAATCGGTCGTCCGAGATATGCCGAGACATTCGCGTAACAAAAACATTAAAAAAGCACGTGTCTGTTACTATCTTACTAATAATATTAACCTAAGCTGTATTAAAATGATAATTTGTATCATTTTGATCCCATTGGCAATCGTTATATCATTTGATCAGTTGCGGGTACTATATGACTGCAAATAATGTCACTAACGGGAGGATAGGGATTGGTTCTGTTGTAATTGCTTAGGAAACTATAGGTAACGATGGGCAAGAAAGAGTATAATAAATCATAGTAAAAAATAATAAATAAAAATCTATTATTTGACACAAGCATATAACAGATCAGTAGCAGCCCTGACTCCTACACTAGGGCTAACTGTATTTCAGAAATCAGTACCTTCCCGCATTCCTACAATATAGTATAGTATAGCTGGCATCTGTTAATAAAAATCTAAAATTTAGGAGACGAACTCATTCCGGCCCGTTCTGGCATAAGTAACATTTAGGTTAGTGCTAAAAATATTTCGTACGCGTGCGTACCGATAATATTTCGAAATAATCCTATAAAATGTAGTAAGGTTACACCCCTCCCGCCTTATTCATAAAAATCTATAAATGCTTTATAAGCCTGTTTTAGTTAAAGTATGTTTTGTCTCTGTCGTTCATAAGGAAATATTGTAATGAAAGGAAGTGACAAAACATATTTTAACTAAAACAGGCTTATAAAGGGTTTGTAAATTTTTATGAATGACAGGGTTAGTTTTTATGGTTGCTGTTAATTAGTCATTAGATTTCGGTTGGTTAATCATAGAAATAGGTTACCTAACCTTTTTTTTTGCAATATCTCACTATAAGATAATTTAAGATGAAATTTTATGAATGAATAATTCATTATACATATGTATCAAATTTTAGTACACTCAAAAATATCGATACTGAAAAGAAGTTCGTGTTTTCGTCCGTGCATCAAACCATATCAAACTGAAACCTTGACCCGGTTGTGATAAGGATTTAATTCTAATATAACTCGAACTAGGCTAACGAATTTGAACGAATTGTTACGAGTAGGTAAAATCGTTTACGAGATGCAGAAGTCGGCCAAAGAAATGTAACCTCAGTATAAACTTCATTAACTTCGAAACCTTAGGCTTACCTTAGACCTTAGGGAATATTACTGGTACGCAGGCGTATACGGTAGACACAACGATGTAAAACGAAATAAAAATACAAGCAACATTTTAAGCTACATTATGCAAGTTCTAGAATTAGTAAAAAATCTAATCTGTTCTTTGCAAATATCTGAGAAACGTGTGGACGCACAAATTCAAAATTTCCGCGTAAAATTATCACATACTAAAAGGTTGTCACCCCAAATGTACCGGATGAGTTTTTTTACCGCAAGGAAGAAAATGCGGCTTATTAGGTAAGTGAAATATTATTGCATAGGAGTTTAAGTTTTTTTTTTTTTTTCAAAACCATCATCGAATAAAACGTTGTGTTATTTGACGGTCGCGTGGTAATCATAAAATTAAATAAATAAAAAAAAACTTGGTGAAAATATTAGTTCCAAATAAATTATTACATATAATTTCGCATGAACTACGAATAACGAATCCCCAGGTTGCATATCAATCTCCAGCCGGCGAGTCATGGGTTTTGAAATTAAAAAAAAAAACCTATGTCAACTTGAATTTCACTTAACGAATATGCCCTATTTTTTTCCTTATAGTAAAGAAACGCATTCGGTACATAAAAAGAAGACAAGAATGCACTGTAAAAATGACACTTTGGATAATATTTTTTTAATAAAGACGACGATGAAGCAGCTGTATTATTCTGTAAGATCAGGCATACCACATTGGAATTCACGTTGAGATCCCAAACAATTACAAAAACGAACTCTATGGGCCTAGCTTAAAGTTCATAACCCCTGCAAATCTCATCGCAAATAAGTTTACAGTAACAATGCTCTGTAAGGCAAATAAAGATTTAATAATAATTTTGGAAATGATAAACGTGAAAAATTACTCACGTATCCCAGAAAACTCGGTGTTCCTACCCCGGTTAGTTCAGCTCTTAACCTGTGCCATCCAGTCACAAAGTCAGGGAATGAAGGGCCCCATAGTAACTGCGCTATTAGCTGGTCGATGTCGTTATAGACCAATATTGACAACATGTCTCCTAGAGATTCTGAATCCATATATACATTTGCTTCGAAGTGTCCGGTGGTAGTCATAGGAAAATCGAAGGTTGATGTTAGACAACTAAACTCTGTAGCTGGAGTTATGAAGGTGTCTGTATTCGGATTAGGGCTGTCTACTGCTGGGTGATCTGAATATCTACCCAGCGTCCATATTCCTGGAACATTTATACATGCCCTAATGTCGTCATCAAAATGCACGTCGAGGTCTTCCTCGAAACTAAAAGTAATACAATCATCACTCAAAACACAAGATATTAACAAAAGTAGCATATAAAACGAATTCACTTGAAATGACAATGCCATATTTTGAGCGTTGCTATGAATTGAATAAATTATAATGATCACACGCTCATTTGGCCGCACATCTAATAAATCACTAATTAAGCTGGTCTATTTATCTAATAACTCGGATAAGATAAATATGAATCTGGAGATAAATAATTATTCTTTGGTTTTACTATTGGTCTATTTTATTTAGTATCAGGCGGGTTGTTCGAACAGACCGATTTGTTAGCGTTTGAAAAATCCAACAACTAATCTAAATATATAAAGGAAGAAGCTGACTGACTGACTGACTGACTGACTGACATATCAACGCACAGGCCAAACCGCTGGGTCTAGAGTTTCCAAATTTGGCACGTAGGTTCCTTACGAGGTCTAGGGGAGCACTAAGAAAGGATTTTTCAAAATTCACCCTTTAAGGGGGTGAAACAGGGGTGGGAAGTTTGTATGAAGAAACAGTATAACTTGGACATTTCGACTATTTTCGACTCGAAACTTCGCAAGAGTACTCCTAGGAACAAATAAGCTAATACGTGTTTTGAGATTTTTCGAAAAACAACCCCCTGGGTTGTGAAATAGGGGTTAAAACCATAAAATCGAATGTCGTTATCTAGGTTTTATGGGATGTTGATTATGAAAATGACATTTATTTTAAGTTAACCCTCTAGGGTTGAGATAGGGGTGGGGGTTGATACCAAAAAAGTCAATATTGGTGTCATTACTTAGGTTTTTTGGGACGTTGATTACGAAAATGCCATTTGTTTTGAAGCTAACCCCTTGGAGTTAGAGAATGAGATAAGGGTTAGTTGAGATTTTTCGAAAAACAGCCCCCTGGGGTGTGAAATCGGTTTGAAACCATAAAATCGATATTGGTGTCGTTATTTAGGTTTTTTGGGATGTTGATTATGAAAATGACATTTATTTTAAGCCAACCCTCTAGGGGTGAGATAGAGGTGGGGGATGATACCAAACAAGTCTATATTGGTGTCGTTATTCAGGTTTTTTGGGACGTTGATTGCGAAAATGACATTTATTTTGAAGCTAACCCCTTACGGGTTGCGATAGTGGTAGGGGTTGAAATCACAAATTCAAATTGGTGTCGAAGTCGAAGAGTCAAAATCGAAGTGTCAATGTCGAAGATTCAAATTGGAAATTCAAAGTCGAAGGCTCAAAGTCGAAGGCTCAAATTCGAAGGCTCGAAGTCGAAGGCTGAAAGTCGAAGGCTCAAAGTCGAGGGCTAAAAGTCGAAGACTCAAAGTCGAAGACTCAAAGTCGAAAGCTCAAAGTCGAAGGCTCAAAGTCGAAGGCTCAAAATCGAAGGCTCAAAGACGAAGGCTCAAAGTCGAAGACTCAAAGTCGAAGACTCAAAGTCGAAAAGTAAAATTCATAGTCAAAGTCATGTCAAAGTCATAGTCAAAATCATAGTCAAAGTCATAGTCAAAGTCATAGTCATAGGCAAAGTCATAGTCAAAGTCATAGTCGAAGTCATAGTCAAAGTCAAAGTCGTAGTCAATGTCATAGTCGAAGTCATAGTCAAAGTCATAGTCAAAGTTTTAGTCAAAGTCATAGTCATAGTCAAAGGGGTGAATAGAGTTTCCAAATTTGGCACGTAGGTTCCTTACGAGGTCTAGGGGAGCACTAAGAAAGGATTTTTCAAAATTCACCCTTTAAGGGGGTGAAACAGGGGTTTGAACAGGTTGAAGCTTTGTATGAAGAAACAGTATAACTTGGACATTTCGACTATTTTCGACTCGAAACTTCACAAGAGTACTCCTAGGAACAAATAAGCTAATACGTGTTTTGAGATTTTTCGAAAAACAACCCCCTGGGTTGTGAAATGGGGGTTAAAACCATAAAATCGATATTGGTGTCGTTATTTAGGTTTTATGGATGTTGATTATGAAAATGACATTTATTTTAAGTTAACCCTCTAGGGTTGAGATAGGGGTGGGGTTTGCTACCAAAAAAGTCTATATTGGACAACCCCCTGGGGTGTGAAATGGGGGTTAAAACCATATAATCGATAATGGTGTCGTTATTTAGATTTTATGGGATGTTGATTATGAATATGACATTTATTTTAAGTTAACCCTCTAGGGTTGAGATAGGGGTGAGGGTTGATATCAAAAAAGTCAATATTGGTGTCATTATTTAGGTTTTTTGGGACGTTGATTACGAAAATGCCATTTGTTTTGAAGCTAACCCCTTGGGGTTAGAGAATGAGATAAGGGTGAGTTGAGTTTTTACGAAAAACAGCCCCTGGGGTGTGAAATGGGGGTTGAAACCATAAAATCGATATTGGTGTCGTTATTTAGGTTTTTTGGGATGTTGATCATTAAAATGACATTTATTTTAAGCCAACCCTCTAGGGGTGAGATAGGGGTGGGGGATGATACCAAAAAAGTCTATGTTGGTGTCGTTATTTAGGTT
Organism: Oegoconia quadripuncta; assembly: GCA_949316235.1. NCBI lineage: Eukaryota > Metazoa > Arthropoda > Insecta > Lepidoptera > Autostichidae > Oegoconia > Oegoconia quadripuncta. Next base: position 15,528,391 of record OX438748.1, on the reverse strand, counting down.
TTTTGGGACGTTGATTGCGAAAATGACATTTATTTTGAAGCTAACCCCTTACGGGTTGCGATAGTGGTAGGGGTTGAAATCACAAATTCAAATTGGTGTCGAAGTCGAAGAGTCAAAGTCGAAGTGTCAATGTCGAAGATTCAAATTCGAAATTCAAAGTCGAAGGCTCAAAGTCGAAAGCTCAAATTCGAAGACTCAAAGTCGAAGGCTGAAAGTCGAAGGCTCAAAGTCGAAGGCTCAAATTCGAAGGCTCAAATTCGAAGGCTCAAATTCGAAGGCTCAAAGTCGAAGGCTGAAAGTCGAAAAGTAAAATTCATAGTCAAAGTCAAAGGGGTGCATAGAGTTTCGAAATTTGGCACGTAGGTTCCTTACGAGGTCTAGCGGAGCACTAAGAAAGGATTTTTCAAAATTCACCCTTTAAGGGGGTGAAACAGGGGTGGGAAGTTTGTATAAAGAAACAGTATAACTTGGACATTTCGACTATTTTCTCCACGACTCGACTCCAAACTTCACAAGAGTACTCCTAGGAACAAATAAGCTAATACGTGTTTTGAGATTTTTCGAAAAACAACCCCCTGGGTTGTGAAATGGGGGTTAAAACCATAAAATCGATATTGGTGTCGTTATTTAGGTTTTATGGGATGTTGATTATGAAAATGACATTTATTTTAAGTTAACCTCTAGGGTTGAGACAGGGGTGGGGTTGCTACCAAAAAAGTCTATATTGGACAACATGTTGTTTATAAGGAAGTACTTTAATAAATATAAACCAGAATTTTTCAGAAAGGTCTTTTAATGGATCCCTGTCTTAATTCATTTACCTGGCAAAACACCAACATGGTTCCACATACCTGTTATCTGCCCAGGGTCTTTTCCTGTTTGAGATAAACTCTACATGGTAATTTTTCTGCTGAATGTATTCCCGTGGGAAAGTAATAAAGTGTTGATTCATGTAGTCTACGCGGACGAAGTCGCGGGCAGCTGCTAGTTGAATATAATTTGAATTGTAGTTGCCAGATATAAAAAGGCCATGGTAAAACTACTGCTCTAAGTATGTATTGAAATTTCTCACTATCTAGTAACATTTAAACATTCATTCATTAATTATTACGTATTTATTATTTCCTTAGAACTATCGTGAATTAATCAAAAGTTTTCAATTCTACTTTTCTTGTTTTTTGTTAATGTTCCAGCTTAGTCTTTGACTTTCTTGATGTTCTGTTTTACGAAAAATGTGGACAATAAACCTATTTTTAAATGCGTAAACTCAAATAAACTGTATTAATAAATGCATACAAAAATATACGTCACGATCCTGTTTCCCAGAGGTGTAAGTACTTACGTTATGTTTCTTCGCTTATAAATAATCATGTATACCTATATAATAAATAAATGTGATATTTGTTATTTTATGGACGACGATGTAATCCTTGTTTTTATCAGTACATTTCATATGAATTTAGGTTGATTATCCTAGCAAAATCTTTTTAACATAGTTATTGAAGTTTGTATAAAGCCTAGCTAAAAGCCCAATTGAAGTTTTGTTTTCCAATTGACATAGGAGTTTCTACAATTTTATTTTCAGGATTGTAACGATAAATACAAGTTCCTGAAGCTTTTTTTACATAAGATGTCAGTGTACAGCTATTCAGCATTACATTTTACTAGGTACAACATTTATACATTACTAGGGCAGTCGCCCATACTTCTATTTAGCCATGTCATTTAATATATTGTTGACTTTATCACACAGCTATTATGAAAATATGAAAGAGAGAAGAGAACCTCTGTCTTAAGATATCTTTTGGCATATTACGATATATTTCGCGTATGTACCTAAATAGTTTTGAAGAGGTTATTTTCATTTGAATTAATTTTAATAATGTATTGTGCTTTTAACTATTTGATTGAATGATAATAATAATATTAAATATATAGAATTGAAATTAACATTGATTACATTATATTTGCACGGTAAAATGTACAGGATCTAACAATTATTATTATTATCTACATTATTACTGTATACCTACATTTTATGCAAATAAAGTTATCTTATCTTATCCAGAAATCACGATCTTTAAAGAAAGTGGTAGTTTTTATCAATAATTTAAATTCTCGAAAATAACCGTAATTATAGCTATTTCGGTATTATTTATAATTAGCTTTAAGGCTTGTCGAGTGCAGATCAGAGCAATATTTTTGATTTATGTTGTATTTTATAAAGAAATATGGACGGATTAAGCCCTCTTAACTCTACGGTGTTTGACTGTCCATATGTCTCCTCACTTCGCCTTCGCGGTCAAATTACTGAGCCGTTTGCTATTTGCCAGAAAAATTACTACCTAGAAAATCTAAAATGAACGTAGCTAGGCTATTTAACCTCGATAGAAGAAAAAAATATATTTTTTCACGTGAACTTCTCTTACGAAAAGACATAATCCACCAACAATATTAAATGCATTGAGATGCCATTGTTAAAATATAGATTCTCTTAAACTGATCTATAATGACAATTTATATATTTTTTTGCTTTACTTCTAGTTAAAATTTTTTACCCTGTATTAAAAAAAAATAGTTTATGTATTAGTATTAGACGATAGTATAGTAGACGACTTGTTTGGTGTAGTGGTTAGAAACTCTAACTGCTATACCAAAAGGTTGCGAGTTTGAATCCCGCCAGGTGCATATGTTTGTATGATGAATATAGACATGTGTTCCTGAGTTATTGATGTCTTTCATTTATATATGTATTTATTTACAAAAAAATGTATTTGTGTAGTTTATCAACCATCTGGGATCCATAATACAAGCCTAGTTGCTTAGTGTGGAACTGGATGGCGCTGTGTGTATGTGCAAATATATTTATTATGAATTTATTATTCAGCATTCCATTCATAATTAATAATTTATAAATTGCTCGATTCAACACCTAACCACAGAATACATAATAGTACTAACGACCTAATCTACACAAAACCATACACAACCTGATCCTGCGAGTTTCTTGCGCTGCTTCTTTTGCCCCAGATGAGTTGTCGTACGACGTGTGATGTAGTTTCGACGTACTTACTGACAGAGGAATGCTTGAGCTTACGATGACTCATTACTTTCCTGGTACATTACAAGCACATAATAATATTGGGTCTTTACCTATGAAATTGGAGTTTTTTTTCTTCGTTAATCATATGTACCAAATCCTGCGATTTTCAAAGCTATATCCAAATTTGTTTTTTATTTGGAAAATGGAATATTATTTCAAGGTTTCACATGAAATATTTTTTAATTACTGGGCTAAAATACATTATAAAAAAAATTTCAACAGAGCTCTTTTCATGTGCTTCCCATAATCATTTCTTAGATTTGCTGGAACTTTTATAAAGCTGTTACTTTTAAAAATTAACGCTACCTATACTTAACTTAATGTTATCCGGTAATACATACAAAGTTTAGCTAAATTTGGATTTGCCGTTCCCAAAATAAATTCAAAAATGTTTGTATGGAGAAAACAGTCTTAATGAAATTCTTCATACAAAACGCCAATTACATAGGTAAGTAATAAGATATAATAAAATACCTAAAAAAATTATAATACATACATTTCCTCTCCTAGGGTGCGACCGAAGAACAGCGCCCAATTCTTGGAGCTGAGCATTATGCTGACTCTCACTCCTCTTTACCACAGTGGTACAAATGTTTGTATTTGTCTTGACGTGTTTTGTAGTTTGTTCTTTTTTAATAACCGACTTCAAAAAGGAGAAGGTTCTCAATTCAGCCGTTTGTATGTTTTTTTTTATGTATGCTCACCAATATCTCCGAGATTTGGCAATTGATTCGCGTGATTCTTTTGTACATGAAAGGGATACCGTCAAATTGGTGTCATTGCAAAATGTTTAGTAGTTTTTTTGGAAACATGGTAAATAACAGAATAGCATTACATATTAAAGTTACATATTATAAAAGTGTAGAGAAAGTCGATGTGATTACCAAACCGTAGGAGCTAGAAGGGCCGGCATCGCAAAAAGTCATCGGGGTGCTTACAAGTACGCTAAAATATTAAAAAGTGAAAAATCAAAACTTTTCAACAAATAAAATAACAACCAACTTTGCTGAATCAGCCACTACAAATTAAATAATAATTTTGTTGAAACGCTATTGACGCCGATTTCGAAAGACATACAGGGATGAATTTTTCAAGTGGACGTAGATGCCAAATCCGAAACGATGTATATGTTAAGTTTATTTTGTAACGTCTAAGTGATATAATCGGTCTTAACCGATTATTTAATTTTTCCAATAGATTCGAATCAACATTCAACAAATTATATCATGTATCTTACGTTTCAATAAATGCTTGGAGTTTGAATGGCTAGCTAAATTATTCTATCTATGTCATTTGGTGTCGGCTTTTGTGCTTTCATCAGAATTCATTACATTTATTTTGCATATATCTGTCACTATCTTGCTAGTGACATTGACTTAAGCGTTGATAATAATAAGGTCTATATATCAATGCACATCCAAAAATAGCTGTGTCGTGAACAAATTATCATTTTAATCCCATTGGCAATTTTAATCTTTTGTCATTTCACTGGCACTTGCATATGTGAGGATGCTACGTGACTGTATCCAATGCCACGGATGCAGCATAGGAACAATTCAAGTGAAAATACATATTTTATGACAAATTCAAGTGAGCTACGTTCAACATTGGAACGTAGACCCCAAGGAGTATAGAAAAGATTTTTTTTTCATAACAGGGCGTTGCACGGTTATGCCATATGGAGGGAAAGTATTTTAAGCATCCATCTATTTTTGTAATTCTTGTTGTTTCGCTAATTATTTCATTTGTTGTTACTTTTGGTTGGTAATTCTGTTTTCCTTTTAAATTAAGTTTAGGTTATTAAATTGTGTATTTTTAAAACTTACTCCGCTTCTGATTTCTAATAATATATTCGGTCGTTACCTGTGAAATTGGAGTTTTTTTCTTCGTTAATCATATGTACCAATTCCTGCGATTTTCAAAGCTATATCCAAATTTGTATTTTATTTGGAAAATGGAATATTATTTCAAGGTTTCACATGAAATAGTTTATAATTTCTGGGCTAAATCACATAATAAAAAAATTTGAACAGAGCTCTTTTCATGTGCTTCCCATAATCATTTCTTAGATTCGCAAAAGTAACCGCTTTATAAAAGGTTCACTTTTATAAAGCGGTTACTTTTAAAAATTAACGCTGCCTATACTTATCTTAATGTTATCCGATAATACACACAAAGTTTAGCTAAATTTGGATTTGCCGTTCCCAAAAAAAAATCAAAAATGTTTGTATGGAGAAAACAGTCTTAATGAAATTCTTCATACAAAACGCCAATTTCATATGTAAGGACCTAATATTATTGACTACATAACATATATACATTTATATATATGTACAATATTAAATATAAGGTCTAACAAAATTAACCCGACAAACTTCGGCAATTGCACGTACATGACAATAAAATAATAAATTCATTAAAAAAACTAGCCTTAAAAATTTTGTTTCCGAGTAAAAAAACAAATTAACAGACTTACTTCATTTCGATTGTACCTTATTTCATCAATGAGAAAAACAGGCATCGTTCATATGGAAGACGCCAAAGCGGGGGTGGCGGGGCACAGGGCGCAACCAATCACAGCAAGTCGTGGCGCCGGGAAAGCGCCGGCGGCTAGCGGTTTGTGGTCGCCTTTCGGCGTCTTCAAAGTTACCGCGGCACGTGTTTGTGTGTTGTGGCAAAGTACTTAGAACGCGCGGCCATTAAGGTCCAACTCACAAAAATACATTTATAACACATTTGCTCGAAAAGTGGTATTTTTTCTATGAAAAACAGGTTCAAAAAGTGGCGCATTTTGGCCTCGGGCTAAAAAGTAGTACGGTTTTTTTTTTTTAAATGTCAAGAAGTTTCGTCTATGGTAATTTTTTTAATCCTAGCAAAGAGTTTTTATTCCGAAAATTGATAAAAATTTTAAAAAATTAAATACCATGAGAGGTATTTGTACACTAAAATAAATTATTAATCTTTATTTCAATCAGTTTCGACAAGAAATAACAACCATTTATTTATAATAAGAACACAAAACTTTAATTTCCTAATTTGTTAGTGGCTGTCTGTACTGGCTGTCTGCAGTATCCTTTGCCTAATTAAAAAAAAACGCTTGTGCGCGCGCAACGCTAATTTGTGAGCAAAAAAAGTAAAAGTTATTTCGCGCGCTCTGTGAAAATTTGCAAAAATGTCTTCAAGCGACGAGGATTTCATGGAATCTACGCCCCCGGATCTTAAAAACGCGGCGAAACAAGCTACTTTAAGCCTTCTACCTGAAAAATCAGTTGAGGTGTACTTGCAAGCGTACGAAAATTTCATACTCTGGAAAAAAAACAAAAATGCTCATTCATTTTCAGAAAGCATTTTTTTAGCCTACTTCATGGAACTCTCACAAAAATATAAGCCGAGCACGTTGTGGAGTCAATATTCAATGCTTAAAAGTGTTGTAAGAACGAAACATGGTGTTGATATCAAGCCGTATTCAAATTTGCTGGCTTACCTGAAAAGAAAAGGTGAAGGCTTTACCAGCAAGAAATCTAAAGTATTTGCGGCTGATGATATTGAGAAATACTTGAAAGAAGCTCCGGATAGCCGATATTTGGCAACAAAGGTCAGTTAAAACTAAATTATTAAACATAATTCCTTTAATTTTCGTATTTATTTACGATATAACTAGATAAGTACCTACTTCGGTTTTATTTTATACCTACTTACACAGTTTTTGTTTCTTTTCAGGTTGCATTAATATTCGGCATAAATGGTGCATGCAGACGTCAAGAGCTGACAAATATAACCACTGATGATGTCGAGGACCATGGGCGAATTCTCCTTGTCCAGATCAAGAACACAAAGAATAAAATACCACGCTCATTTACAATACAACAACCTTTTTATGAAATCGTAACGAAATACGCAGCACTCCGTTCCACAAAAGCGAAGACTAATCGATTTTTTCTAAATTACCAGAATGGTAAATGCACCAGCCAACCCATCGGCCGTAATAAATTTGGAATGATGCCTAAACAAATCGCCACTTTTCTCAACTTACAGAACGCACATGAATACACAGGGCACAGTTTTAGAAGGTCCTCGGCTACATTGCTCGCCGATTCAGGAGCGGATATATTGACACTGAAACGCCACGGAGGGTGGCGTTCCTCCAACGTCGCCGAGGGCTACATTCACGATTCAGTCAGGAATAAAGAAAAAATCAGTTCCTGTATTACAAAAAATATTAATTTGGAGCCGGGCCGTGCTGACTCTCGACCATCAACGAGCACATACATCCCGCCATCATCTCCGCCGCCGCAGCCACCTCCGCCGCCGCAGCCCTTAACTACAGAGCCAGAGCCCTATTCTGGTCTCATTTCTCCTACTTTCACTCAGGAGAGTGAGAGGAAGACAGTTAACAGTACGACTATGTTACAAATGCCGACTGGCAACGTAGTACTACATTTTTCAAATTGTTCTGGTTTTTATAACTGTTTTAACAAATAATTAAAGATTTATTCATTTCAGTAGCCCCATGTTTTATTTATTTCCTCACAAATGTGTTATAAAACGTCGTGTGACACACGTGCCCATTGATAATTGCAGCCTCAGCTTTTTTTGTAGCCCTCACCTACGGTTCGGGCTAGCAATCAAGCCTCGGCTGCAATGATCAACTTTGGGCCCTTATATCACAATGTACTATTCTTAATTTTATTTTGAATAAAATCTGTTAACTTTAATGTTTTATGATTTATTTTTTCGTAATAGGTACCTACATCCTATATATATACATACACTCTGCAATGTTTATCGGGTTATTTTTGTTAGATCTTATAGGTATATAAAATGAATAAGTACCTACATGCCACTTGTTGACTATCATATAAACACACCAAACAACTATGTTAAAATCTTAATATCCTGGCGATGGCTTAACCGATTTTCATTACACATGGCTAAACCTGTCCCTCGTTTAGTATTTAATATAAAGAAAAAATGCACTCAAATCTGATGACGCATTACTGAGACACATCCGAAAGGCCGGCAACGCACCTGTGACTCTTTTTGGTGTTGCGGGTGTCCATGGGCGGCGGTGATTGCTTTCCATCAGGTGACCCGCTTGCTCGTTTGCCGCCCTCTCATATAAAAAAAAAAAAGAACAAGGACTGGACATAACCCACAACGGCGGCGTGAAGCAAATAACACCCTTCGTTTGACGTCGGTGGTTGAAAATGATTGAAGTGATAATCACGATAATTTACTCACGTGTGCCATAGAACTTTCGCCTGCTTGAGCTTCTATTTCTATTTTTATGGTGTGCCATTCGCCTTCAGATACAGTAGTGCTCCAAACGAAAGTTGCTACGGGATGATCGTTCAGATCCTGCACCATTATGATCAATGACGGTGTACCCTCCACAAATAAATTCACTTCTAAGTGTCCCGTGTGACTCACTACAAAGCCAAAAGTTGACCTTGTGCAGCTCAATTGTACACCTGGAGTTAGGAAAGTGTCTGTATTGGGATTGGGGTGTTCTGCTATTGGGTGATCTGAGTATCTGCCTAGAGTCCATAGTCCCGGGCTACCTGCGCATATTCCGGTACCGTATTCGAAAAACAAATCTAAATCTTCCTCAAAACTAAAAGTAACGCAATCATCACTAAAAACACAAGATATTAGCAACAGTAGCAGAAATAACGAATTATTATGACGCGGCATTTTTTATTTCTTGCTTGATTTTTTATTGAATATATTTTTAATTATTCACACGCACACAACTATCTGCATATGGCAGCACAACCAGTAAATCACTATTAGTTCAAATTACCGATATCAACTCGGGATTACATCAGATAAGATATAAATATAATTCAACATGAATCTGAGAGATAACTTAAAATTTTTTTTTGTATTTCGATTGGTCAGTTTTGTTTAGCATCGTCGCGTACTGTAATACTGATTTGTTTACGTTTGAAAAATTTCGTACGTAATTGAATGTGTGATAAAATATTTACTTTCTTATCTGTAGCAATATATACACAATAAATAGAGAAATTAATTTATTGTTCTTATCCGCTTTTATTGTTATTCATATCCGCGTTCGACTGGAGCAAGTTATGTGCGCATGGATTGCATATTATTATAGCAGATTATAATCCGCTTCAGATTTTTTTTTAATGCATAACGGGTTCGTACTTGACCTCAATCACACCTGATGTTAAGTGAAGATGAGGTCGAAGGTGGAAGGGTACTGACCCGGAAACCCCAACACATTTGGGGGACTGGCTATCTTATCTCTGACAACCGGAACACAACAATGCTATTAACATTGCTGCTTGGCGGCAGATTTAGATAAGATGGTGGTAGCTAGCCAGGCGGACATTTAAAATGCCCTACCACCAACCAAACCGAGTACTTAAACATGTACCCCGCTGGGGATCGAACCCGCGACCTCCGAATCGTAAACCTAATGTTGTTTACATTGAGCTACGGAGGCGGTCAGATTATAATACACGACGATAAATATTTCATGTTACCTTACGATTGGACGGTTCTGGGATTGTATTCTTAGACAATATACCCGTCGTTTTTCGTTGGGGGTTAAAAACAGTGCAAAAAAAATTAAAAAAATACGCCCCGAATACAGAACCTCCTCCTTTTTTGAAGTCGGTTAAAAACTACAACTCCACTTCAAGGTCCAGTTTCGTGATTTCTTTTCAAACCCATATATAATTTTCAAATGTTAATTGTATTGTTATCCGTCTTTATCCATCAAAGCCATATATTATGACTCGATAAATGGTAAAACCGACATAGTCCATATTATACAAGTATTACAGTAGTAGTACTACTACCTATGTGCGTAGGGAAGGAACTGATCCTCAAGATACAGGTTTGACCTAGTTTGATGATCAGAGTCCAAGCATTAGAAATTTTAAGCACTTAATAATTAGACTGTTGTAGTTATAATTTTTTTGTAATTGTTATAAGTTTAGTTGTAATTTTTTTTTTTATAATTAAACAATAAATAATATAACCCGTTTTACTTCACATTTGCAGGATCTTGCTGGAAGAAATGTCTTTTTAGAGATAAGCTAGTACTTTTTGTACATCCTGTATCTAGTATCTGACTTTTATGTGTACTCATGTGCAATAAAATTATAAATAAATAGAATAAATACATGGAATATTTACGAAAAAGAGTCTTCTTCAATTTAAGAGCCATGCTCTTGTCGGTGGAGTAACGACCATGTCCTCTCTACTTTCCGCCCTCGTTTTAACCTCTTGGTACGACACTTTCTACTGTTTGTTGAAATGTTTTCTACTAAGTTCTTAGATTCTCAAATTCAAAAAAGTTTGTTTGGAATGGCTTGTTCGATAAACGCTCTTAAAAAGGATGAATTTACCTTTTCCATCACCATTTTAACCGCCTCCGTGGCTCAATGTAAACAACGTTGGGTTTACGATTCGGAGGTCGCGGGTTCGATCCCCAGCGGTACTTAATACTCGGTTTGGTTGGTGTAGGGCATTTTAAATGTCCGCCTGGCTAGCTACCACCATCTTATCTAAATCTGCCGCCAAGCAGCAATATTAATAGCATTTTGTTGTGTTCCGGTTGTCAGAGATAATATAGCCAGTCCCTCAAATGTGTTGAGGTTTCCGGGTCAGTACGCTTCCACCTTCGCTTCGACTTCATCTTCACTTAACATCAGGTGTGATTGAGGTCAAGTACGAAACCGTCGTGCATAAAAAAAAACCATAATTATCACCAAACAGTTCTATACGTAGTACGCTACGTCCATGGCTAGGGGCCTGGTGACGTGTAATTCTGGTTCTTCTTTATCAGACACTAGTCTTCTCACTTACCTGGCCCTAAAGTAACTTGGTATTGGTTGTATATGTGGTTGTAGCAGGTCGTCGGAGACCTGTATCACTGAGACCATGGCCGATCTATTGTTATCGCCACTAACCTACAATTCGTTGCTCAGGTTTACCTCTTTGAGGAATTAGTCACTTTGTAACGCTTCATTTATGGTGCGAAAATTATCCTTTTTATCTTACTTATATCTACTAATACTTAATCTATTCAGACATATTTAGATGAAAAAAAAAGGATTTGTAAGGAATACGAACATTGATTTTGCAATTCCCTGTTATTCTTCTTGTGCGATTGTAGTTGAAAAAGCATAAAAAATAAAAAATTAGTTTAAAATTAATTTAGTCTTGTGATAGTAGTGTAAGGCATTGTTGTTATGTAATAATATTAATAGCATTGTTGTGTTCCGGTTGTCAAAGATAAGATAGCCAGTCCCCCAAATGTGTTGGGGTTTCCGGGTCAGTACGCTTCCACCTTCGACCTCATCTTCACTTAACATCAGGTGTGATTGAGGTCAAGTACCAACCCGTTGTGCATAAAAAAAAGCAAAGAAGCGTTTTTAAAAATAATAATAATATATTGGGCACAGAAATAAATATACACAGTATCAAAATAGCGATGATAGCAATTGTAGTTGGAAACTGTAGCGTAGCTATAAATATTGCTTTTTGAAAATTTCGGTTCCGCATCAATGACACTGTCCATCACTAGGTCTGTAATTCTAACGATCGCCATCCTTTGTGAAACTTTCTAAATTGTTATGTTCCCGAAAAATGCATTCATGATTTAATGTCAAGTCACCATTAGCTAAATACTTAATACCTATATCACTGCAAAAATATGTAGGTACTAAACTGTAGCGTAGCTATAAATATTGCTTTTTGAAAATTTCGGTTCCGCATCAACGACACTGTCCATCACTACGTCTGTAATTCTAACGATCGCCGTCTTTCGTGAAATTTTTCCAAATTGGTATGTCCCCGAAAAATGCATTCACGATTTAATGTTAAGTCACCATTAGGTAAATACTTAATACCTATGTCACTGCAAAAATATGTAGGTAATAAATAGCTATCTAAGTACACAGAAAAAGTGATTAAATATGCGTCATTTTATATGAAGGGAATTCCTTTATAGCTATTGTGACATAAACCTTTTATTACATTGCTTTATCTTATTATTAAAATGATAATCAAATGCAAGAGAACTTGAAAGTCAAGGTGAAGAGCATAGAGTACAAAATACAAATTAAAGTATGTAAATCCGTATCCGAGTACCTATACAGGGCGTCCCACGCCTATGCCACATGGAGGGAAAGTACCCTGAATATTGTAGATTGAACATTATACTGAAAGAAGGCATTATAATAATTTAAAAAACAATTTAAACTGCATTCATAGATTTTTAAATAATTTCATGGTTGAACCGGGCATCGAAGGCTACACGAGAAAAAAAATTACTCTGTAGCTTTATCATACCGATCGAAAGGCTTCATCATAAGGATTATTTTTTGCTAAATAGCATAGTGTCAAAATCAAAAAATCAAAATCAAAAATGTTTTATTTCGTACGTTATAAGAATAACATTTGAAATCGTCATGACATACAGTTATCGCTCATTCACTAGGCAGTCTCCCCTGAGAAGAACGAGCAAGAAACTCAAGGGTTGCTCTTTTTAAATAAGTCAATACAAGTACATTTTGGAATAATTGTTAAATTTACGATTTGACAAAGAAAAATAAGAATAGAATATACTGGATATTGCCGAGCAGTTCATGTCCACGCATTCTTATCATCCAGATAGTCAGAAATTTTATAATAGCCTTTGGCACATAGTTTCTGTTTAATGGTTGTTTTAAAGCTATTTAAAGACAAATTTTGAATGTCTACCGGAACCTTATTATAAAAGCGCATACATTGTCCCTTGAATGACTTGGTGACTTTGTGTAAGCGACTGCTATGGACATCAAGTTTATTTTTATATCTTGTATTTACATTGTGTATTTCACAATTTTTCCTAAACAAATTTCTTCTTCTTCAGCAGATTCTTACTTACGTACATTAAGTTTTCGTAAATATATTGCGATGCTAAAGTTAATATATTGATTTCCTGGAATTTATTCCTCAGAGATACTCGGGAGCCTAACTTGTAGATCACACGAAAAGAAGACCATGAATGATGTCAGAAATAAAAGGAAGACCATGAATTTGTGATGCTTTGGTATTGGTTGTGTGTGTGGCTGTTGCAGGACGTCAGAGATTTCGGTGATCGCCACTAACCACTTGTGCGTTGCTCAGGTTTGCCTCTTTGAGGAATTGGATTATTTTCCTGGCGCCGATAGTTTTTATCTGATCCGGGTGCAGTAAGTGGCCACATGTTGTGGATATTGCGGTTCACATTCACACAGCAGATGTACAGGTGTTTCCTCTGAAAGGAGGTAAAGTCTGCACATCCCCGTTACCCGGAGCCCCATGTTGAGCATGTGTTTGCTCAGATAGCAGTGCCCCGTAAGTGTCCTTGCGAGAATGCGTAGATTGTTCCCTGTGATGCACAAACCACTACATATTAGAAAAATTTATTCGAGTTAAAGTTTTTATTGTAAAGATTAAATAGAGTAACAACACGACATGACATATATATAGACAAAATATAGGAATCTTAAAAACTAAGACGGCCTTAGTTTTTAAATTGTAACTTTGTTTAGTTAATTTGTATGACATAGTCCCCTGATTCCTCGGGGGTTTTTTAAATTTTCAATTTACACTTATCTAGAAGGTGACCAAACTAAACAACATTCCAACTATACGTACGTCAATATTTTTTAATTTACAAAGACTTGTAATCAATTATGTAGCTACTGCACCCGTTTCCCCGACTTGGCTGGTATTATTCCAATCTAATCAAATTAGTCGAGATTAAACCAATGTTTAGTTAAATATTATCTAGCTAGCCTATTAAGGACGACACTTTACTACAATTCAATAGGTATTTTTAAGGTATTCTAGTAGTGTAATTTCTTACTCTTAATGGTTTCAACTGAAGGCATTCGTTAAGTCAAGTCGGTGGTCTATAAGGCCCCGAAAACACTGTCAGGTGCCCAGTGTTTGACTCAAATCCACCAATTCTCACTGGGCACGCATAGTTGATTTTAGGCCATACCCTCTCCCAGTGAGATGAAGATGTAACCCAACAGTGAAGACATGTAAGGCTGATGATGATAATTCTGTAAAGCAAAATAAGGCATGGGTATTGTTCAGTGTAGGCTGAACATTAAATTGTGATACCTGTTTTGCCTTGCACGAAGCAATTAATACAATATATCTCGCGCAGAAAGCAAGCCTATAAACACAATAAAATTGCCAGAGGGCCGACTCGCAACTGTTTTTAAAATTTTGGGGTTCTAAGTGGGTCAGTTTCTCTTGTTTCATTTCATAGCAGCAGTTTCATAGTTTTGTGCTAATATTGCCACACCAAACATAAACGAATTTAGTTTTTCCACAATGACGATAAAGACAAAATTACACGATAAATACACGAATGATAACCATAAATTGTAAGTTTGAAAAACCCCGGACAGACTATAATATCGTCCAAATTCACCAACCATCATACAAATACATCAAATAACTGTGTTTAAATCTTAATATCTTGGCGAAGGCCTAACCGATTTTCATCACACATCGCTGATCCTGTCCCTCGATTAGTCTTTAATATATGGAAAACTGTACTCAAATCTCATGGCTCATTACTCATTAGACACATCCCGACAAAGACTGGACAAAGACACACACATAACGCCATGAAGAATAATACTTGGTAGTTAAATAGATTGAAGTAATATTCATGATAATTTACTCACGTATGCCAAAGAACTTTCACCTGCTGAGGCTCCTATTTCTTCTTTTAACCCGCTACTGGTGTCGATATGTCTGTGAGGGTGGTTCAATTAAGTCGAATAACTTTTCTACCCGCCGTCAATATGTGTTGTGATTTCGAATAGCTGCCTAATTGCACGTCTCCCACCATTAGTCCCCGACAGCGACGCGGGCGCTTCTCCAGAGTTTTGTCGTCAACCGTTGTATTGACATTGCGTTGTGCATGAGACCAGCGTCACCGAATATGTAAGTCAAATAGTCATCATTGAACTTTTGATTTAACTAATTTTGATAAGGCTATATACTACTTTTATGCTACTTTTACTTTAATTTTTATGGTGTGATAATATTATCTTGTGAACTGTGACCATTTTGTATGATTTTATCGATATTGATATATATATATATATATATATATACTCATCTAGTGTTAATTGACCTCTGCCTTACGGAATTCAACCTGTGCGTCGGTGTCTCGCACGAGTGGTTGTTAAATCAATAACATTTGATTTTTATAAGGCGGTATAAATCTATTCACTCGTTACGTTTGTTTTTTGTGTTATTTCTTTTTTTTTTATGAACGACGGGTTGGTACTTGACCTCAATCACACCTGATGTTAAGTGAAGATGAGGTCGAAGGTGGAAGCGTACTGCCCCAGAAACCCCAACACATTTGGGGGACTGGCTATCTTATCTCTGACAACCGAAACACAACAATGCTACTAACATTGCTGCTTGGCGGCAGATTTAGATAAGATGGTGGTAGCTAGCCAGGCGGACATGTAAAATGCCCGACCACCAACCAAACCGATTACTTAAACATGTACCCCCCTGGGGATCGAACCCGCGACCTCCGAATCGTAAACCGAAAATAATGTCCGAACCGAATAAATGCTTCGGACACGAACCTCGATAGTATGTTGACTACTACACCTCCAGTTTTTGTATCCTCACGCCAGCACCCTAAGAGAAGAAGAGAGGACGATTTTTACTTGGAGTTGTCTGATTTTCAGGGAGAAATGAAGGTTATGATCTCCGCCCTTTTATCCTCACAATCTAAAGAGTTACAGAACATTATAGCCACACAGAAAGATATTCAACAAACAAACTCAAACATTGAGAATTCGATCAGTTTTCTTGCTGCTCAAAATGAAGAGTTCAGGAAGAAGGTATGTGTCTTAGAAGAATAAATGAAGGAGGACAAGAAATATATAAAAGTTTTGGAAGATCAAATTTGGGGACCTTCAGAGATCGAACCGCAAAGCAAATTTCGAGATCAAGAATGTGCCGCGTACACCTAATGAAACCAAGGAAGATTTAATTCAAATGGTCATTAGCTTATCAACAAGTATTGGAAGTAAAATAAGCAAACCCGAAATCAAAGACATTTATAGGTTTTTTTTATATGAGAGGGCGGCAAACGAGCATGTGGGCAACACCAAAAGGGTCACAGATGCGTTGCCGGCCTTTGATGAAGGTGTAGGCTCGTTTCTTGAAGGTTCCAATGTCGTACTCGTTTTATAGGGTTCGCGGAAAAAAGGACAACGTACAAAATACCCCAATTGTGGTCGAAACATCTTCCTCCTTGTTAAAAATGGACATGTTAAAACTGTATAAAACCTATAATATAAAATATAAAACAAAACTTTGTACCACACAACTGGGTCTCCGCAACTTTGGGGATACACCTGTATACGTTTCAGAGCAGCTGACAGCAAAAGGCTCACGGTTGTTTTACCTTGCGAGAGATTTAGCCAAATCGAAGTCATTTAAATATTGCTGGACAGCCTACCTACCCCGCTGGGGATCGAACCCGTGACCTCCGAATCGTAAACCCAATGTTGTTTACATTGAGCCACGGAGGCGGTTGAATGCCATGTTAGTGTTAGTAACAATATATAGGTTCCTGGTCTTCTCCCTATGGCTAAAGAACAAAGCATAAAAATGTGGATAGAATATTATGATGAGAGATCACTCAGTAAGGACATATGGTATAAAACAGTTCAACCAACGATCCATAGCTTTCCCTGGTTTCATGGAGTTAACATGAGTAGGTACGACATTATCACCGCGCTAAGACTACGTTCGGGACACATACCCTCAATAGTTTTGCCTTTCTGATGGGCAAGGTAACTTCCCATCATACCACATTCTTATGGAGTGTCTTCGGAATGAGGCCGAACGGTCACAGTACTGTTACTTGGGGCATTCCACAGTAGGCATAGGAACATGTAATAGTGCGCTAGTTTCCCCCGCATCGGCGGAAGCCAGGGCACTATATCAAATGGTTGTTATGGGGATAAAGCGTAGTTAGTATATATACATCTATGTTTTATTAGATAGGTACCACTTTTTGCTGTGTGGAAGAGGGGAGGTCCTATGAGGGTGGCATTTTCCCGTAGGAAAAAACTCTCTAAAATATAAGAAAAAAAAAACAATATATAGGCTAGTATATTGTTAGTTTTATTACATTTATTATAAATTTAGTTATAAGAATGTTTACAATGTTTATTTTATTAGACCCTTGTCTGTCGCCACCCAGCATCTTTGGAACGGGCAGGCCGATCGAGTAGCGATCTTTTTAAGAATGCTGTTGTCACTACCATGCAAACGCTTTAACAAGGAGGCCGCTTTTTTTCGCATGATAGAGTGGAAACCATCCGTTCGCACGACCATACATTCGAGAACATTCCCAACTCGGTACAGCGCCATGGCAGTTTCAACAGCATCCTGAAAGCATTATTGTATTGAACACGCAGGACGTGATAAGCTCGACGCCGATTATAATCATATTATCACCGATCAGTTCTAATACACTGCGTCCACAGGTGGGAGGGCCTGGTGACCTGTAATTCTGGTTCTTCCTTTTCGCTTAGCCTTAAACTTTCATTTATGGTGTTTATTTTATGCACAACTGGTTTATACCTCAATCACACCAGATGTTAAATGAAGATGAGGTCGAAGGTGGATCGTACTGACCCGGAAACCCCATCTTATTGCTATCTTATATCTGACAACCGGTACACAACAACACTATTAACATTGCTGTTTGGCGGCAGACTTAGATAATGTGGTGGTAGCTAGCCAGGTGGACATTTAAAATGCCCTACCACCAACAAAACCGAGTAATTATGAGAAAAATAAACTATTTCATTTTTTTTTTAATTCCATATCGGTATATTTTGATTGAAACAAATAGTTTCCAACCAAGGATTTGTAAAAAGATACGACCATTTGCAAAGGTACCGCCTTTATTTACCGCAATTACATTTTTAAATTAGCGTTCACACCTATATGCGCTCACCTCATTAGTCCTTTAAAAATTATTGCATCGCGTTAATCGGGTAATAACTCCTTTACTGCGCGTGGCCGGACATGCACTTGATCGGTTTTTTTTGGTCGCTTAAAATGATTACAATCGCTTGACGTTTTTTTGAACAAATTTCTGAACGAAGTGACTTAAAACTAAAATTTCCTGTGTCCTTACTGTGCGATTGTAATCGAAAAAGGATAGATTAGCTTAAATCCAGTACCAACCGGAGCGACGCCATTGCTTGTTTGAGGATTTCTTGAAGGTTCCGCATCAATGACACTGTCCATCACTGGGTCTATGCTGTTATACTCATGATCGCCATCTTTTATGACACTTTGCAAATTATTATGTTCCCGAAAAATGCATTCATGATTTAATGTCAAGTCACCACTAGCTAAATACTTAATACCTATGTCACTGCAAAAATATGTAGGTAATAAATAGCTATAAAAGTACACAGAAAAGTGATTAAATATGCGTCATTTTATATGAAGGGAATTCCTCTATAGCTATTGTAACATAAACCTTTTAATACATTGCTTTATCTTATTATTAAAATGATAATCAAATGCAACAGAATTTGAAAGTCAAGGTGAAGAACATAGAGTACAAAATACAAATTAAGGTATACAAGGTAGAAACGTTAAGTGGTCACACTCTATAATTCGTAAACTATATAAAACTTTTTAATGAAATTGAAAATACGTCAATAGCTTAAACTGACATTTATAACTATCTGAGAAGTTTTGTCAGACTGACTTATAGACCGAAGAAATAAGACAATAAGGTATGGGCTTAGATCCTTTTGCCTTCTCCGAGAGGAGAGAATAAAATATCTGAGAAAAAAAAACAGATATTTACTATGGCGTGGCACTCATCTAGATATTTTTCAATCGTTATTAATCAATTATGCAATCGTTAATATTTTTCAATTATGCAATCGTTAATTACGATATAAGTACGTATTGTAATGTAAACAACGCCATTTAGTTCCACACAAGAATACCGCCAAAATTTCACTGAGTTGCAGGATATTTCTATTTCGATTTCAAAAAGGTTTTGTGTTTTCGTATAATGGCATACCATCTGTTCGATACCATAGTAAATGCAAGGGAGTGGGGAAAATCGATAATTTTTTTAGATAGTTATTAATATAATTTAGTAACCCTTACGGCCCCTATGGTTTACTTTCTTATGACGTAACCAATCCTATACACTCGGACTAACACGACGAATCTAAAATCCAGTCGTTTGGGTGCTACGAAGGTATACAGAATTCAGGTTTAAACAAAAACAAATGCGAGTGATAATCAATCATTTCTACATTTTTTAATTAGTATATACGATTATATTATACTTAATGATTATTATCGAACGATACAATTGTTATCACCGCAGCGAGTTAGTAAAAATTTAGATATCACATAGACAAGCATGCATGTATAGTATAGGCATGCAAGTAAGCAAGCAAGCAAACATGCATGCAGGCTGCAGACATGTAAGCAAGTCGGCATGCTTTCAGGTTTTCTGAAAATTTGATGGCTCTGGCTGGCCCGTGGTCCGCGGCGCTTCTACTTCTACCGTCACGGCAGTCACGCTCGCTTTCGCAGCTGTGGCTTCATGGACTGCGCCGTGCACTGTCTAGCATCGCCTTCCGCCTGATCCTCACCGCTCGTGGACTACCGCAGCTCCCTCTCCGTGCCTCCGATTCATAAAAAACACTCTTGTGGTAGGGCAGACAAGACCGTGAAGTAGGTGCGACGTCAGTCAACCCCCTCGTGAGCTTGATGGCTACGGTCCCCTTGAATATGTCTGGGGGGAAGAGTAGCTATCGGGCCGATGCACCCTGGACATCGGTCAATAACTTTCCACTTAAGCGATCTTGTTGACTGATGGCGAATAAGCTGACAAGGAGACCGCTTCATGTGACCCTCTGACTAGCAGAGGGCACAGGGAACAGAACAGGGAGACGCTTCGCTCCTTGTGGAGGAGTATGGGCGGGCTTGGTGTGCACTTACTGTCAGGGTGCATCACGATGGGTGAATGCTTTCTTTTTGGATACTTTTTACAGTACGGAAATCAATTCGAAATTCAAACACGTACTACTTATATACATAATTATGACATACTGCAACAAAAGCCAAGCTTCTCCTAATCAATCAATAAATCAATCAAATGCGGTTTATAGTTTAAATAAGGAACTAATCTGATTTACCTACACCTATTTTGTATACATAAAATAATAATTAGTTATTGCATGCAGTGCTTATCTTTAAGTAATTGTCACATTTAGACTTAAGTTTTTGTTTTTTAATGTTTACTACTGTATACTGTATACTCGTTGACGAGCCTAAATAAATAAAATATCGAGTACTAAACACGTATGTGTGTGGCTGGAGTGACAAATAGACGAACCCGTGACCTTCGTTTTGTAAGCCTTATCTATTCGATTCGAAGAAGAAAAAAAAACAATATCCATGTCGGAGAAATTTTGACCTGGTTTAATAGAGGAATACATTCGGAAGGAGCGGTCAGAGTGAATTTGAATAAGCAATTTTTATTATACGAGTATAGCCTTTTCTTTAAAAATTTAAATAGATTATGTTGAGTATATTTAGAACCTGCGCATATGTCTGACACTTTTACTATCGGCGATCGGCGCTTTAACGACTTGCTGCGTTTGATCGCGATATCGAAATACGAGTAAATTGAGCTATATACTCACATTTATAAGATTATTGTAAATTATTTTGTGTAATAAAGAGTATTTGTATTGTATTGTATTATAATGCGAATTCAGGAATGAAATCGAATTTGAGTTGACATTAGACCTGGCGGCGGATTCTAGCACCCTGTTCATTAGCTGCATCGAGTTTCTCTCCGAAAGCACTTAAATTACAGAGACCATTAATTAGAGACTTCGAAGATGTTTAGAATATTTATGCGGGAATCAATTCTGTGGTCCACTTGCGCTTTTACTGTTCCTCAGTATAGAACGCTCAAGGTCATGCAACGAGCTATGGGAGAGGTCGATACTCGGCCGAATCAGGAATGAAAAAACGAAAGTCACAGATATAGCTCAGCGGAATAGTAGGGTAAAGTAGCAGTGAGTGGGTCACATAGGTTGAAGAGCTGATAGCCGGTGGTGCATTAAGATTCTGGAGTGGAGACCATGCTTCGGCAAGCGTAGCGTTTTAGTCTACTCACAAGATGTACGACGATCTAATAAAAGTCGCGGAAATTCCAATCGGTAGCTCTGGAAATCTATCAGGGCGACCTGGGTTCAGCAGCGAACGACCTGTGTCTGATGGGATGATGATGTATTGTGGTCACCCCTCCCCGCCCACTTGTATTTAGTAGTATTTAATATTTAATATTAAGCTAAAACCGGATCTTATGGAAGAACAGGACTTGTTGTTATACTTAAAAGGAAAGTCCCATCCACGTGTTTGTTCCACGTATACTTACCACTTTTCTGAAACTGTATTTTCTTTTTTGTTGTTCAATAAAGTATATTTGTATTGTATTTTAAGAGAAATAAAGAATAAAAAAAAACTTGTGGATTTTTGACAGTGAGACCGAGACTTACAATCGTCATAGGCGCAATATCGAAAATTTACTCCACTTCGATGCTTTTCTTTGAGATAAACTGCATCTCTAATGCGCTTTCTGGAACTGTATATCTGTCATCTATGCAAATTCAACATATTTAGATTCCACATACCGCGAATTCAAAATTTGTTGTCTGGTTGAAATCGCTTAATAGCGATAAGACCACCTGGTTGTACAATTATAATTTTTTTGAAGCTATATTTAAGAAGTGTATTGTAGAATTTTGTGCACTAAAGTGTACTTGATTGATTGATTGATTGAATTCAACTTTTTGCAATCCCAACATTTTAGGAATTCAACTGTTCCTGGAAGAAGTAAACCAACAGCAAAAAAGGTCGGGGAGGGAGATCCTTGTGGTCATCCAGGTTTACAAGGTGTGTAGTTGATCATTGCATCATCATTAACATAGAAAAATCTACTACGAAACATAAGCCCCTTTAATGGCGCGATTGCGACCCGGAAACCCCAACATGTGGGTTTCCTTTCCGACTTTCCGACAACTTTTCGAGGATTTGCCATTATCAGCGCACATCTAAGAATACACTTTAAAGTGGTACTAATGTCAAGCAAAAAAAAAACATCTAAATCGGTCGCGTTTAGGAAAAAACATGTGTCTATTGCAGCGCCCCCTAGCGAACTATGACCGTAAAACATTAGGACCTACTCCGAAGAAACATTAGGATCTTTGTAATGCAAAAAACTGCATCTAAATCTATCCAGGCGTTTTGGAGGAAAATGGTAATAGACACACACAACCTCTTACGCCAAACGTATATTTGTTACTAGAAATAGGATTCGTTGTTGGCGCGTTAGGTGCTTCTGCACTCGACTGTTATCGCTGAGCCTCGCGATTTTTAGTGCTTTCTAGGTTTTGTTCTACTAACACAACATTTAATTAATTTTACTCATGCAACTAACACCTATGGATGTGTTTGTTCGAAATATTTTTTTTATATTTCGACTTCATTCCGACCCGTAGTTAAAGAAAATGCGACGAATTAAAAACCTCTTTGTCTAAAATAATAAGTACTTTTGAAATATAATTGCAAAGTAGGTTGATTGAAAAAATTGCTCCGATAAATAAAGAAGGCGCTGCAATTAATAATTATTGTTGTTTGTTTGCAAATACTGTATAAAAGAGAACAGGTGAGTATTAAGAGGGTTTAATACGTCCAGTGGTGCCCTCATTTGATAAATTAAAATTATTTTTTAAATACAGCATAAATACAAAATATGCTCTGAACTGCACTCGAAAAGTCTTAAATTCAATTCATTTATTCATTAAAAGATAGCTGAGATCCATGGGTGAGTATGACTTATTGCAACTACGTTAGTAACATTACAAAAATAGATACTAACCACCTGCTCTTCATTTGCCGATCAAACAGATTATCTATTCAATCGGCTTGATTTAACAAATGAACGAAGCGATTTAGTATGGGGAGAGTTGTATCTCTCCGCAACGGTCTCAACATGCTGTTGGTACTACCACGTACTTTTTCTAGTAGTGACGCCGTTTTCTTGCGTATGATGGCGTGGAAACCGTCAGTACGCGCCTGGACAAACATTTCTGACCCACTACAGAAGCGAGGTAGGCCCAACACCACCCTAAAACCGTTGTAATATTGGACTCGCACGACGTTTAGCGACTTTTTGGTGTAGTTGGTCCACAGGTTAGCCGTATATAAACTTTGATAATATGCTTCGAAAAGCGTGATTTTTACTTGGTCAATAAAACGAGCAAACCTGCGGGCCGACATATTACACCAACCGCCAAGGCCCTGCGTTCCCTCTCAATATCTATATGATCTTTGAGGTCGGTAGTAACGAAATGTCCCACGTATTTAAACTGATAAACCCTATTTCATTTGACACTATTGAGCAGGATTTCGGGTACTTCATTTGGACATTTACCTGCGGCCTCAAATATCATATATTCACTTTTCTTTACATTATTCATAGGCTATGGCTAGTGGTGTATCTTTCACATACATCTAGCATTCTCCTGAAGGTCTCCACCGTTGGAACCAGCAGCACCATGTCGTCCGTGTAGCTTATGTTGTTTATACAAACATCTTTGGTTCACTCCGCCCACTCATAGTCACCGGAAGGCCAGGCTTTATATCGAGTTTATTCGTACATATCCTAAGATTTGCCAAAGTTATTAGTCACCCTATGCATAGCAAGTATGTCCATTGTTATCTGTTCTTGGTTTTTGTACACCAATTTAATCTGCTTTTTTTTATGAGCCTCCATCATTTGATGGTAAACAACAGCCGACTTAGGTTTTTTATGTAATAACCAAACCTGGAACTTTAGCCTGGCCACCCAGTGTGTGACACGAACGTGCTTATTCTAACCGCATACACGTCTGTCACGGTCCCGGCGAGGACGCCATTCTGCACCATGTCTGTACAGCGGTATTACATAATGTATCTACAATCCCACTGTACATATTGTCGAGTACGGACCTATCGTCAGTTAATGTATAAGACCTGTCCCCACATATCCTTAACTCTTCCGGAAAATGTATATTTCTAAAATAATTTTCTGATATTTTTCTATTTTAAATGTGTAATGTTTAAATTTGTTAAATTTTATCTATATGCTATATTTTATATTTTTTTATTGTATGCTTCTTATTGTTGTACAATAAAGAATATTTTGTTTGTTTCTTTGTTTATATTTAGTAATGTGGATGGATTACTACATTTACAACACTTTCCGCATCGCGTCGGAGGCTCTTGATGTTGGGCTCCTCTGAAAACCAGCGCTCTAACAATTGCTACAGCATACGCTGAGATGGAGTCCATTTCTGACATCACACTGCACTCACCGCAATTCAAAATCTGTTTCTGTATATTGTGATAATTTTCTTGCTTTTATTAATAATGTGGTTGCTATAGTGTGGTGTCAAATAAATATATGTCTGTGTCTATTTCTATATCAGTTCTCTCACCAACAATTACTTTATTTCTCTCTACCTGTTCGTTATATACTTTTTGCCTTTAAAGCTAATAATAAATATTACGTAGGAAATAACTTTAATTACGGTTAATTTTGAGAAAACCGTGAATTCTGGCAAATAGTCGTTATCAAAGCTATTTAGGTATTATTTTTTACCTTTTAGGCTTCACGAGTGCAGGTCAGAGCAATTTTTTTTTATTCTATATTTTAAAAAGAAATCTTCATTTATTCGGTGAAGGCGCTACTGGACGGAATAAACCCTCTTAAGCAAAATATAAATAACATTCACTGTGGAGTCGACTATGAAATTACAAAAAGAAATTTCGAGAATTTTTCTACAGAACTTTCTATGAAACGGCTAATGTAGTCTTTTTTTTGATGTTTAGATTTGTGTAGTATATATACATTCAGTGTACTAAGTATCGGGAATTTGTCAATAAAACAAAAAATACAAATTATTCATCTAAATTTATTTTATCGCCTTCAAAGTAGGCCCCATCGCTTGCAATACAACATCTCCACCGCTTCACCCAGTCTTCCATACATTTTTCATAGGCTATTTGCGGTATGGCCTTTAGCTCATTCAGCGAATTTTCTTTTATGGCTTCTATCGACTCAAAACGTTTTCCTCGAAGTGGTAATTTTAACTTGGGAAATAAAAAAAAGTCAGACGGAGCCATATCAGGTGAATACGGTGCTTGGTCGAGAACTTTTGTTGAATTTTTCGCTAAAAACTCTTTCACTATAATGGCTGTGTGTGATGGTGCATTATCATGGTGCAGCATCCATGAGTTGTGTTGCCACAAATCTGGACGTTTTCGGCGGATACTCTCACGCAAACGCTTCATGACGCCTAAATAATATTCTTTATTCACTGTTTCTCCCTCTGGAAGGAATTCGGAGTGAACCACACCACGGTAGTCAAAAAAAACTGTCAGCATCACCTTGATTTTGGAGCGACTTTGCCGCGGTTTTTTGGGTTTCGGCTCGTTTTCGAGACGCCATTCTGAAGACTGTTGGCTTGTTTGCATGTCGTACTCATAAACCCATGTCTCGTCGCCAGTTATTATACGTTTCATAAAGGTCGGATCCGTAGAAGCTCGGGAAACCATGTCTTCAGCGACATGCTTTCGCTGCGCTTTTTGAACAAAATTGAGCTCTTTTGGAACTAGTCGAGCGGCGACGCGTTTCATGCCTAAAATGTCAATGAGAATGTTGTGGACGGACTTAAAAGATATGTTCACCTCACTAGCCAACTCTCTCAGACTCATACGTCGATTTTCGAGCACTAGCTTCTTGATTCTGTCGATGTTTTCTTTGGTCGTATCGGTTGAAGGTCTACCAGAACGAGGCAAGTCTACTACTACTTCTCGACCTTCTTTAAAAGCCTTATACCATTCATAAGCCCTTGTTTTCGATATACACGATTCGCCGTAGGTATTTCGCAACATTTTTAGTGATTCACCACATGAAATATCATTTGAAACACAAAATTTAAGGCACACTCTTTGTTCAACAATATTTTCCATTGTAAAAATCGCCGAGGACTCAAAACTATGACCAACAAAAAGTGTAGTTTAAAACAAATTAAATGACAGATCCCGCTCAAATTTTGCGCGCTAAATCAGTACAGTGCTACCAACATGCAGTAAAAAAATTAGAACGACCTCTTTTACGCGGGTCTTTTTATTGACATATTCCCGATACTTTTTACACAGAGTAGTATATGTAGAGTGGGAGTGAAAACTGATATGACGGCTGATAAGAAATGACGGAAGAAATCACATAAGGTTAGGTTAGGAAGGGCAGGAGGATAAGGTTTTGATGTTGTACTTCGTAAAAGCAGAAATGCATCGCTGGTAGCTCTTAAAAAGCAGACTTATGTGGAGAGACGTTCTGTGGCTTGACTTATTTAAAAAGAGCAACCCCGGAGTTTCTTGCTCGTTCTTCTCTGGACTGCCTAGTGAATGAGCGATAACTGTATGTCATGACGATTTCAAATGTTATTCTTATAACTTACGAAATAAAACATTTTTAATTTTTTGATTTTTTGGCTGATAGGATAATGAGGATGATGTTGCGTGGATGGAAAGTGCTAAATTTGTATAAAATGAAATACATCTTAGTGAAAGTAATGATTTATATATATACTAAAAAAAAACATTATTTTAGCCCAGTATCCACTTTGACATAGAGACACTTATAACAACGAGATGAATTAATCATAAAGTTAGTTTTGCTTACATAACATTCATATTTTCTTACGAACTAGATTTTTTTTATACGAGTACATAATAGTTTCCACTAGGATGATGACGACGACATCTTAATCACATCTGATGTTAAGTGAAGATAAGCCGAAGGTAAATTTCAAACTTATTTAGATAACTGCCTATGTTAACTCAAGCAAACGGAATATACCAATATGGTGGAAGTTACCCACGTGGATAAATCAATCAAACTGAATACTAAACGAGTAGGGATCGAACCTACGGCCTCCATTTTGTAAATCCTATGTTTTTTACATTCAACCACGATGGTGGTAAAAGTGTTCAACTTATGTTACTAACATATTTTAAACACTATAGATATAATAAACGAATCCACAGACAAATCAGGTGTTCTATTACATAATTTCATAGTTATCGTCATCGGTTACGTTCTTACATGTGATTGGTGAGCTCATCGCTCGCTCGGCAATTTGATGGTTTCTCATTGGTCAACTTAATCGATGACGATACCGACGAAGTTACGTAATTTAAGAGCAGAACATTACAATTTAACATCTAATTTAAGTATCAAAAATATATGCTTTTATTTATTTATTTATTTTTCAACAAACTTTACTTAAAATTAAATTTTTACTAGGCATATACGCATAATTAGTTCATAAAGAGTTAACATAACAAATATTTTATCAAAAAGTCTTAATGTTTAATATACATAAGCACAGTATGAGCAAAACACTTTTATTATAATGGTTTTGTGTAGTCACATATCTATATTGTAAATACATTTATCACATTGAATGTTCAGAACACAGTCAAAGTGTTTTGAAGATGACAATGATGTAAAAAATTAGGGTTCCTTAGCTTGTACAGACGGCTTTTTCTCGACCTTCAACCTTTGTATTACTGCACATTTTAGCGACTGCAAAAGTAAATTTGTAGCTAAAAATGGCGGATATTCATCTTTTTCAAAATACATTGTTGTAGTGCTGAATGATTTTATTAAGTTGTCTTGACATGCATTTCAATAGCTACGGAAAGAGATTTTGACACTTTTTCGGAGACTCGTAACTAGCGAAAGAGCCCGTAAATATCCCACTGCAGGGATATAGGCCTTCCCTCGTACATGAGGGAGTATGGACCGTAGTAGTAAACTAAAATCATTTAATAAAAAAATTAGTTTTTTTATTAAATGATTAATAACATTAACTTTTGGAAATAAATAATTGTGCAATATGTACGAGTAATATTTTTATAATTACCATAGTCTATAAACTAAATATAATCAAACAATCCAGTAATCAGAACTTACAGCAGACTTAGAACAGTTTACTGTTTTGGCAAATTGGAAATGTTAATAGCAAAACAAAAATTGTATTTGACGAAATGGCGGGACGCAAAGAAACCAATTATAATAATCATCAACCTTGACTAATTTTATACTATATATGTGTGTCAAAGATGCCAATAAATGCCTATCTATTTATAGAGTTTCATAACGATCAAATTTAAACTGTAAAAGATATGCTGCTGTGACATGTACACAGATAGACATAACGCGTCATTTGGCTACTGAACCCTAAAACCAGACTGCACCTGACTTGACCGCATGGGATGTCTGCCGTCGATACTTTTCAGGTTGCATAAAAATTAACTTAGCTAGACATAATTCAGAACCGACTTATATAATTGCTATCTTATAGAGGTATATTAGAGAGATAATTTTGAATACTTAAGCCTAAAAAAACGGGCGCTTAGTCTAGATTTTTTTAGAAAACCCTATTTTTAATTTGTATCTTAATAACAATAAATACTAACTGATATTTAATTAGGTAGACTTTTGTTAAACACAGTTAACTTATTGATGGATAAAAATTCTTATAATTAGGCATGCATGTATTTTACCTGAAAATGTTGTCGAGCGGCGTTGCTTAAGACGAAAAATGAGAACTAATATTTTGTAACGATAATTTCCCTAAATGTTTTGAATTTAAAAAAATACCCATCAATTGAGTATGTTTTTTAAAGAAACACATTTTTAAAATTTTGCTTATTTAGTTGCTTACTGAGTACTTGGGTTTCTTACAAATGATTAATTTTTAGCAATTGTTACTACATTTACAACATTTTATTAAATGTTTCAAGGAAATCGCGGTTATTCGTTTTTATTTATATATTTATTTCTTCCGAGGTCAAACCGTATTTTTCCTGGGCCAATAGTTATCTACTTGTCGGCATAAAAGTGGGCGTTGCAAGCGAATGGGACGGTGCCAGTCCGTGTCGTGATACTCAGGCAATAAATACTGTCATCAATGACCATGGAACCTGAGATGCTATACCCAGTGAAGGGTAAACGTAGTTACATTCTCCTCACGCTACCTATTATTATAACGAACAAGGTGCATATCTCAAAAATGTAGCTAATTTATCGGTTGCTTCGGCATACTTAATATTATCGTATTATTTTTATCTAATAAGTCTTAATCTCACCTATATATTTACAAAAATGCTGTAAGTATATACAAATGTAAAGTAAATAAATAATAACCGTAAATAAAATTATATGTGATCTCGCTTAAAATAAGTTTAAATTACATCTTTAGTTATTTAAAAGAGATTACATACACATCACGTAAATACATAATGTGGTACCACCTACTGCAGAACTACGTCTTCGGTTGGAGCAATATTAGTCAACTCAATGATGTTGGATTCCACTGATTTGTTATAATGTCTCTTATTTTATGAGTACAATCAACATAAAAATTTGAAAAATATTCACAATGGTATTATTAACGAAATTGAAAAGTTATCACAGCTAAGTAGAGTAAGTAATAATGGTCAATAAACTTGTGACATAAGTTTGTTAAATTTTTTAGAATCTTCATACAAAGTACCTAACATAAATTAACGATAAACATGACTTCGTTATTATACTGTATATTCTTCCTAAAACTATTGCACAATATAATTGTTCCGATCTTTTGAGTGACACGGTAGTTTATCCCACACGAGATTTATTTTAACCATAGCGTTACTACTAATTGCTGTTTAAAAATCAGCATCGAAAGTACATCCTAGCAGTCAATAGGTCTTTACCTATGAAATTGGAGTTTTTTTTTCTTCGTTAATCATATGTACCATTCCTGCGATTTTCAAAGCTATATCCAAATTTGTTTTTTATTTGGAAAATGGAATATTATTTCAAGGTTTCACATGAAATATTTTTTCATTTGGGGGCTAAATCACAATAAAAAAAAATTGTACAGAGCTCTTTTCATGTGCTTCCCATAATCATTTCTTAGATTCGTTGAAACTTTTATAAAGCGATTACTTTTAAAAATTAACGCTGCCTATACTTAAAGTAATGTTATCCGAAATTTGGATTTGCCGTTCCCTAAAAAAAAATCAAAAATGTTAGTATGGAGAAAACTGTCTTAATGAAATTCTTCATACAAAACGCCAATTTCATAGGTAAGGACCTAATAGTTAGATAGTGCCAAGATAAAATGAATTTTGAAGGCTTGAGGTCAATGGCTAATTGTGAAACTATAATAGTTTGCACTTTTGACCACGCAATATGAAAAACAATCACATTTAGGTACAATAATACTTTACACAATACTAAATCTGTACAATTTATATAAAAAAAAATTGTTAAAGAAAAATACAATTCGCTAAGTAAACGATTGCTATTGTTAAGCTGCGAACATTATATTATATTCATGATATTTTAAGTATTTGTAGAAAATATAAACGCGTAAATACCATTTACAACAAAACTTATTCCAATTGTTTGCAGGTTTGTTAGGGTGGTGTTGGAATTGCAATATTCAAACGCTACACCTCCTCTTCAACAGAATAGAACCTCGATAATGTGACTATTCCAGGCTGCTCTTCATCATCGTAATCGGGAACCTCAGCCACATTCTTGCTGATATTCCATTGACACACTATTATTACTATGACACCTAATAAAATCAGTGAACCTGCTACAATACCAGTTATTATTATTGGATGCAATGAAGATGCCGATACTGGCATTTCGGTAGTAATTTCCGGAGGCATTGTTGTAGGTGTCGTGGGATCGGTAGTAGAAATTGTGGGAGTACTTGGATCGGTAGTAGTAGTAGTAGGGTCAGTGGTAGAAAATGTGGGAGTACTTGGATCTGTAGTAGTAGTAGGATCAGTAGTAATAATTGTGGGGGTACTTGGATCTGTAGTAGTAGTAGGGTAAGTGGTAGTAATTGTGGGAGTACTTGGATCTGTAGTAGTAGTGAGATCAGCAGTAGTAATTGTGGGAGTACTTGGATCTGTAGTAGTAGTAAGATCAGTAGTAGTAATTGTGGGAGTACTTGCATCTGTAGTAGTAGTAGGATCAGTAGTAGTAATTGTGGGAGTATTTGCTTCTGTAGTAGTAGTAGGATCAGTGGTAGTAATTGTGGGAGTACTTGGATCTGTAGTAGTAGTAGGGTCAGTAGTAGTAATTGTGGGGGTACTTGGATCTGTAGTAGTAGTAGGGTCAGTGGTAGTAATTGTGGGAGTACTTGGATCTGTAGTAGTAGTGAGATCAGTAGTAGTAATTGTGGGAGTACTTGGATCTGTAGTAGTAGTAGGATCAATAGTAGTAATTGTGGGAGTACTTGCACCTGTAGTAGTAGTAGGGTCAGTAGTAGTAATTGTGGGAGTACTGGGATCTATAGTAGTTGTAGGATCAGTAGTAGTAATTGTGGGAGTACTTGAATCTGTAGTAGTAGTAGGACCAGTAGTAGTAATTGTGGGAGTACTTGGATCTGTAGTAGTAGTAGGATCAGTAGTAGTAATTGTGGGAGTACTTGGATCTGTAGTAGTAGTAGGGTCAGTGGTAGTAATTGTGGGAGTACTTGGATCGGTAGTAGTAGTAGGGTCAGTAGTAGTAATTGTGGGAGTACTTGCATCTGTAGTAGTAGTAGGATCAGTAGTAGTAATTGTGGGAGTACTTGGATCTGTAGTTGTAGTAGGGTCAGTGGTAGTAATTGTGGGAGTACTTGGATCTGTAGTAGTAGTAGGGTCAGTAGTAGTAATTGTGGGAGTACTTGCATCTGTAGTAGTAGTAGGATCAGTAGAAGTAATTGTGGGAGTACTTGGATCTGTAGTAGTAGTAGGGTCATTAGTAGTAGTAGGGTCAGTAGTAGTAATTGTGGGAGTACTTAGATCTATAGTAGTTGTAGGATCAGTAGTAGTAATTGTGGGAGTACTTGAATCTGTAGTAGTAGTAGGATCAGTAGTAGTAATTGTGGGAGTACTTGGATCTGTAGTAGTAGTAGGATCAGTAGTAGTAATTGTGGGAGTACTTGGATCTGTAGTAGTAGTAGGGTAGGTGGTAGTAATTGTGGGAGTACTTGGATCTGTAGTAGTAGTAGGGTCAGTGGTAGTAATTGTGGGAGTACTTGGATCTGTAGTAGTAGTAGGGTCAGTGGTAGTAATTGCGGGAGTACTTGGATCTGTAGTAGTAGTGGGATCATCTGTAGTAGTTATTGTGGGTGTCGTGGGATCAGTAGTAGTAATTGTGGGAGTACTTGGATCTGTAGTAGTAGTAGGATCAGTAGTAGTAATTGTGGGAGTACTTGCATCTGTAGTAGTAGTGGGATCATCTGTAGTAGTTGTTGCGGGTGTCGTGGGATCAGTAGTAGTAATTGTGGGAGTACTTGGATCTGTAGTAGTAGTAGGGTCAGTGGTAGTCATTGTGGGAATACTTGGATCTGTAGTAGTAGTAGGGTCAGTAGTAGTAATTGTGGGAGTACTTGGATCTGTAGTAGTAGTAGGGTCAGTGGTAGTAATTGTGGGAGTACTTGGATCTGTAGTAGTAGTAGGGTCAGTAGTAGTAATTGTGGGAGTACTTGGATCTGTAGTAGTAGTAGGGTCAGTGGTAGTAATTGTGGGTGTACTTAGATCTGTAGTAGTAGTAGGGTCAGTGATAGTAATTGTGGGAGTACTTGGATCTGTAGTAGTAGTGGGATCAGTAGTAGTAATTGTGGGAGTACTTGGATCTGTAGTAGTAGTTGTGGGAGTACTTGGATCTGTGGTAGTAGTAGGATCAGTAGTAGTAATTGCGGGAGTACTTGGATCTGTAGTAGTAGTGGGATCATCTGTTGTTGTTGTTGTGGGTGTCGTGGGATCAGTAGTAGTAATTGTGGGAGTACTTGGATCTGTAGTAGTAGTAGGGTCAGTAGTAGTAATTGTGGGAGTACTTGGATCTGTAGTAGTAGTAGTAGGGTCAGTAGTAGTAATGGTGGGAGTACTTGGATCTGTAGTAGTAGTAGGGTCAGTGGTAGTAATTGTGGGAGTACTAG
Source organism: Oegoconia quadripuncta (assembly GCA_949316235.1). NCBI lineage: Eukaryota > Metazoa > Arthropoda > Insecta > Lepidoptera > Autostichidae > Oegoconia > Oegoconia quadripuncta. The sequence continues at coordinate 15,495,109 of OX438748.1, read as the reverse complement.
GATCTGTAGTAGTAGTAGTAGGGTCAGTAGTAGTAATGGTGGGAGTACTTGGATCTGTAGTAGTAGTAGGGTCAGTGGTAGTAATTGTGGGAGTACTTGGATCTGTAGTAGTAGTAGGGTCAGTAGTAGTAATGGTGGGAGTACTTGGATCTGTAGTAGTAGTAGGGTCAGTGGTAGTAATTGTGGGTGTACTTGGATCTGTAGTAGTAGTAGGGTCAGTAGTAGTAATGGTGGGAGTACTTGGATCTGTAGTAGTAGTAGGGTCAGTGGTAGTAATTGTGGGTGTACTTAGATCTGTAGTAGTAGTAGGGTCAGTGGTAGTAATTGTGGGAGTACTTGAATCTGTAGTAGTAGTAGGGTCAGTAGTAGTAATGGTGGGAGTACTTGGATCTGTAGTAGTAGTAGGGTCAGTGGTAGTAATTGTGGGAGTACTTGGATCTGTAGTAGTAGTAGGGTCAGTGGTAGTAATTGTGGGAGTACTTGGATCTGTAGTAGTAGTGGGATCAGTAGTAGTAATTGTGGGAGTACTTGGATCTGTAGTAGTAGTTGTGGGAGTACTTGGATCTGTGGTAGTAGTAGGATCAGTAGTAGTAATTGCGGGAGTACTTGGATCTGTAGTAGTAGTGGGATCATCTGTTGTTGTTGTTGTGGGTGTCGTGGGATCAGTAGTAGTAATTGTGGGAGTACTTGGATCTGTAGTAGTAGTAGGGTCAGTAGTAGTAATTGTGGGAGTACTTGGATCTGTAGTAGTAGTAGGGTCAGTGGTAGTAATTGTGGGAGTACTTGGATCTGTAGTAGTAGTAGGATCAGTAGTAGTAATTGTGGGAGTACTTGAATCTGTAGTAGTAGTAGGGTCAGTAGTAGTAATTGTGGGAGTACTTGGATCTGTAGTAGTAGTAGGGTCAGTGGTAGTAATTGTGGGAGTACTTGGATCTGTAGTAGTAGTAGGGTCAGTGGTAGTAATTGTGGGAGTACTTGGATCTGTAGTAGTAGTAGGGTCAGTGGTAGTAATTGTGGGAGTACTTGGATCTGTAGTAGTAGTAGGGTCAGTGGTAGTAATTGTGGGAGTACTTGAATCTGTAGTAGTAGTGGGATCATCTGTAGTAGTTATTGTGGGTGTCGTGGGATCAGTAGTAGTAATTGTGGGAGTACTTGGATCTGTAGTAGTAGTAGGATCAGTAGTAGTAATTGTGGGAGTACTTGAATCTGTAGTAGTAGTGGGATCATCTGTAGTAGTTGTTGTGGGTGTCGTGGGATCAGTAGTAGTAATTGTGGGAGTACTTGGATCTGTAGTAGTAGTAGGGTCAGTGGTAGTAATTGTGGGAGTACTTGGATCTGTAGTAGTAGTGAGATCAGTAGTAGTAATTGTGGGAGTACTTGGATCTGTAGTAGTAGTAGGATCAATAGTAGTAATTGTGGGAGTACTTGGATCTGTAGTAGTAGTAGGGTCAGTGGTAGTAATTGTGGGAGTACTTGGATCTGTAGTAGTAGTAGGGTCAGTGGTAGTAATTGTGGGAGTACTTGGATCTGTAGTAGTAGTAGGATCAGTAGTAGTAATTGTGGGAGTACTTGAATCTGTAGTAGTAGTAGGATCAGTAGTAGTAATTGTGGGAGTACTTGCATCTGTAGTAGTAGTAGGATCAGCAGTAGTAATTGTGGGAGTACTTGGATCTGTGGTAGTAGTAGGGTCAGTGGTAGTAATTGTGGGAGTACTTGCATCTGTAGTAGTAGTAGGGTCAGTGGTAGTAATTGTGGGAGCACTTGGATCAGTAGTAGTAGTAGGGTCAGTAGTAGTAATTGTGGGAGTACTTGGATCTGTAGTAGTAGTAGGGTCAGTGGTAATAATTGTGGGAGTATTTGGATCTGTAGTAGTAGTGGGATCAGTAGTAGTAATTGTGGGAGTACTTGCATCTGTAGTAGTAGTGGGATCATCTGTAGTAGTTATTGTGGGTGTCGTGGGATCAGTAGTAGTAATTGTGGGAGTACTTGGATCTGTAATAGTAGTAGGGTCAGTGGTAGTCATTGTGGGAATACTTGGATCTGTAGTAGTAGTAGGGTCAGTGGTAGTAATTGTGGGAATACTTGGATCTGTAGTAGTAGTAGGGTCAGTGGTAGTAATTGTGGGAGTACTTGGATCTGTAGTAGTAGTGGGATCATCTGTAGTAGTTATTGTGGGTGTCGTGGGATCAGTAGTAGTAATTGTGGGAGTATTTGGATCTGTAGTAGTAGTGGGATCAGTAGTAGTAATTGTGGGAGTACTTGCATCTGTAGTAGTAGTGGGATCATCTGTAGTAGTTATTGTGGGTGTCGTGGGATCAGTAGTAGTAATTGTGGGAGTACTTGGATCTGTAATAGTAGTAGGGTCAGTGGTAGTCATTGTGGGAATACTTGGATCTGTAGTAGTAGTAGGGTCAGTGGTAGTAATTGTGGGAGTACTTGGATCTGTAGTAGTAGTAGGGTCAGTGGTAGTAATTGTGGGAGTACTTGGATCTGTAGTAGTAGTGGGATCATCTGTAGTAGTTATTGTGGGTGTCGTGGGATCAGTAGTAGTAATTGTGGGAGTACTTGGATCTGTAGTAGTAGTAGGATCAGTAGTAGTAATTGTGGGAGTACTTGGATCTGTAGTAGTAGTGGGATCATCTGTAGTAGTTGTTGTGGGTGTCGTGGGATCAGTAGTAGTAATTGTGGGAGTACTTGGATCTGTAGTAGTAGTAGGGTCAGTGGTAGTAATTGTGGGAGTACTTGGATTTGTAGTAGTAGTAGGATCAGTAGTAGTAATTGTGGGAGTACTTGGATCTGTAGTGGTAGTAGGATCAGTAGTAGTACTTGCATCTGTAGTAGTTATTGTTGGTGTCGTGGGATCAGGTGTAGTGCTTATGGTAGTACTTCCATCAGTAGTAGTGGTAGTGGGATCTTCTGTAGTAGTTATTGTGGCTGTCGTGGGGTCAGTGGTAGTAATTGTGGTAGTACTTGCATCTGTAGTTGTAGTGGGATCATCGGTATTAGTTGTCAGAGGAATCGACGGGTCATCATCAATATCAGTTCTTGCGGGTGCTTTGACATCTGTAGTGTGTAATTTAGGTGTAAAGGAATTTGTAGTAATAAGAATATTTGAAATTCCATCTTCGAGCGGTATTTCGATTGTTGCAGCATTAGTGAGAATTATTGTATTCACGTCGGGCTCGGAAATGAAAATTGTAGTAGAACCTTCTGTCAGTGATTCTGATTCAATGAATTCAAATTTTTCTATATTTGAGCTGCTAACTCCAGTTATAAAATTAGTACTTTCAATTGGTGAGTCTGACTCAAATGTATCAGTTAATAATTCTGGAGAAGTGGTTTCATCTGATGAGAAATTAATTATATCGTCCGGAAATGTAATTGCAGTAAGCTCGAACGGGCTACCTGGAGCGGCAGTTCCAAACTCTTCTAATAGGTCGTTAATACCAAAATTGAAATTTACAGTCTTCATGTTTCTTCTCAAATATTTAGTTTGGACAGCTATTAAATTCACATCTTCATTGATAGGTTCATATCGCATTGAGTTAATATTTATATTGGAACTCGGAGACGTTTGACCCATCATTACAATCTGAAATATAGATAATTTAATTTGAATCTTATAAATTATCGGTAGCAATTTACGTTTCCCAAAACAAACAATTCTATTTTTCAGAAAAAGTTATCTTATCTAATTGTATTGTCGTTTATGACATGATAGTGATTGAACTGTTTAGTACTTTTTACTTACGTAATAATTATTTCCTTTGCTAGCGATATCAAATTTTAACACTGAAATTCCATTGATGAGGCCAGGATCCGAACACCGGATATCCTTTCTTGCAATTACTTTATCATTTGTACTTGATCGTGCTTCATATATAAATATCGAAAATTTGTCTTCCGAACAGTTAGATTCTATTAAAATGTCCGCTTCTAATGTTCCATTGGTAAATAATGGAAATGTCTTTGATTTACACTTAAATATCACTGTATTTACACTTGTAGTGTCGTCTGAATTCATAAAATCATAAAACCGATGGACATTTGATGGGAATCTTTGGCACATTATTTGTATATCATCATAAGTTACACCTTTAAACTTGCACTTAACACAGTAAAATAACATAGTCAATGTCAAGTGTAAAAAAATTACACGTATCGTATTCATTATTTTCAAACATAACAATGTTAATCCATTTCCGAATTACTCATTGTTTACTTCATCACACTTAATTGTTTACAAAAAACACGGCACTGATTTATTCTCCATTTTATATTTACTTTGTTTTGGGAGTGTAAAATGATATCATTTGTACTTGTATAAAAAATAGAAGCGATGTTTCCTTTATTACCGTAAGGCAGATGCGATGATAATAAAAAAGTACAATTAAATAATTGAGGAATTTATTATTGCCACTGTAGATTAGTTATCAGTTATCGGTAGATTGTTACTAACAAAATATTGATTAAATTTGATAAATGGGAACATGGGCTACTCTCGTTAATACACAAAATTCCAGATAGTCGATGATTGAAATTCCTAGCGGCGACACTTTAAAATTTTGTAAACGCTTTATTGTAATAAAGGAAATAAATACAAAACAAATTTACTATTAATTCTATGCACAAAGGCGGACTTATGCCACAGCGGGATATCTTCTAGTAAATCATAAACTTCGTTAAAGAACAGTAGATTGGGCGTTTATATTCAGTTAGCTACATCAGTAGGTATAGGCACGTAACAAGTAATTATATACAACGTGTAAAAAAGTACCCCTTAGAAGCCGATAAAGCAGCAAGCAAATATTATCATTTAATGTTATATACAATGTCTCAAACATAAATAAAATATTTTATTATTCATACTTTTATTTTATTTATTTTTAATATCATATTATACAAAAAAATCTAATCTTCACTTCATCGAAGGTGGAAGCGTACTGACCCGGAAACCCTAACACATTTGGGGGACTGGCTATCGTACCTCTGACAACCGGAACACAACAATGTTATTAACATTGCTGCTTGGCGGCAGATTTAGATAAGATGGTGGTAGCTAGCCAGGCGGACAATTAAAATACCCTACCACCAACCAAACCGAGTACTCAAACATATACCCCGCTGGGGATCGAACCCACGACCTCCAAATCGTAGACCCAATGTTGTTTACATTGAGCCACGGAGGCGGTTAATTACTTACGGTTAGTTACTTCATTTTAGTCGATACATAATTTTGTATGTACTACTTAACTAATTAAACAATTGAAAATTCTGGTCGGAAGTATTGCAATAATACGTAAAAAGAATACATTTTTGAATTGAGCGGGTTGGCTGTATAGATCATTGGACCTGTAATGGATGCAGATGAAAGGTAGGTATCTACCTTGTGGGTAAAAGTTTTACTTATTGACTGCGGCTCGCCTATTTAATTAAGTACTTACCTACCTACTTAAAAACTTTTCTTTATCGCTCCTATTTCAAATGCTGATTGTGACAGGAAATTGTCAAAAATAATTTATATAAAACCGACAAGCGAAATCATTTCATAACGCCAACTATAATGAAGTTTTTTTGGAAGATCAGGCTGTTAAAAAAATGCTGCAAAAATTTCAAAGCTTCTCAGAACATTTTGTCATGAATGACTGCCACACTTTACTTTCTAAAACTTCCCAAAATTAATAAACCGTTCTCAAGATTGAGATGACCTAAGTTATGCTTGAGAAGCTGTTGCATATTAAAACAGTAAAAAAAATAGTATTGAGACTGAGACGTGATCAATCTCAAGATCTTAATACTCCCTGAAAAGAGAAAACCGATGTAAATGTTAAAACAAGAAATCCGTGTTTTTGAAGAGCCGCTACCCATGTTCAAATTTCTTGCTTGTCTGGCAACACTGTATTTAATTTAGTTAACCTTATCCTCTGTCAAACAAGGTTTTTAAATTTGTTTCGTATGCAAACCCGAATAGCACATGCACTTGATTAAACTAATTTTATTCGAATTTTGGTTAACTTGGTTGTACATCCGAATCGACACCAATGTTAATCTAATCTCATCTAATCTAAATAATTATCTTAAGCTTTTCCGACCGGATTTTATTATCTCAAAAACAACTCACAATATTCTGAATTAATAAATGAATAAGACATAGGTCGTGGTTTACGTTTTACACAATATTAGTTTATTACTTTTACAATTCATGAAATAAATCTGGAAGGTTAAATTTTATTTTACAAATTATTTACATAACTATTTTCGAGACGTGACTCACAGCCCTACATAACAAGACAGCTAACTTGCCAACCTAGTGCGGGGCGGGGTGGATCGGTGGGACGGTGGGAGTGGCCATTCTGGACGTTAGAACTACAAGTACTATATTAATTCTGTGATAATACACTAACTCACCTGTCTGTCACACAATTTACACTCATAACAAACTCAATCAAAGGAAAAGTTTAAAATGTGCTCTCACTCTTTGAATGCGTAAAATGCCATTCTGCACGTTAGAACTATATTAAGTACTATATTAATTCTGTGATAATACACTAACTCACGTGTCACCTGTCTGTCACACAATTTACACTCATAACAAACTCAATCAAAGGAAAGGTTTAAAATGTGCTCTCACTCTTTGAATGCGTAAAGGTACGCCGCCCCATCGAACGTATGACGTTCCGTGACATTTAATTCGTGACCTTTGCAAAAACATCAGCAATCGTCGCCTTCATTTCTACGCGCGTCGAGCACTCATGAGCGTATACCATATTTTTAATATAGCACCATAAAAAGATAGTCTAACGCAGTTAAGTCCAGGGAAGGGGAAGCTAGTGATAATTGAAAAAAATACATACACACATCGAGAAAAGTTGTAAACTCAACGAAAAATCATATCTCCACTTTTTAATATTTCATATCTTTATAGTGTTTTAGCTTTACGTACTTTGTGGTATTATGTTACAATATTGGATGTGATAAAAATGATTGATCAGCCATAACTTGTCACATTTAGACGTATACACAAGGCAGAAAATTCTATACAATTTAAAAGTAACGTGAAGTTACAATCAATTTGCCTTGATAATCATCAGCCACGGGATATCTACTGTTAATTATTAGACCTCCTAGGCATATAGATTTTCAGAGAACTTGGTATACTTCGACCAGCTCCCAAAAAATTACAACATTGTATTAGTTGATATAAATAGAAAAGAACAATGATCCTGTGCGTTTCTTGCGCTACTTCTTTTCCCACAGATGATTTCCCTTTCCGAAGCGGTGGTAGGTTGGACATACTGACTGATCGAAAAATGCTTAAGCCCTTACATTTATTTCCAATAGATTTAAATTGAAATTAAAGTGTATTTTATTATATAAAATAAAGTGTATTAAATTGAAATAAATGCTTGAAGTTTGAAAGTTAGAACTACGGGTTGGATGCTGGCTGCACCCAAGCTAAGTTACGCGCTACTTGGTTTCCACTCCAGAACCTTAAGCCATATCTAAGTGCCTTATACATTAATCTCACAAGTAAAGGATGTTAATGTTTTTCGAGTGTATGTAAGTATTTAAATAATAATAAATAAAGTAGTAGATGGATAGAAATCTATGTTATTCCCTATAGTCGCTTGCCCGACGAATTTTAAAGTGCAAGGTGGCGTTGGGTTCGTTTTCATTCGTTCGAGTGTCATAAGCTAAAATTCAATACAAAATATGCAGTCGGGTTTTTTTCATTTTTAAATACTGAAATTATTATTCATAATTACATTTAAACTATATAGGGTGTAACAAAATTAACCCGACAAACTTTGGCAATTGCACGTACATGACAATAAAATAATATATTCATTAAAAAAACTAGCCTTAAAAATTTTGTTTCCGAGTAAAAAAATTAAATGTAAGTGCAAATGAAAATACATTATTAACAGACTTACTTCATTTCGATTGTACCTTATTTTATCCATGAGAAAAAAAAAAGGCAACATTCATATGGAAGTCGCCAAAGGGGGGTGGCGGGACACAAGGCGCAACCAATCACAGCAAGTTGCGGCGGTGCCGGGGCAAACGCCGGCGGCGAGCGGCAACTGGTCGCCTTTCGGCGTCTTCAAAGATACCGCGGCACGTGTTTGTGTGTTGTGGCACAGTACATAGAGTTCGCGGCCATTAAGGTCCAGCTCACAAAATTTACATATTTAAATTTTAAGTTTTGAATAAAATCTGTTAACTTCTGTTTGGCAGCAGACTTAGATAAGATCATGGTAGATAGCTAGGCGGATATTTAAAATGCCCTACCACCAACCAAACTGAGTACTTAACATGTACCCCGCTGGGGATCTAACGACAGATCTCCGATTCGTAAACCTTATGTTGTTTAAATAAGGGGGTTAAATGTTACCGTACAATGAATATAATATTTCGAAATTTCCAAAAATATAAGCGGACTCCTAATTTGGGACGTCCGGGTTCGATTCCCATGCAGGTCATGTACCAATAAGTTTTAAATTTAATTTAATTACTTATGTGCATTTTTCCGACTTCTCTTAAATGGTGAAGGAAAACATCAATCAATCAATCAATCAAATACGCTTTATTGTTTAAATAAGGAAGGTACATTGTACATACAGGAATAAAACATCGTGAGGAAACAAACAAAGAAATAAACAAAATATTCTTTATTGTACAACAATAAGAAACATAACAAAGATAAATAAGACAACGATAAATAAATAAGGAAAAGTAAACTTCTAAGGCATATGAAGTCCCCAACCCGCATTGGTCCAGCGTGGTGGACTCTGGCCCATACTCCCTCTTTATAAGAGGGAAAGCCTATAACCCTGCAGTGGTATGTTTACGGGCTGAAAAGATGAATTTTCAAAATGACGCCGATTAAACAAAAATTAAGTTTAATAAATAATGTTTATTAAAAAATAACAACGCAGAGAAATAAAGAAATAATAATAATTCTTATACGGTAAATAACAAAATTTATAATTTTTAACAAAATTTATAAGTTTGGCTTGGAACCGTAAACATAAATAACTCTGTACAAAATAATATAAATAACGTTACATAAAACAAATTAAATAGGATGCCTGAAATAATCTCTGGGTCGCTCTAGAAGTTCATCATCATAATTTCTGACTCTTGGAAGTTCTACCAGCCTAGGCACATCGTCTACAGAGTCAAGCATAGTTTGGGGAATTCTACTCTGTGCTCTTATTTTTCCAAATAAGTAACAAGAATAACCTATAATGAGGGTTACTATAACAGATATAATAACCACTAAAGATATAGTTAAGGGTGTCCAGAAAGTCGATATAACTGGTTCCCAAGGAGGTAACGTAGGAGTAGGTGTATCCGGTAATGTAGGAGTAGGTGTATCAGGCATTGTGGGAGTAGGAGTATCCGGTAATGTGGGAGTAGTTGTATCAGGCATTGTGGGAGTAGGAGTATCCGGTAATGTGGGAGTAGTTGAATCCGGTAATGTGGGAGTAGGAGTATCCGGTAATGTGGGAGTAGGTGTATCAGGCATTGTGGGAGTAGGAGTATCCGGTAATGTGGGAGTAGTTGTATCCGGTAATGTGGGAGTAGGTGTATCCGGTAATGTGGGAGTAGGTGTATCCGGTAATGTGGGAGTAGGTGTATCCGGTAATGTGGGAGTAGGTGTATCAGGCATTGTGGGAGTAGGAGTATCCGGTAATGTGGGAGTAGTTGTATCAGGTATTGTGGGAGTAGGAGTATCCGGTAATGTGGGAGTAGTTGTATCCGGTAATGTGGGAGTAGGTGTATCAGGCATTGTGGGAGTAGGAGTATCCGGTAATGTGGGAGTAGTTGTATCCGGTAATGTGGGAGTAGGAGTATCCGGTAATGTGGGGGTAGTTGTATCAGGTATTGTGGGAGTAGGAGTATCCGGTAATGTGGGAGTAGTTGTATCCGGTAATGTGGGAGTAGGAGTATCCGGTAATGTGGGAGTAGTTGTATCAGGCATTGTGGGAGTAGGAGTATCCGGTAATGTGGGAGTAGGAGTATCCGGTAATGTGGGAGTAGTTGTATCAGGTATTGTGGGAGTAGAAGTATCCGGTAATGTGGGAGTAGTTGTATCAGGCATTGTGGGAGTAGGAGTATCCGGTAATGTGGGAGTAGTTGTATCCGGTAATGTGGGAGTAGGTGTATCAGGCATTGTGGGAGTAGGAGTATCCGGTAATGTGGGAGTAGGTGTATCCGGTAATGTGGGAGTAGGAGTATCCGGTAATGTGGGAGTAGTTGTATCAGGTATTGTGGGAGTAAGAGTATCCGGTAATGTGGGAGTAGTTGTATCCGGTAATGTGGGAGTAGGAGTATCCGGTAATGTGGGAGTAGTTGTATCCGGTAATGTGGGAGTAGGTGTATCAGGCATTGTGGGAGTAGGAGTATCCGGTAATGTGGGAGTAGTTGTATCCGGTAATGTGGGAGTAGGAGTATCCGGAAATGTGGAAGTAGTTGTATCAGGTATTGTGGGAGTAGGAGTATCCGGTAATGTGGGAGTAGTTGTATCCGGTAATGTGGGAGTAGGAGTTTCCGGTAATGTGGGAGTAGTTGTATACGGTAATGTGGGAGTAGGTGTATCAGGCATTGTGGGAGTAGGAGTATCCGGTAATGTGGGAGTAGGAGTATCCGGTAATGTGGGAGTAGTTGTTACAGGCATTGTGGGAGTAGGAGTATCCGGTAATGTGGGAGTAGTTGTATCCGGTAATGTGGGAGTAGGTGTATCAGGCATTGTGGGAGTAGGAGTATCCGGTAATGTGGGAGTAGGAGTATCCGGTAATGTGGGAGTAGGTGTATCCGGTAATGTGGGAGTAGGTGTATCAGGCATTGTGGGAGTAGGAGTATCCGGTAATGTGGGAGTAGTTGTATCCGGTAATGTGGGAGTAGGTGTATCAGGCATTGTGGGAGTAGGAGTATCCGGTAATGTGGGAGTAGTTGTATCCGGTAATGTGGGAGTAGGTGTATCCGGTAATGTGGGAGTAGGAGTATCCGGTAATGTGGGAGTAGTTGTATCCGGTAATGTGGGAGTAGGTGTATCCGGTAATGTGGGAGTAGGAGTATCCGGTAATGTGGGAGTAGTCGTATCCGGTAATGTGGGAGTAGGTGTATCAGGCATTGTGGGAGTCGGAGTATCCGGTAATGTGGGAGTAGGTGTATCAGGCACTGTGGGAGTAGGAGTATCCGGTAATGTGGGAGTAGGTGTATCCGGTAATGTGGGAGTAGTTGTATCCGGTAATGTGGGGGTAGTTGTATCCGGTAATGTGGGAGTAGGTGTATCCGGTAATGTGGGAGTAGGAGTATCCGGTAATGTGGGAGTAGTTGTATCCGGTAATGTGGGAGTAGGTGTATCAGGCATTGTGGGAGTAGGAGTATCCGGTAATGTGGGAGTAGTTGTATCCGGTAATGTGGGAGTAGGTGTATCCGGTAATGTGGGAGTAGGAGTATCCGGTAATGTGGGAGTAGGAGTATCCGGTAATGTGGGAGTAGGAGTATCCGGTAATGTGGGAGTAGGAGTATCCGGTAATGTGGGAGTAGTTGTATCAGGCATTGTGGGAGTAGGAGTATCCGGTAATGTGGGAGTAGGAGTATCCGGTAATGTGGGAGTAGTTGTATCCGGTAATGTGGGAGTAGGTGTATCAGGCATTGTGGGAGTAGTTGTATCCGGTAATGTGGGAGTAGGTGTATCAGGCATTGTGGGAGTAGGAGTATCCGGTAATGTGGAAGTAGGAGTATCCGGTAATGTGGGAGTAGGTGTATCAGGCATTGTGGAAGTAGGAGTATCCGGTAATGTGGGAGTAGTTGTATCCGGTAATGTGGGAGTAGGTGTATCAGGCATTGTGGGAGTAGGAGTATCCGGTAATGTGGGAGTAGTTGTATCCGGTAATGTGGGAGTAGGTGTATCAGGCATTGTGGGAGTAGCTGTATCCGGGAATGTGGGAGTAGGTGTATCCGGGAATGTGGGAGTAGGTGTATCCGGTAATGTGGGAGTAGGAGTATCCGGTAATGTGGGAGTAGGTGTATCAGGCATTGTGGGAGTAGGAGTATCCGGTAATGTAGGAGTAGTTGTATCCGGTAATGTGGGAGTAGGTGTATCAGGCATTGTGGGAGTAGGAGTATCCGGTAATGTGGAAGTAGTTGTATCCGGTAATGTGGGAGTAGGTGTATCAGGCATTGTGGGAGTAGGAGTATCCGGTAATGTGGGAGTAGTTGTATCCGGTAATGTGGGAGTAGGTGTATCCGGTAATGTGGGAGTAGGTGTATCCGGTAATGTGGGAGTAGGTGTATCAGGCATTGTGGGAGTAGGAGTATCCGGTAATGTGGGAGTAGTTGTATCCGGTAATGTGGGAGTAGGTGTATCAGGCATTGTGGGAGTAGGAGTATCCGGTAATGTGGGAGTAGTTGTATCCGGTAATGTAGGAGTAGGTGTAGCCGGTAATGTGGGAGTAGGAGTATCCGGTAATGTGGGAGTAGTTGTATCCGGTAATGTGGGAGTAGGTGTATCCGGTAATGTGGGAGTAGGAGTATCCGGTAATGTGGGAGTAGTTGTATCCGGTAATGTGGGAGTAGGTGTATCAGGCATTGTGGGAGTCGGAGTATCCGGTAATGTGGGAGTTGGTGTATCAGGCACTGTGGGAGTAGGAGTATCCGGTAATGTGGGAGTAGTTGTATCCGGTAATGTGGGGGTAGTTGTATCCGGTAATGTGGGAGTAGGTGTATCCGGTAATGTGGGAGTAGGAGTATCCGGTAATGTGGGAGTAGTTGTATCCGGTAATGTGGGAGTAGGTGTATCAGGCATTGTGGGAGTAGGAGTATCCGGTAATGAGGGAGTAGTTGTATCCGGTAATGTGGGAGTAGGTGTATCCGGTAATGTGGGAGTAGGTGTATCAGGCATTGTGGGAGTAGGAGTATCCGGTAATGTGGGAGTAGGTGTATCAGGCATTGTGGGAGTAGGAGTATCCGGTAATGTGGGAGTAGTTGTATCCGGTAATGTGGGAGTAGGTGTATCCGGTAATGTGGGAGTAGGTGTATCCGGTAATGTGGGAGTAGGTGTATCAGGCATTGTGGGAGTAGGAGTATCCGGTAATGTGGGAGTAGTTGTATCCGGTAATGTGGGAGTAGGTGTATCAGGCATTGTGGGAGTAGGAGTATCCGGTAATGTGGGAGTAGTTGTATCCGGTAATGTGGGAGTAGGTGTATCCGGTAATGTGGGAGTAGGAGTATCCGGTAATGTGGGAGTAGTTGTATCCGGTAATGTGGGAGTAGGTGTATCCGGTAATGTGGGAGTAGGAGTATCCGGTAATGTGGGAGTAGTTGTATCCGGTAATGTGGGAGTAGGTGTATCAGGCATTGTGGGAGTCGGAGTATCCGGTAATGTGGGAGTTGGTGTATCAGGCACTGTGGGAGTAGGAGTATCCGGTAATGTGGGAGTAGTTGTATCCGGTAATGTGGGGGTAGTTGTATCCGGTAATGTGGGAGTAGGTGTATCCGGTAATGTGGGAGTAGGAGTATCCGGTAATGTGGGAGTAGTTGTATCCGGTAATGTGGGAGTAGGTGTATCAGGCATTGTGGGAGTAGGTGTATCAGGCATTGTGGGAGTAGTTGTATCCGGTAATATGGGAGTAGGTGTATCAGGCATTGTGGGAGTAGGAGTATCCGGTAATGTGGGAGTAGTTGTATCCGGTAATGTGGGAGTAGGTGTATCCGGTAATGTGGGAGTAGGAGTATCCGGTAATGTGGGAGTAGTTGTATCCGGTAATGTGGGAGTAGGTGTATCCGGTAATGTGGGAGTAGGAGTATCCGGTAATGTGGGAGTAGTCGTATCCGGTAATGTGGGAGTAGGTGTATCAGGCATTGTGGGAGTCGGAGTATCCGGTAATGTGGGAGTAGGTGTATCAGGCACTGTGGGAGTAGGAGTATCCGGTAATGTGGGAGTAGGTGTATCCGGTAATGTGGGAGTAGTTGTATCCGGTAATGTGGGGGTAGTTGTATCCGGTAATGTGGGAGTAGGTGTATCCGGTAATGTGGGAGTAGGAGTATCCGGTAATGTGGGAGTAGTTGTATCCGGTAATGTGGGAGTAGGTGTATCAGGCATTGTGGGAGTAGGAGTATCCGGTAATGTGGGAGTAGTTGTATCCGGTAATGTGGGAGTAGGTGTATCCGGTAATGTGGGAGTAGGAGTATCCGGTAATGTGGGAGTAGGAGTATCCGGTAATGTGGGAGTAGGAGTATCCGGTAATGTGGGAGTAGGAGTATCCGGTAATGTGGGAGTAGTTGTATCAGGCATTGTGGGAGTAGGAGTATCCGGTAATGTGGGAGTAGGAGTATCCGGTAATGTGGGAGTAGTTGTATCCGGTAATGTGGGAGTAGGTGTATCAGGCATTGTGGGAGTAGTTGTATCCGGTAATGTGGGAGTAGGTGTATCAGGCATTGTGGGAGTAGGAGTATCCGGTAATGTGGAAGTAGGAGTATCCGGTAATGTGGGAGTAGGTGTATCAGGCATTGTGGGAGTAGGAGTATCCGGTAATGTGGGAGTAGTTGTATCCGGTAATGTGGGAGTAGGTGTATCCGGTAATGTGGGAGTAGGTGTATCCGGTAATGTGGGAGTAGGTGTATCAGGCATTGTGGGAGTAGGAGTATCCGGTAATGTGGGAGTAGTTGTATCCGGTAATGTGGGAGTAGGTGTATCAGGCATTGTGGGAGTAGGAGTATCCGGTAATGTGGGAGTAGTTGTATCCGGTAATGTGGGAGTAGGTGTATCCGGTAATGTGGGAGTAGGAGTATCCGGTAATGTGGGAGTACTTGTATCCGGTAATGTGGGAGTAGGTGTATCCGGTAATGTGGGAGTAGGAGTGTCCGGTAAAGTGGGAGTAGTTGTATCCGGTAATGTGGGAGTAGGTGTATCAGGCATTGTGGGAGTCGGAGTATCCGGTAATGTGGGAGTAGGTGTATCAGGCACTGTGGGAGTAGGAGTATCCGGCAATGTGGGAGTAGGTGTATCCGGTAATGTGGGAGTAGTTGTATCCGGTAATGTGGGGGTAGTTGTATCCGGTAATGTGGGAGTAGGTGTATCCGGTAATGTGGGAGTAGGAGTATCCGGTAATGTGGGAGTAGTTGTATCCGGTAATGTGGGAGTAGGTGTATCAGGCATTGTGGGAGTAGGTGTATCCGGGAATGTGGGAGTAGGTGTATCCGGGAATGTGGGAGTAGGTGTATCCGGTTTTGTGGGAGTAGGAGTATCCGGTAATGTGGGAGTAGGTGTATCAGGCATTGTGGGAGTAGGAGTATCCGGTAATGTGGGAGTAGTTGTATCCGGTAATGTGGGAGTAGGTGTATCAGGCACTGTGGGAGTAGGAGTATCCGGTAATGTGGGAGTAGGAGTATCCGGTAATGTGGGAGTAGTTGTATCCGGTAATGTGGGAGTAGGTGTATCAGGCACTGTGGGAGTAGGAGTATCCGGTAATGTGGGAGTAGGTGTATCAGGCACTGTGGGAGTAGGAGTATCCCGTAATGTGGGAGTAGTTGTATCCGGTAATGTGGGAGTGGGTGTATCAGGCACTGTGGGAGTAGGAGTATCCGGTAATGTGGGAGTAGTTGTATCCGGTAATGTGGGAGTAGGTGTATCAGGCACTGTGGGAGTAGGAGTATCCGGTAATGTGGGAGTAGGTGTATCCGGTAATGTGGGAGTAGGTGTATCAGGCATTGTGGGAGTAGGAGTATCCGGTAATGTGGGAGTAGGTGTATCCGGTAATGTGGGAGTAGTTGTATCCGGTAATGTGGGGGTAGTTGTATCCGGTAATGTGGGAGTAGGTGTATCCGGTAATGTGGGAGTAGGAGTATCCGGTAATGTGGGAGTAGTTGTATCCGGTAATGTGGGAGTAGGTGTATCAGGCATTGTGGGAGTAGGTGTATCCGGGAATGTGGGAGTAGGTGTATCCGGGAATGTGGGAGTAGGTGTATCCGGTTTTGTGGGAGTAGGAGTATCCGGTAATGTGGGAGTAGGTGTATCAGGCATTGTGGGAGTAGGAGTATCCGGTAATGTGGGAGTAGTTGTATCCGGTAATGTGGGAGTAGGTGTATCAGGCACTGTGGGAGTAGGAGTATCCGGTAATGTGGGAGTAGGAGTATCCGGTAATGTGGGAGTAGTTGTATCCGGTAATGTGGGAGTAGGTGTATCAGGCACTGTGGGAGTAGGAGTATCCGGTAATGTGGGAGTAGGTGTATCAGGCACTGTGGGAGTAGGAGTATCCCGTAATGTGGGAGTAGTTGTATCCGGTAATGTGGGAGTGGGTGTATCAGGCACTGTGGGAGTAGGAGTATCCGGTAATGTGGGAGTAGTTGTATCCGGTAATGTGGGAGTAGGTGTATCAGGCACTGTGGGAGTAGGAGTATCCGGTAATGTGGGAGTAGGTGTATCAGGCACTGTGGGAGTAGGAGTATCCGGTAATGTGGGAGTAGTTGTATCCGGTAATGTGGGAGTGGGTGTATCAGGCACTGTGGGAGTAGGAGTATCCGGTAATGTGGGAGTAGTTGTATCCGGTAATGTGGGAGTAGGTGTATCAGGCACTGTGGGAGTAGGAGTATCCGGTAATGTGGGAGTAGTTGTATCCGGTAATGTGGGAGTAGGTGTATCCGGTAATGTGGGAGTAGGAGTATCCGGTAATATGGGAGTAGTTGTATCCGGTAATGTGGGAGTAGGTGTATCAGGCACTGTGGGAGTAGGAGTATCCGGTAATGTGGGAGTAGGAGTATCCGGTAATGTGGGAGTAGTTGTATCCGGTAATGTGGGAGTAGGTGTATCAGGCACTGTGGGAGTAGGAGTATCCGGTAATGTGGGAGTAGGTGTATCAGGCACTGTGGGAGTAGGAGTATCCCGTAATGTGGGAGTAGTTGTATCCGGTAATGTGGGAGTGGGTGTATCAGGCACTGTGGGAGTAGGAGTATCCGGTAATGTGGGAGTAGTTGTATCCGGTAATGTGGGAGTAGGTGTATCAGGCACTGTGGGAGTAGGAGTATCCGGTAATGTGGGAGTAGGTGTATCCGGTAATGTGGGAGTAGGTGTATCAGGCATTGTGGGAGTAGGAGTATCCGGTAATGTGGGAGTAGGTGTATCCGGTAATGTGGGAGTAGTTGTATCCGGTAATGTGGGGGTAGTTGTATCCGGTAATGTGGGAGTAGGTGTATCCGGTAATGTGGGAGTAGGAGTATCCGGTAATGTGGGAGTAGTTGTATCCGGTAATGTGGGAGTAGGTGTATCAGGCATTGTGGGAGTAGGTGTATCCGGGAATGTGGGAGTAGGTGTATCCGGGAATGTGGGAGTAGGTGTATCCGGTTTTGTGGGAGTAGGAGTATCCGGTAATGTGGGAGTAGGTGTATCAGGCATTGTGGGAGTAGGAGTATCCGGTAATGTGGGAGTAGTTGTATCCGGTAATGTGGGAGTAGGTGTATCAGGCACTGTGGGAGTAGGAGTATCCGGTAATGTGGGAGTAGGAGTATCCGGTAATGTGGGAGTAGTTGTATCCGGTAATGTGGGAGTAGGTGTATCAGGCACTGTGGGAGTAGGAGTATCCGGTAATGTGGGAGTAGGTGTATCAGGCACTGTGGGAGTAGGAGTATCCCGTAATGTGGGAGTAGTTGTATCCGGTAATGTGGGAGTGGGTGTATCAGGCACTGTGGGAGTAGGAGTATCCGGTAATGTGGGAGTAGTTGTATCCGGTAATGTGGGAGTAGGTGTATCAGGCACTGTGGGAGTAGGAGTATCCGGTAATGTGGGAGTAGGTGTATCAGGCACTGTGGGAGTAGGAGTATCCGGTAATGTGGGAGTAGTTGTATCCGGTAATGTGGGAGTGGGTGTATCAGGCACTGTGGGAGTAGGAGTATCCGGTAATGTGGGAGTAGTTGTATCCGGTAATGTGGGAGTAGGTGTATCAGGCACTGTGGGAGTAGGAGTATCCGGTAATGTGGGAGTAGTTGTATCCGGTAATGTGGGAGTAGGTGTATCCGGTAATGTGGGAGTAGGAGTATCCGGTAATATGGGAGTAGGTGTATCAGGCATTGTGGGAGTAGGAGTATCCGGTAATGTGGGAGTAGGAGTATCCGGTAATGTGGGAGTAGGTGTATCAGGCATTGTGGGAGTAGGAGTATCCGGTAATGTGGGAGTAGGTGTATCAGGCACTGTGGGAGTAGGAGTATCCGGTAATGTGGGAGTAGTTGTATCCGGTAATGTGGGAGTAGGTGTATCCGGTAATGTGGGAGTAGGAGTATCCGGTAATATGGGAGTAGGTGTATCAGGCATTGTGGGAGTAGGAGTATCCGGTAATGTGGGAGTAGGAGTATCCGGTAATGTGGGAGTAGGTGTATCAGGCATTGTGGGAGTAGGAGTATCCGGTAATGTGGGAGTAGTTGTATCCGGTAATGTGGGAGTAGGTGTATCACCCATTGTGGGAGTAGGAGTATCCGGTAATGTGGGAGTAGTTGTATCCGGTAATGTGGGAGTAGGTGTATCAGGCATTGTGGGAGTAGGAGTATCCGGTAATGTGGGAGTAGTTGTATCCGGTAATGTGGGAGTAGGTGTATCAGGCATTGTGGGAGTAGGAGTATCCGGTAATGTGGGAGTAGTTGTATCCGGTAATGTGGGAGTAGGTGTATCCGGTAATGTGGGAGTAGGAGTATCCGGTAATGTGGGAGTAGTCGTATCCGGTAATGTGGGAGTAGGTGTATCAGGCATTGTGGGAGTCGGAGTATCCGGTAATGTGGGAGTTGGTGTATCAGGCACTGTGGGAGTAGGAGTATCCGGTAATGTGGGAGTAGTTGTATCCGGTAATGTGGGGGTAGTTGTATCCGGTAATGTGGGAGTAGGTGTATCCGGTAATGTGGGAGTAGGAGTATCCGGTAATGTGGGAGTAGTTGTATCCGGTAATGTGGGAGTAGGTGTATCAGGCATTGTGGGAGTAGGAGTATCCGGTAATGTGGGAGTAGTTGTATCCGGTAATGTGGGAGTAGGTGTATCCGGTAATGTGGGAGTAGGTGTATCAGGCATTGTGGGAGTAGGAGTATCCGGTAATGTGGGAGTAGGTGTATCCGGTAATGTGGGAGTAGGAGTATCCGGTAATGTGGGAGTAGTTGTATCCGGTAATGTGGGAGTAGGTGTATCCGGTAATGTGGGAGTAGGTGTATCCGGTAATGTGGGAGTAGGAGTATCCGGTAATATGGGAGTAGGTGTATCAGGCATTGTGGGAGTAGGAGTATCCGGTAATGTGGGAGTAGGAGTATCCGGTAATGTGGGAGTAGGTGTATCAGGCATTGTGGGAGTAGGAGTATCCGGTAATGTGGGAGTAGTTGTATCCGGTAATGTGGGAGTAGGTGTATCACCCATTGTGGGAGTAGGAGTATCCGGTAATGTGGGAGTAGTTGTATCCGGTAATGTGGGAGTAGGTGTATCAGGCATTGTGGGAGTAGGAGTATCCGGTAATGTGGGAGTAGTTGTATCCGGTAATGTGGGAGTAGGTGTATCAGGCATTGTGGGAGTAGGAGTATCCGGTAATGTGGGAGTAGTTGTATCCGGTAATGTGGGAGTAGGTGTATCCGGTAATGTGGGAGTAGGAGTATCCGGTAATGTGGGAGTAGTCGTATCCGGTAATGTGGGAGTAGGTGTATCAGGCATTGTGGGAGTCGGAGTATCCGGTAATGTGGGAGTTGGTGTATCAGGCACTGTGGGAGTAGGAGTATCCGGTAATGTGGGAGTAGTTGTATCCGGTAATGTGGGGGTAGTTGTATCCGGTAATGTGGGAGTAGGTGTATCCGGTAATGTGGGAGTAGGAGTATCCGGTAATGTGGGAGTAGTTGTATCCGGTAATGTGGGAGTAGGTGTATCAGGCATTGTGGGAGTAGGAGTATCCGGTAATGTGGGAGTAGTTGTATCCGGTAATGTGGGAGTAGGTGTATCCGGTAATGTGGGAGTAGGAGTATCCGGTAATGTGGGAGTAGTTGTATCCGGTAATGTGGGAGTAGGTGTATCCGGTAATGTGGGAGTAGGAGTATCCGGTAATGTGGGAGTAGGTGTATCAGGCATTGTGGGAGTCGGAGTATCCGGTAATGTGGGAGTAGTTGTATCCGGTAATGTGGGAGTAGGTGTATCAGGCACTGTGGGAGTAGGAGTATCCGGTAATGTGGGAGTAGTTGTATCCGGTAATGTGGGAGTAGGTGTATCAGGCACTGTGGGAGTAGGAGTATCCGGTAATGTGGGAGTAGGTGTATCCGGTAATGTGGGAGTAGTTGTATCCGGTAATGTGGGGGTAGGTGTATCAGGCACTGTGGGAGTAGGAGTATCCGGTAATGTGGGAGTAGGTGTATCAGGCACTGTGGGAGTAGGAGTATCCGGTAATGTGGGAGTAGTTGTATCCGGTAATGTGGGAGTAGGTGTATCAGGCACTGTGGGAGTAGGAGTATCCGGTAATGTGGGAGTAGGAGTATCAGGCACTGTGGGAGTAGGAGTATCCGGTAATGTGGGAGTAGTTGTATCCGGTAATGTGGGAGTGGGTGTATCAGGCACTGTGGGAGTAGGAGTATCCGGTAATGTGGGAGTAGTTGTATCCGGTAATGTGGGAGTAGGTGTATCAGGCACTGTGGGAGTAGGAGTATCCGGTAATGTGGGAGTAGTTGTATCCGGTAATGTGGGAGTAGGTGTATCCGGTAATGTGGGAGTAGGAGTATCCGGTAATATGGGAGTAGGTGTATCAGGCATTGTGGGAGTAGGAGTATCCGGTAATGTGGGAGTAGGAGTATCCGGTAATGTGGGAGTAGGTGTATCAGGCATTGTGGGAGTAGGAGTATCCGGTAATGTGGGAGTAGTTGTATCCGGTAATGTGGGAGTAGGTGTATCACCCATTGTGGGAGTAGGAGTATCCGGTAATGTGGGAGTAGTTGTATCCGGTAATGTGGGAGTAGGTGTATCAGGCATTGTGGGAGTAGGAGTATCCGGTAATGTGGGAGTAGTTGTATCCGGTAATGTGGGAGTAGGTGTATCAGGCATTGTGGGAGTAGGAGTATCCGGTAATGTGGGAGTAGTTGTATCCGGTAATGTGGGAGTAGGTGTATCCGGTAATGTGGGAGTAGGAGTATCCGGTAATGTGGGAGTAGTCGTATCCGGTAATGTGGGAGTAGGTGTATCAGGCATTGTGGGAGTCGGAGTATCCGGTAATGTGGGAGTTGGTGTATCAGGCACTGTGGGAGTAGGAGTATCCGGTAATGTGGGAGTAGTTGTATCCGGTAATGTGGGAGTAGGTGTATCAGGCACTGTGGGAGTAGGAGTATCCGGTAATGTGGGAGTAGTTGTATCCGGTAATGTGGGAGTAGGTGTATCCGGTAATGTGGGAGTAGGAGTATCCGGTAATATGGGAGTAGGTGTATCAGGCATTGTGGGAGTAGGAGTATCCGGTAATGTGGGAGTAGGAGTATCCGGTAATGTGGGAGTAGGTGTATCAGGCATTGTGGGAGTAGGAGTATCCGGTAATGTGGGAGTAGTTGTATCCGGTAATGTGGGAGTAGGTGTATCACCCATTGTGGGAGTAGGAGTATCCGGTAATGTGGGAGTAGTTGTATCCGGTAATGTGGGAGTAGGTGTATCAGGCATTGTGGGAGTAGGAGTATCCGGTAATGTGGGAGTAGTTGTATCCGGTAATGTGGGAGTAGGTGTATCAGGCATTGTGGGAGTAGGAGTATCCGGTAATGTGGGAGTAGTTGTATCCGGTAATGTGGGAGTAGGTGTATCCGGTAATGTGGGAGTAGGAGTATCCGGTAATGTGGGAGTAGTCGTATCCGGTAATGTGGGAGTAGGTGTATCAGGCATTGTGGGAGTCGGAGTATCCGGTAATGTGGGAGTTGGTGTATCAGGCACTGTGGGAGTAGGAGTATCCGGTAATGTGGGAGTAGTTGTATCCGGTAATGTGGGGGTAGTTGTATCCGGTAATGTGGGAGTAGGTGTATCCGGTAATGTGGGAGTAGGAGTATCCGGTAATGTGGGAGTAGTTGTATCCGGTAATGTGGGAGTAGGTGTATCAGGCATTGTGGGAGTAGGAGTATCCGGTAATGTGGGAGTAGTTGTATCCGGTAATGTGGGAGTAGGTGTATCCGGTAATGTGGGAGTAGGTGTATCAGGCATTGTGGGAGTAGGAGTATCCGGTAATGTGGGAGTAGGTGTATCAGGCATTGTGGGAGTAGGAGTATCCGGTAATGTGGGAGTAGTTGTATCCGGTAATGTGGGAGTAGGTGTATCCGGTAATGTGGGAGTAGGTGTATCCGGTAATGTGGGAGTAGGTGTATCCGGTAATGTGGGAGTAGTTGTATCCGGTAATGTGGGAGTAGGTGTATCAGGCATTGTGGGAGTAGGAGTATCCGGTAATGTGGGAGTAGTTGTATCCGGTAATGTGGGAGTAGGTGTATCCGGTAATGTGGGAGTAGGAGTATCCGGTAATGTGGGAGTAGTTGTATCCGGTAATGTGGGAGTAGGTGTATCCGGTAATGTGGGAGTAGGTGTATCACCCATTGTGGGAGTAGGAGTATCCGGTAATGTGGGAGTAGTTGTATCCGGTAATGTGGGAGTAGGTGTATCAGGCATTGTGGGAGTAGGAGTATCCGGTAATGTGGGAGTAGTTGTATCCGGTAATGTGGGAGTAGGTGTATCAGGCATTGTGGGAGTAGGAGTATCCGGTAATGTGGGAGTAGTTGTATCCGGTAATGTGGGAGTAGGTGTATCCGGTAATGTGGGAGTAGGAGTATCCGGTAATGTGGGAGTAGTCGTATCCGGTAATGTGGGAGTAGGTGTATCAGGCATTGTGGGAGTCGGAGTATCCGGTAATGTGGGAGTTGGTGTATCAGGCACTGTGGGAGTAGGAGTATCCGGTAATGTGGGAGTAGTTGTATCCGGTAATGTGGGGGTAGTTGTATCCGGTAATGTGGGAGTAGGTGTATCCGGTAATGTGGGAGTAGGAGTATCCGGTAATGTGGGAGTAGTTGTATCCGGTAATGTGGGAGTAGGTGTATCAGGCATTGTGGGAGTAGGAGTATCCGGTAATGTGGGAGTAGTTGTATCCGGTAATGTGGGAGTAGGTGTATCCGGTAATGTGGGAGTAGGTGTATCAGGCATTGTGGGAGTAGGAGTATCCGGTAATGTGGGAGTAGGTGTATCAGGCATTGTGGGAGTAGGAGTATCCGGTAATGTGGGAGTAGTTGTATCCGGTAATGTGGGAGTAGGTGTATCCGGTAATGTGGGAGTAGGTGTATCCGGTAATGTGGGAGTAGGTGTATCCGGTAATGTGGGAGTAGTTGTATCCGGTAATGTGGGAGTAGGTGTATCAGGCATTGTGGGAGTAGGAGTATCCGGTAATGTGGGAGTAGTTGTATCCGGTAATGTGGGAGTAGGTGTATCCGGTAATGTGGGAGTAGGAGTATCCGGTAATGTGGGAGTAGTTGTATCCGGTAATGTGGGAGTAGGTGTATCCGGTAATGTGGGAGTAGGAGTATCCGGTAATGTGGGAGTAGGTGTATCAGGCATTGTGGGAGTCGGAGTATCCGGTAATGTGGGAGTAGTTGTATCCGGTAATGTGGGAGTAGGTGTATCAGGCACTGTGGGAGTAGGAGTATCCGGTAATGTGGGAGTAGTTGTATCCGGTAATGTGGGAGTAGGTGTATCAGGCACTGTGGGAGTAGGAGTATCCGGTAATGTGGGAGTAGGTGTATCCGGTAATGTGGGAGTAGTTGTATCCGGTAATGTGGGGGTAGTTGTATCCGGTAATGTGGGAGTAGGTGTATCCGGTAATGTGGGAGTAGGAGTATCCGGTAATGTGGGAGTAGGTGTATGAGGCGTTGTGGGAGTAGGAGTATCCGGTAATGTGGGAGTAGTTGTATCCGGTAATGTGGGAGTAGGTGTATCCGGTAATGTGGGAGTAGGAGTATCCGGTAATGTGGGAGTAGTTGTATACGGTAATGTGGGAGTAGGTGTATCCGGTAATGTGGGAGTAGGAGTATCCGGTAATGTGGGAGTAGTTGTATCCGGTAATGTGGGAGTAGGTGTATCAGGCATTGTGGGAGTCGGAGTATCCGGTAATGTGGGAGTAGGTGTATCAGGCACTGTGGGAGTAGGAGTATCCGGTAATGTGGGGGTAGGTGTATCCGGTAATGTGGGAGTAGTTGTATCCGGTAATGAGGGGGTAGTTGTATCCGGTAATGTGGGAGTAGGTGTATCCGGTAATGTGGGAGTAGGAGTATCCGGTAATGTGGGAGTAGTTGTATCCGGTAATGTGGGAGTAGGTGTATCAGGCATTGTGGGGGTAGGTGTATCCGGGAATGTGGGAGTAGGTGTATCCGGTAATGTGGGAGTAGGAGTATCCGGTAATGTGGGAGTAGGAGTATCCGGTAATGTGGGAGTAGGTGTATCAGGCATTGTGGGAGTAGGTGTATCCGGGAATGTGGGAGTAGGTGTATCCGGGAATGTGGGAGTAGTTGTATCCGGTAATGTGGGAGTAGGTGTATCAGGCATTGTGGGAGTAGGAGTATCCGGTAATGTGGGAGTAGGTGTATCCGGTAATGTGGGAGTAGGAGTATCCGGTAATGTGGGAGTAGTTGTATCCGGTAATGTGGGAGTGGGTGTATCCGGTAATGTGGGAGTAGGAGTATCCGGTAATGTGGGAGTAGTTGTATCCGGTAATGTGGGAGTAGGTGTATCAGGCATTGTGGGAGTCGGAGTATCCGGTAATGTGGGAGTAGGTGTATCAGGCACTGTGGGAGTAGGAGTATCCGGTAATGTGGGAGTAGGTGTATCCGGTAATGTGGGAGTAGTTGTATCCGGTAATGTGGGAGTAGGTGTATCCGGTAATGTGGGAGTAGGTGTATCCGGTAATGTGGGAGTAGGTGTATCAGGCATTGTGGGAGTAGGAGTATCCGGTAATGTGGGAGTAGTTGTATCCGGTAATGTGGGAGTAGGTGTATCAGGCATTGTGGGAGTAGGAGTATCCGGTAATGTGGGAGTAGTTGTATCCGGTAATGTGGGAGTAGGTGTATCCGATAATGTGGGAGTAGGTGTATCCGGTAATGTGGGATTAGGTGTATCAGGCATTGTGGGAGTAGGAGTATCCGGTAATGTGGGAGTAGTGGTATCCGGTAATGTGGGAGTAGGTGTATCAGGCATTGTGGGAGTAGGAGTATCCGGTAATGTGGGAGTAGTTGTGTCCGGTAATGTGGGAGTAGGTGAATCAGGCATTGTGGGAGTAGGAGTATCCGGTAATGTGGGAGTAGGTGTATCAGGCCGTGTGGGAGTAGGAGTATCCGGTAATGTGGGAGTAGGTGTATCAGGCATTGTGGGAGTAGGAGTATCCGGTAATGTGGGAGTAGTTGTATCCGGTAATGTGGGAGTAGGTGTATCCGGTAATGTGGGAATAGGTGTATCCGGTAATGTGGGAGTAGGTGTATCAGGCATTGTGGGAGTAGGAGTATCCGGTAATGTGGGAGTAGTTGTATCCGGTAATGTGGGAGTAGGTGTATCAGACATTGTGGGAGTAGGAGTATCCGGTAATGTGGGAGTAGTTGTATCCGGTAATGTGGGAGTAGGTGTATCCGGTAATGTGGGAGTAGGAGTATCCGGTAATGTGGGAGTAGTTGTATCCGGTAATGTGGGAGTAGGTGTATCCGGTAATGTGGGAGTAGGAGTATCCGGTAATGTGGGAGTAGTTGTATCCGGTAATGTGGGAGTAGGTGTATCAGGCATTGTGGGAGTCGGAGTATCCGGTAATGTGGGAGTAGGTGTATCAGGCACTGTGGGAGTAGGAGTATCCGGTAATGTGGGAGTAGGTGTATCCGGTAATGTGGGAGTAGTTGTATCCGGTAATGTGGGGGTAGTTGTATCCGGTAATGTGGGAGTAGGTGTATCCGGTAATGTGGGAGTAGGAGTATCCGGTAATGTGGGAGTAGTTGTATCCGGTAATGTGGGAGTAGGTGTATCAGGCATTGTGGGAGTAGGTGTATCCGGTAATGTGGGAGTAGGTGTATCCGGTAATGTGGGAGTAGGAGTATCCGGTAATGTGGGAGTAGTTGTATCCGGTAATGTGGGAGTAGGTGTATCAGGTAATGTGGGAGTAGGAGTATCCGGTAATGTGGGAGTAGTTGTATCCGGTAATGTGGGAGTAGGTGTATCAGGCATTGTGGGAGTCGGAGTATCCGGTAATGTGGGAGTAGGTGTATCAGGCACTGTGGGAGTAGGAGTATCCGGTAATGTGGGAGTAGTTGTATCCGGTAATGTGGGAGTAGGTGTATCAGGCATTGTGGGAGTAGGAGTATCCGGTAATGTGGGAGTAGTTGTATCCGGTAATGTGGGAGTAGGTGTATCCGATAATGTGGGAGTAGTTGTATCCGGTAATGTGGGAGTAGGTGTATCCGGTAATGTGGGAATAGGTGTATCCGGTAATGTGGGAGTAGGTGTATCAGGCATTGTGGGAGTAGGAGTATCCGGTAATGTGGGAGTAGTTGTATCCGGTAATGTGGGAGTAGGTGTATCAGGCATTGTGGGAGTAGGAGTATCCGGTAATGTGGGAGTAGTTGAATCCGGTAATGTGGGAGTAGGTGTATCCGGTAATGTGGGAGTAGGAGTATCCGGTAATGTGGGAGTAGTTGTATCCGGTAATGTGGGAGTAGGTGTATCCGGTAATGTGGGAGTAGGAGTATCCGGTAATGTGGGAGTAGTTGTATCCGGTAATGTGGGAGTAGGTGTATCAGGCATTGTGGGAGTCGGAGTATCCGGTAATGTGGGAGTAGGTGTATCAGGCACTGTGGGAGTAGGAGTATCCGGTAATGTGGGAGTAGGTGTATCCGGTAATGTGGGAGTAGTTGTATCCGGTAATGTGGGGGTAGTTGTATCCGGTAATGTGGGAGTAGGTGTATCCGGTAATGTGGGAGTAGGAGTATCCGGTAATGTGGGAGTAGTTGTATCCGGTAATGTGGGAGTAGGTGTATCAGGCATTGTGGGAGTAGGTGTATCCGGTAATGTGGGAGTAGGTGTATCCGGTAATGTGGGAGTAGGAGTATCCGGTAATGTGGGAGTAGTTGTATCCGGTAATGTGGGAGTAGGTGTATCCGGTAATGTGGGAGTAGGAGTATCCGGTAATGTGGGAGTAGTTGTATCCGGTAATGTGGGAGTAGGTGTATCAGGCATTGTGGGAGTCGGAGTATCCGGTAATGTGGGAGTAGGTGTATCAGGCACTGTGGGAGTAGGAGTATCCGGTAATGTGGGAGTAGGTGTATCCGGTAATGTGGGAGTAGTTGTATCCGGTAATGTGGGGGTAGTTGTATCCGGTAATGTGGGAGTAGGTGTATCCGGTAATGTGGGAGTAGGAGTATCCGGTAATGTGGGAGTAGTTGTATCCGGTAATGTGGGAGTAGGTGTATCAGGCATTGTGGGAGTAGGAGTATCCGGTAATGTGGGAGTAGTTGTATCCGGTAATGTGGGAGTAGGTGTATCAGGCATTGTGGGAGTAGGAGTATCCGGTAATGTGGGAGTAGTTGTATCCGGTAATGTGGGAGTAGGTGTATCAGGCATTGTGGGAGTAGGAGTATCCGGTAATGTGGGAGTAGTTGTATCCGGTAATGTGGGAGTAGATGTATCAGGCATTGTGGGAGTCGGAGTATCCGGTAATGTGGGAGTAGGTGTATCAGGCACTGTGGGAGTAGGAGTATCCGGTAATGTGGGAGTCGGAGTATCCGGTAATGTGGGAGTAGGTGTATCAGGCACTGTGGGAGTAGGAGTATCCGGTAATGTGGGAGTAGGTGTATCCGGTAATGTGGGAGTAGTTGTATCCGGTAATGTGGGGGTAGTTGTATCCGGTAATGTGGGAGTAGGTGTATCCGGTAATGTGGGAGTAGGAGTATCCGGTAATGTGGGAGTAGTTGTATCCGGTAATGTGGGAGTAGGTGTATCAGGCATTGTGGGAGTAGGAGTATCCGGTAATGTGGGAGTAGTTGTATCCGGTAATGTGGGAGTAGGTGTATCAGGCATTGTGGGAGTAGGAGTATCCGGTAATGTGGGAGTAGTTGTATCCGGTAATGTGGGAGTAGGTGTATCAGGCATTGTGGGAGTAGGAGTATCCGGTAATGTGGGAGTAGTTGTATCCGGTAATGTGGGAGTAGGTGTATCAGGCATTGTGGGAGTCGGAGTATCCGGTAATGTGGGAGTAGGTGTATCAGGCACTGTGGGAGTAGGAGTATCCGGTAATGTGGGAGTAGGTGTATCCGGTAATGTGGGAGTAGTTGTATCCGGTAATGTGGGGGTAGTTGTATCCGGTAATGTGGGAGTAGGTGTATCCGGTAATGTGGGAGTAGGAGTATCCGGTAATGTGGGAGTAGTTGTATCCGGTAATGTGGGAGTAGGTGTATCAGGCATTGTGGGAGTAGGAGTATCCGGTAATGTGGGAGTAGTTGTATCCGGTAATGTGGGAGTAGGTGTATCAGGCATTGTGGGAGTAGGAGTATCCGGTAATGTGGGAGTAGTTGTATCCGGTAATGTGGGAGTAGGTGTATCAGGCATTGTGGGAGTAGGAGTATCCGGTAATGTGGGAGTAGTTGTATCCGGTAATGTGGGAGTAGATGTATCAGGCATTGTGGGAGTAGGAGTATCCGGTAATGTGGGAGTAGTTGTATCCGGTAATGTGGGAGTAGGTGTATCCGGTAATGTGGGAGTAGTTGTATCCGGTAATGTGGGAGTAGGTGTATCCGGTAATGTGGGAGTAGTTGTATCCGGTAATGTGGGAGTAGGTGTATCAGGCATTGTGGGAGTCGGAGTATCCGGTAATGTGGGAGTAGGTGTATCAGGCACTGTGGGAGTAGGAGTATCCGGTAATGTGGGAGTAGGTGTATCCGGTAATGTGGGAGTAGTTGTATCCGGTAATGTGGGGGTAGTTGTATCCAGTAATGTGGGAGTAGGTGTATCCGGTAATGTGGGAGTAGGAGTATCCGGTAATGTGGGAGTAGTTGTATCCGGTAATGTGGGAGTAGGTGTATCAGGCATTGTGGGAGTAGGTGTATCCGGGAATGTGGGAGTAGGTGTATCCGGGAATGTGGGAGTAGGTGTATCCGGTTTTGTGGGAGTAGGAGTATCCGGTAATGTGGGAGTAGGTGTATCAGGCATTGTGGGAGTAGGAGTATCCGGTAATGTAGGAGTAGTTGTATCCGGTAATGTGGGAGTAGGTGTATCAGGCATTGTGGGAGTAGGAGTATCCGGTAATGTGGGAGTAGTTGTATCCGGTAATGTGGGAGTAGGTGTATCAGGCATTGTGGGAGTAGGAGTATCCGGTAATGTGGGAGTAGTTGTATCCGGTAATGTTGGAGTAGGTGTATCCGGTAATGTGGGACTAGGTGTATCCGGTAATGTGGGAGTAGGTGTATCAGGCATTGTGGGAGTAGGAGTATCCGGTAATGTGGGAGTAGTTGTATCCGGTAATGTGGGAGTAGGTGTATCAGGCATTGTGGGAGTAGGAGTATCCGGTAATGTGGGAGTAGTTGTATCCGGTAATGTGGGAGTAGGTGTATCAGGCATTGTGGGAGTAGGAGTATCCGGTAATGTGGGAGTAGTTGTATCCGGTAATGTGGGAGTAGATGTATCAGGCATTGTGGGAGTAGGAGTATCCGGTAATGTGGGAGTAGTTGTATCCGGTAATGTGGGAGTAGGTGTATCCGGTAATGTGGGAGTAGTTGTATCCGGTAATGTGGGAGTAGGTGTATCCGGTAATGTGGGAGTAGGAGTATCCGGTAAT
Source organism: Oegoconia quadripuncta (assembly GCA_949316235.1). Lineage (NCBI taxonomy): Eukaryota > Metazoa > Arthropoda > Insecta > Lepidoptera > Autostichidae > Oegoconia > Oegoconia quadripuncta. The sequence goes on along the minus strand of OX438748.1, from coordinate 15,465,296 downwards.
GTGGGAGTAGTTGTATCCGGTAATGTGGGAGTAGGTGTATCCGGTAATGTGGGAGTAGGAGTATCCGGTAATGTGGGAGTAGGTGTATCAGGCATTGTGGGAGTCGGAGTATCCGGTAATGTGGGAGTAGTTGTATCCGGTAATGTGGGAGTAGGTGTATCAGGCACTGTGGGAGTAGGAGTATCCGGTAATGTGGGAGTAGTTGTATCCGGTAATGTGGGAGTAGGTGTATCAGGCACTGTGGGAGTAGGAGTATCCGGTAATGTGGGAGTAGGTGTATCCGGTAATGTGGGAGTAGTTGTATCCGGTAATGTGGGGGTAGTTGTATCCGGTAATGTGGGAGTAGGTGTATCCGGTAATGTGGGAGTAGGAGTATCCGGTAATGTGGGAGTAGGTGTATCAGGCATTGTGGGAGTAGGAGTATCCGGTAATGTGGGAGTAGTTGTATCCGGTAATGTGGGAGTAGGTGTATCCGGTAATGTGGGAGTAGGAGTATCCGGTAATGTGGGAGTAGTTGTATACGGTAATGTGGGAGTAGGTGTATCCGGTAATGTGGGAGTAGGAGTATCCGGTAATGTGGGAGTAGTTGTATCCGGTAATGTGGGAGTAGGTGTATCAGGCATTGTGGGAGTCGGAGTATCCGGTAATGTGGGAGTAGGTGTATCAGGCACTGTGGGAGTAGGAGTATCCGGTAATGTGGGAGTAGGTGTATCCGGTAATGTGGGAGTAGTTGTATCCGGTAATGTGGGGGTAGTTGTATCCGGTAATGTGGGAGTAGGTGTATCCGGTAATGTGGGAGTAGGAGTATCCGGTAATGTGGGAGTAGTTGTATCCGGTAATGTGGGAGTAGGTGTATCAGGCATTGTGGGGGTAGGTGTATCCGGGAATGTGGGAGTAGGTGTATCCGGTAATGTGGGAGTAGGAGTATCCGGTAATGTGGGAGTAGGAGTATCCGGTAATGTGGGAGTAGGTGTATCAGGCATTGTGGGAGTAGGTGTATCCGGGAATGTGGGAGTAGGTGTATCCGGGAATGTGGGAGTAGTTGTATCCGGTAATGTGGGAGTAGGTGTATCAGGCATTGTGGGAGTAGGAGTATCCGGTAATGTGGGAGTAGGTGTATCCGGTAATGTGGGAGTAGGAGTATCCGGTAATGTGGGAGTAGTTGTATCCGGTAATGTGGGAGTAGGTGTATCCGGTAATGTGGGAGTAGGAGTATCCGGTAATGTGGGAGTAGTTGTATCCGGTAATGTGGGAGTAGGTGTATCAGGCATTGTGGGAGTCGGAGTATCCGGTAATGTGGGAGTAGGTGTATCAGGCACTGTGGGAGTAGGAGTATCCGGTAATGTGGGAGTAGGTGTATCCGGTAATGTGGGAGTAGTTGTATCCGGTAATGTGGGAGTAGGTGTATCCGGTAATGTGGGAGTAGGTGTATCCGGTAATGTGGGAGTAGTTGTATCCGGTAATGTGGGAGTAGGTGTATCAGGCATTGTGGGAGTAGGAGTATCCGGTAATGTGGGAGTAGTTGTATCCGGTAATGTGGGAGTAGGTGTATCCGATAATGTGGGAGTAGGTGTATCCGGTAATGTGGGATTAGGTGTATCAGGCATTGTGGGAGTAGGAGTATCCGGTAATGTGGGAGTAGTGGTATCCGGTAATGTGGGAGTAGGTGTATCAGGCATTGTGGGAGTAGGAGTATCCGGTAATGTGGGAGTAGTTGTGTCCGGTAATGTGGGAGTAGGTGTATCAGGCATTGTGGGAGTAGGAGTATCCGGTAATGTGGGAGTAGGTGTATCAGGCATTGTGGGAGTAGGAGTATCCGGTAATGTGGGAGTAGGTGTATCAGGCATTGTGGGAGTAGGAGTATCCGGTAATGTGGGAGTAGTTGTATCCGGTAATGTGGGAGTAGGTGTATCCGGTAATGTGGGAATAGGTGTATCCGGTAATGTGGGAGTAGGTGTATCAGGCATTGTGGGAGTAGGAGTATCCGGTAATGTGGGACTAGTTGTATCCGGTAATGTGGGAGTAGGTGTATCAGACATTGTGGGAGTAGGAGTATCCGGTAATGTGGGAGTAGTTGTATCCGGTAATGTGGGAGTAGGTGTATCCGGTAATGTGGGAGTAGGAGTATCCGGTAATGTGGGAGTAGTTGTATCCGGTAATGTGGGAGTAGGTGTATCCGGTAATGTGGGAGTAGGAGTATCCGGTAATGTGGGAGTAGTTGTATCCGGTAATGTGGGAGTAGGTGTATCAGGCATTGTGGGAGTCGGAGTATCCGGTAATGTGGGAATAGGTGTATCAGGCACTGTGGGAGTAGGAGTATCCGGTAATGTGGGAGTAGGTGTATCCGGTAATGTGGGAGTAGTTGTATCCGGTAATGTGGGGGTAGTTGTATCCGGTAATGTGGGAGTAGGTGTATCCGGTAATGTGGGAGTAGGAGTATCCGGTAATGTGGGAGTAGTTGTATCCGGTAATGTGGGAGTAGGTGTATCAGGCATTGTGGGAGTAGGTGTATCCGGTAATGTGGGAGTAGGTGTATCCGGTAATGTGGGAGTAGGAGTATCCGGTAATGTGGGAGTAGTTGTATCCGGTAATGTGGGAGTAGGTGTATCCGGTAATGTGGGAGTAGGAGTATCCGGTAATGTGGGAGTAGTTGTATCCGGTAATGTGGGAGTAGGTGTATCAGGCATTGTGGGAGTCGGAGTATCCGGTAATGTGGGAGTAGGTGTATCAGGCACTGTGGGAGTAGGAGTATCCGGTAATGTGGGAGTAGTTGTATCCGGTAATGTGGGAGTAGGTGTATCAGGCATTGTGGGAGTAGGAGTATCCGGTAATGTGGGAGTAGTTGTATCCGGTAATGTGGGAGTAGGTGTATCCGATAATGTGGGAGTAGGTGTATCCGGTAATGTGGGATTAGGTGTATCAGGCATTGTGGGAGTAGGAGTATCCGGTAATGTGGGAGTAGTGGTATCCGGTAATGTGGGAGTAGGTGTATCAGGCATTGTGGGAGTAGGAGTATCCGGTAATGTGGGAGTAGTTGTGTCCGGTAATGTGGGAGTAGGTGTATCAGGCATTGTGGGAGTAGGAGTATCCGGTAATGTGGGAGTAGGTGTATCAGGCATTGTGGGAGTAGGAGTATCCGGTAATGTGGGAGTAGGTGTATCAGGCATTGTGGGAGTAGGAGTATCCGGTAATGTGGGAGTAGTTGTATCCGGTAATGTGGGAGTAGGTGTATCCGGTAATGTGGGAATAGGTGTATCCGGTAATGTGGGAGTAGGTGTATCAGGCATTGTGGGAGTAGGAGTATCCGGTAATGTGGGAGTAGTTGTATCCGGTAATGTGGGAGTAGGTGTATCAGGCATTGTGGGAGTAGGAGTATCCGGTAATGTGGGAGTAGTTGAATCCGGTAATGTGGGAGTAGGTGTATCCGGTAATGTGGGAGTAGGAGTATCCGGTAATGTGGGAGTAGTTGTATCCGGTAATGTGGGAGTAGGTGTATCCGGTAATGTGGGAGTAGGAGTATCCGGTAATGTGGGAGTAGTTGTATCCGGTAATGTGGGAGTAGGTGTATCAGGCATTGTGGGAGTCGGAGTATCCGGTAATGTGGGAGTAGGTGTATCAGGCACTGTGGGAGTAGGAGTATCCGGTAATGTGGGAGTAGGTGTATCCGGTAATGTGGGAGTAGTTGTATCCGGTAATGTGGGGGTAGTTGTATCCGGTAATGTGGGAGTAGGTGTATCCGGTAATGTGGGAGTAGTTGTATCCGGTAATGTGGGAGTAGGTGTATCAGGCACTGTGGGAGTAGGAGTATCCGGTAATGTGGGAGTAGGTGTATCCGGTAATGTGGGAGTAGTTGTATCCGGTAATGTGGGGGTAGTTGTATCCGGTAATGTGGGAGTAGGTGTATCCGGTAATGTGGGAGTAGGAGTATCCGGTAATGTGGGAGTAGTTGTATCCGGTAATGTGGGAGTAGGTGTATCAGGCATTGTGGGAGTAGGAGTATCCGGTAATGTGGGAGTAGTTGTATCCGGTAATGTGGGAGTAGGTGTATCAGGCATTGTGGGAGTAGGAGTATCCGGTAATGTGGGAGTAGTTGTATCCGGTAATGTGGGAGTAGGTGTATCAGGCATTGTGGGAGTAGGAGTATCCGGTAATGTGGGAGTAGTTGTATCCGGTAATGTGGGAGTAGATGTATCAGGCATTGTGGGAGTAGGAGTATCCGGTAATGTGGGAGTAGTTGTATCCGGTAATGTGGGAGTAGGTGTATCCGGTAATGTGGGAGTAGTTGTATCCGGTAATGTGGGAGTAGGTGTATCCGGTAATGTGGGAGTAGGTGTATCCGGTAATGTGGGAGTAGGTGTATCAGGCATTGTGGGAGTAGGAGTATCCGGTAATGTGGGAGTAGTTGTATCCGGTAATGTGGGAGTAGGTGTATCAGGCATTGTGGGAGTAGGAGTATCCGGTAATGTGGGAGTAGTTGTATCCGGTAATGTGGGAGTAGGTGTATCCGGTAATGTGGGAGTAGGAGTATCCGGTAATGTGGGAGTAGTTGTATCCGGTAATGTGGGAGTAGGTGTATCCGGTAATGTGGGAGTAGGAGTGTCCGGTAAAGTGGGAGTAGTTGTATCCGGTAATGTGGGAGTAGGTGTATCAGGCATTGTGGGAGTCGGAGTATCCGGTAATGTGGGAGTAGGTGTATCAGGCATTGTGGGAGTCGGAGTATCCGGTAATGTGGGAGTAGGTGTATCAGGCACTGTGGGAGTAGGTGTATCCGGTAATGTGGGAGTAGTTGTATCCGGTAATGTGGGGGTAGTTGTATCCAGTAATGTGGGAGTAGGTGTATCCGGTAATGTGGGAGTAGGAGTATCCGGTAATGTGGGAGTAGTTGTATCCGGTAATGTGGGAGTAGGTGTATCAGGCATTGTGGGAGTAGGTGTATCCGGGAATGTGGGAGTAGGTGTATCCGGGAATGTGGGAGTAGGTGTATCCGGTTTTGTGGGAGTAGGTGTATCAGGCATTGTGGGAGTCGGAGTATCCGGTAATGTGGGAGTAGGTGTATCAGGCACTGTGGGAGTAGGAGTATCCGGTAATGTGGGAGTAGGTGTATCCGGTAATGTGGGAGTAGTTGTATCCGGTAATGTGGGGGTAGTTGTATCCGGTAATGTGGGAGTAGGTGTATCCGGTAATGTGGGAGTAGGAGTATCCGGTAATGTTGGAGTAGGTGTATCCGGTAATGTGGGACTAGGTGTATCCGGTAATGTGGGAGTAGGTGTATCAGGCATTGTGGGAGTAGGAGTATCCGGTAATGTGGGAGTAGTTGTATCCGGTAATGTGGGAGTAGGTGTATCCGGTAATGTGGGAGTAGGAGTATCCGGTAATGTGGGAGTAGTTGTATCCGGTAATGTGGGAGTAGGTGTATCAGGCATTGTGGGAGTCGGAGTATCCGGTAATGTGGGAGTAGGTGTATCAGGCACTGTGGGAGTAGGAGTATCCGGTAATGTGGGAGTAGGTGTATCCGGTAATGTGGGAGTAGTTGTATCCGGTAATGTGGGGGTAGTTGTATCCGGTAATGTGGGAGTAGGTGTATCCGGTAATGTGGGAGTAGGAGTATCCGGTAATGTGGGAGTAGTTGTATCAGGCACTGTGGGAGTAGGTGTATCCGGGAATGTGGGAGTAGGTGTATCCGGGAATGTGGGAGTAGGTGTATCCGGTAATGTGGGAGTAGGAGTATCCGGTAATGTGGGAGTAGGTGTATCAGGCATTGTGGGAGTAGGAGTATCCGGTAATGTGGGAGTAGTTGTATCAGGCACTGTGGGAGTAGGTGTATCCGGGAATGTGGGAGTAGGTGTATCCGGGAATGTGGGAGTAGGTGTATCCGGTAATGTGGGAGTAGGAGTATCCGGTAATGTGGGAGTAGGTGTATCAGGCATTGTGGGAGTAGGAGTATCCGGTAATGTAGGAGTAGTTGTATCCGGTAATGTGGGAGTAGGTGTATCAGGCATTGTGGGAGTAGGAGTATCCGGTAATGTGGGAGTAGTTGTATCCGGTAATGTGGGAGTAGGTGTATCAGGCACTGTGGGAGTAGGAGTATCCGGTAATGTGGGAGTAGGTGTATCAGGCACTGTGGGAGTAGGAGTATCCGGTAATGTGGGAGTAGTTGTATCCGGTAATGTGGGAGTGGGTGTATCAGGCACTGTGGGAGTAGGAGTATCCGGTAATGTGGGAGTAGTTGTATCCGGTAATGTGGGAGTAGGTGTATCAGGCACTGTGGGAGTAGGAGTATCCGGTAATGTGGGAGTAGGTATATCCGGTAATGTGGGAGTAGGTGTATCAGGCATTGTGGGAGTAGGAGTATCCGGTAATGTGGGAGTAGTCGTATCCGGTAATGTGGGAGTAGGTGTATCAGGCATTGTGGGAATAGGAGTATCCGGTAATGTGGGAGTAGTCGTATCCGGTAATGTGGGAGTAAGTGTATCAGGCATTGTGGGAGTCGGAGTATCCGGTAATGTGGGAGTAGGTGTATCAGGCATTGTGGGAGTAGGAGTATCCGGTAATGTGGGAGTAGTTGTATCCGGTAATGTGGGAGTAGGTGTATCAGGCACTGTGGGAGTAGGAGTATCCGGTAATGTGGGAGTAGGTGTATCAGGCACTGTGGGAGTAGGAGTATCCGGTAATGTGGGAGTAGTTGTATCCGGTAATGTGGGAGTGGGTGTATCAGGCACTGTGGGAGTAGGAGTATCCGGTAATGTGGGAGTAGTTGTATCCGGTAATGTGGGAGTAGGTGTATCAGGCACTGTGGGAGTAGGAGTATCAGGTAATGTGGGAGTAGTTGTATCCGGTAATGTGGGAGTAGGTGTATCCGGTAATGTGGGAGTAGGAGTATCCGGTAATGTGGGAGTAGTCGTATCCGGTAATGTGGGAGTAGGTGTATCAGGCATTGTGGGAGTCGGAGTATCCGGTAATGTGGGAGTAGGTGTATCAGGCATTGTGGGAGTAGGAGTATCCGGTAATGTGGGAGTAGTTGTATCCGGTAATGTGGGAGTAGGTGTATCAGGCATTGTGGGAGTAGGAGTATCCGGTAATGTGGGAGTAGTTGTATCCGGTAATGTGGGAGTAGGTGTATCCGGTAATGTGGGAGTAGGTGTATCAGGCATTGTGGGAGTAGGAGTATCCGGTAATGTGGGAGTAGGTGTATCAGGCATTGTGGGAGTAGGAGTATCCGGTAATGTGGGAGTAGTTGTATCCGGTAATGTGGGAGTAGGTGTATCCGGTAATGTGGGAGTAGGTGTATCCGGTAATGTGGGAGTAGGTGTATCAGGCATTGTGGGAGTAGGAGTATCCGGTAATGTGGGAGTAGTTGTTTCCGGTAATGTGGGAGTAGGTGTATCAGGCATTGTGGGAGTAGGAGTATCCGGCAATGTGGGAGTAGTTGTATCCGGTAATGTAGGAGTAGGTGTATCCGATAATGTGGGAGTAGGTGTATCCGGTAATGTGGGATTAGGTGTATCAGGCATTGTGGGAGTAGGAGTATCCGGTAATGTGGGAGTAGTGGTATCCGGTAATGTGGGAGTAGGTGTATCAGGCATTGTGGGAGTAGGAGTATCGGGTAATGTGGGAGTAGTTGTATCAGGCATTGTGGGAGTAGGAGTATCCGGTAATGTGGGAGTAGTTGTATCCGGTAATGTGGGAGTAGGTGTATCCGGTAATGTGGGAGTAGTTGTATCCGGTAATGTGGGAGTAGGTGTATCAGGCATTGTTGGAGTAGGAGTATCCGGTAATGTGGGAGTAGTTGTATCCGGTAATGTGGGAGTAGGTGTATCAGGCATGGTGGGAGTAGTGGTATCCGGTAATGTGGGAGTAGGTGTATCAGGCATGGTGGGAGTAGGAGTATCCGGTAATGTGGGATTAGGTGTATCAGGCATTGTGGGAGTAGGAGTATCAGGCATTGTGGGAGTAGGAGTATCCGGTAATGTGGGAGTAGTTGTATCCGGTAATGTGGGAGTAGGTGTATCCGGTAATGTGGGAGTAGGTGTATCCGGTAATGTGGGAGTAGTGGTATCCGGTAATGTGGGAGTAGGTGTATCAGGCATTGTGGGAGTAGGAGTATCCGGTAATGTGGGAGTAGTTGTATCCGGTAATGTGGGAGTAGGTGTATCAGGCATGGTGGGAGTAGTGGTATCCGGTAATGTGGGAGTAGGTGTATCAGGCATGGTGGGAGTAGGAGTATCCGGTAATGTGGGAGTAGTTGCATCCGGTAATGTGGGAGTAGGTGTATCAGGCATTGTTGGAGTAGGAGTATCCGGTAATGTGGGAGTAGTTGTATCCGGTAATGTGGGAGTAGGTGTATCAGGCATGGTGGGAGTAGGAGTATCCGGTAATGTGGGAGTAGTTGTATCCGGTAATGTGGGAGTAGGAGTATCCGGTAATGTGGGAGTAGGAGTATCAGGCATTGTGGGAGTAGGCGTATCAGGCATTGTGGGAGTAGGAGTATCAGGCATTGTGGGAGTAGGAGTATCCGGTAATGTGGGAGTAGGTGTATCAGGCATTGTGGGAGTAGGAGTATCAGGCATTGTGGGAGTAGGAGTATCCGGTAATGTGGGTGTAGTTGTATCCGGTAATGTGGGAGTAGGTGTATCAGGCATTGTGGGAGTAGGAGTATCCGGTAATGTGGGAGTAGTTGCATCCGGTAATGTGGGAGTAGGTGTATCAGGCATTGTTGGAGTAGGAGTATCCGGTAATGTGGGAGTAGTTGTATCCGGTAATGTGGGAGTAGGTGTATCAGGCATGGTGGGAGTAGGAGTATCCGGTAATGTGGGAGTAGTTGTATCCGGTAATGTGGGAGTAGGAGTATCCGGTAATGTGGGAGTAGGAGTATCAGGCATTGTGGGAGTAGGCGTATCAGGCATTGTGGGAGTAGGAGTATCAGGCATTGTGGGAGTAGGAGTATCCGGTAATGTGGGAGTAGGTGTATCAGGCATTGTGGGAGTAGGAGTATCAGGCATTGTGGGAGTAGGAGTATCCGGTAATGTGGGTGTAGTTGTATCCGGTAATGTGGGAGTAGGTGTATCAGGCATTGTGGGAGTAGGAGTATCCGGTAATGTGGGAGTTGATGTATCAGGCATTGTGGGAATGGGTGTATCCTGTAATGTGGGAGTAGGTGTATCCGGTAATGTGGGATTAGGTGTATCAGGCATTGTGGGAGTAGGTGTATCAGGCATTGTGGGAGTAGGAGTATCCGTTAATGTGGGAGTAGGCGTATCAGGCATTGTGGGAGTAGGAGTATCAGGCATTGTGGGAGTAGGAGTATCCGGTAATGTGGGAGTAGGTGTATCAGGCATTGTGGGAGTAGGAGTATCAGGCATTGTGGGAGTAGGAGTATCCGGTAATGTGGGTGTAGTTGTATCCGGTAATGTGGGAGTAGGTGTATCAGGCATTGTGGGAGTAGGAGTATCCGGTAATGTGGGAGTAGTTGCATCCGGTAATGTGGGAGTAGGTGTATCAGGCATTGTTGGAGTAGGAGTATCCGGTAATGTGGGAGTAGTTGTATCCGGTAATGTGGGAGTAGGTGTATCAGGCATGGTGGGAGTAGGAGTATCCGGTAATGTGGGAGTAGTTGTATCCGGTAATGTGGGAGTAGGAGTATCCGGTAATGTGGGAGTAGGAGTATCAGGCATTGTGGGAGTAGGCGTATCAGGCATTGTGGGAGTAGGAGTATCAGGCATTGTGGGAGTAGGAGTATCCGGTAATGTGGGAGTAGGTGTATCAGGCATTGTGGGAGTAGGAGTATCAGGCATTGTGGGAGTAGGAGTATCAGGCATTGTGGGAGTAGGAGTATCCGGTAATGTGGGAGTAGGTGTATCAGGCATTGTGGGAGTAGGAGTATCAGGCATTGTGGGAGTAGGAGTATCCGGTAATGTGGGTGTAGTTGTATCCGGTAATGTGGGAGTAGGTGTATCAGGCATTGTGGGAGTAGGAGTATCCGGTAATGTGGGAGTAGTTGCATCCGGTAATGTGGGAGTAGGTGTATCAGGCATTGTTGGAGTAGGAGTATCCGGTAATGTGGGAGTAGTTGTATCCGGTAATGTGGGAGTAGGTGTATCAGGCATGGTGGGAGTAGGAGTATCCGGTAATGTGGGAGTAGTTGTATCCGGTAATGTGGGAGTAGGAGTATCCGGTAATGTGGGAGTAGGAGTATCAGGCATTGTGGGAGTAGGCGTATCAGGCATTGTGGGAGTAGGAGTATCAGGCATTGTGGGAGTAGGAGTATCCGGTAATGTGGGAGTAGGTGTATCAGGCATTGTGGGAGTAGGAGTATCAGGCATTGTGGGAGTAGGAGTATCCGGTAATGTGGGTGTAGTTGTATCCGGTAATGTGGGAGTAGGTGTATCAGGCATTGTGGGAGTAGGAGTATCCGGTAATGTGGGAGTTGATGTATCAGGCATTGTGGGAATGGGTGTATCCTGTAATGTGGGAGTAGGTGTATCCGGTAATGTGGGATTAGGTGTATCAGGCATTGTGGGAGTAGGTGTATCAGGCATTGTGGGAGTAGGAGTATCCGTTAATGTGGGAGTAGGCGTATCAGGCATTGTGGGAGTAGGAGTATCAGGCATTGTGGGAGTAGGAGTATCCGGTAATGTGGGAGTAGGTGTATCAGGCATTGTGGGAGTAGGAGTATCAGGCATTGTGGGAGTAGGAGTATCCGGTAATGTGGGTGTAGTTGTATCCGGTAATGTGGGAGTAGGTGTATCAGGCATTGTGGGAGTAGGAGTATCCGGTAATGTGGGAGTAGTTGCATCCGGTAATGTGGGAGTAGGTGTATCAGGCATTGTTGGAGTAGGAGTATCCGGTAATGTGGGAGTAGTTGTATCCGGTAATGTGGGAGTAGGTGTATCAGGCATGGTGGGAGTAGGAGTATCCGGTAATGTGGGAGTAGTTGTATCCGGTAATGTGGGAGTAGGAGTATCCGGTAATGTGGGAGTAGGAGTATCAGGCATTGTGGGAGTAGGCGTATCAGGCATTGTGGGAGTAGGAGTATCAGGCATTGTGGGAGTAGGAGTATCCGGTAATGTGGGAGTAGGTGTATCAGGCATTGTGGGAGTAGGAGTATCAGGCATTGTGGGAGTAGGAGTATCCGGTAATGTGGGTGTAGTTGTATCCGGTAATGTGGGAGTAGGTGTATCAGGCATTGTGGGAGTAGGTGTATCCGGGAATGTGGGAGTAGGTGTATCCGGGAATGTGGGAGTAGGTGTATCCGGTTTTGTGGGAGTAGGAGTATCCGGTAATGTGGGAGTAGTTGTATCAGGCATTGTGGGGGTAGGAGTATCCGGTAATGTAGGAGTAGTTGTATCCGGTAATGTGGGAGTAGGTGTATCAGGCATTGTGGGAGTAGGAGTATCCGGTAATGTGGGAGTAGTTGTATCCGGTAATGTGGGAGTAGGTGTATCAGGCATTGTGGGAGTAGGAGTATCCGGTAATGTGGGAGTAGTTGTATCCGGTAATGTTGGAGTAGGTGTATCCGGTAATGTGGGACTAGGTGTATCCGGTAATGTGGGAGTAGGTGTATCAGGCATTGTGGGAGTAGGAGTATCCGGTAATGTGGGAGTAGTTGTATCCGGTAATGTGGGAGTAGGTGTATCCGGTAATGTGGGAGTAGGAGTATCCGGTAATGTGGGAGTAGTTGTATCCGGTAATGTGGGAGTAGGTGTATCAGGCATTGTGGGAGTCGGAGTATCCGGTAATGTGGGAGTAGGTGTATCAGGCACTGTGGGAGTAGGAGTATCCGGTAATGTGGGAGTAGGTGTATCCGGTAATGTGGGAGTAGTTGTATCCGGTAATGTGGGGGTAGTTGTATCCGGTAATGTGGGAGTAGGTGTATCCGGTAATGTGGGAGTAGGAGTATCCGGTAATGTGGGAGTAGTTGTATCAGGCACTGTGGGAGTAGGTGTATCCGGGAATGTGGGAGTAGGTGTATCCGGGAATGTGGGAGTAGGTGTATCCGGTAATGTGGGAGTAGGAGTATCCGGTAATGTGGGAGTAGGTGTATCAGGCATTGTGGGAGTAGGAGTATCCGGTAATGTGGGAGTAGTTGTATCAGGCACTGTGGGAGTTGGTGTATCCGGTAATGTGGGAGTAGGTGTATCCGGGAATGTGGGAGTAGGTGTATCCGGTAATGTGGGAGTAGGAGTATCCGGTAATGTGGGAGTAGGTGTATCAGGCATTGTGGGAGTAGGAGTATCCGGTAATGTAGGAGTAGTTGTATCCGGTAATGTGGGAGTAGGTGTATCAGGCATTGTGGGAGTAGGAGTATCCGGTAATGTGGGAGTAGTTGTATCCGGTAATGTGGGAGTAGGTGTATCAGGCACTGTGGGAGTAGGAGTATCCGGTAATGTGGGAGTAGGTGTATCAGGCACTGTGGGAGTAGGAGTATCCGGTAATGTGGGAGTAGTTGTATCCGGTAATGTGGGAGTGGGTGTATCAGGCACTGTGGGAGTAGGAGTATCCGGTAATGTGGGAGTAGTTGTATCCGGTAATGTGGGAGTAGGTGTATCAGGCACTGTGGGAGTAGGAGTATCCGGTAATGTGGGAGTAGGTGTATCCGGTAATGTGGGAGTAGGTGTATCAGGCATTGTGGGAGTAGGAGTATCCGGTAATGTGGGAGTAGTCGTATCCGGTAATGTGGGAGTAGGTGTATCAGGCATTGTGGGAATAGGAGTATCCGGTAATGTGGGAGTAGTCGTATCCGGTAATGTGGGAGTAGGTGTATCAGGCATTGTGGGAGTCGGAGTATCCGGTAATGTGGGAGTAGGTGTATCAGGCATTGTGGGAGTAGGAGTATCCGGTAATGTGGGAGTAGTTGTATCCGGTAATGTGGGAGTAGGTGTATCAGGCACTGTGGGAGTAGGAGTATCCGGTAATGTGGGAGTAGGTGTATCAGGCACTGTGGGAGTAGGAGTATCCGGTAATGTGGGAGTAGTTGTATCCGGTAATGTGGGAGTGGGTGTATCAGGCACTGTGGGAGTAGGAGTATCCGGTAATGTGGGAGTAGTTGTATCCGGTAATGTGGGAGTAGGTGTATCAGGCACTGTGGGAGTAGGAGTATCAGGTAATGTGGGAGTAGTTGTATCCGGTAATGTGGGAGTAGGTGTATCCGGTAATGTGGGAGTAGGAGTATCCGGTAATGTGGGAGTAGTCGTATCCGGTAATGTGGGAGTAGGTGTATCAGGCATTGTGGGAGTCGGAGTATCCGGTAATGTGGGAGTAGGTGTATCAGGCATTGTGGGAGTAGGAGTATCCGGTAATGTGGGAGTAGTTGTATCCGGTAATGTGGGAGTAGGTGTATCAGGCATTGTGGGAGTAGGAGTATCCGGTAATGTGGGAGTAGTTGTATCCGGTAATGTGGGAGTAGGTGTATCCGGTAATGTGGGAGTAGGTGTATCAGGCATTGTGGGAGTAGGAGTATCCGGTAATGTGGGAGTAGGTGTATCAGGCATTGTGGGAGTAGGAGTATCCGGTAATGTGGGAGTAGTTGTATCCGGTAATGTGGGAGTAGGTGTATCCGGTAATGTGGGAGTAGGTGTATCCGGTAATGTGGGAGTAGGTGTATCAGGCATTGTGGGAGTAGGAGTATCCGGTAATGTGGGAGTAGTTGTATCCGGTAATGTGGGAGTAGGTGTATCAGGCATTGTGGGAGTAGGAGTATCCGGCAATGTGGGAGTAGTTGTATCCGGTAATGTGGGAGTAGGTGTATCCGATAATGTGGGAGTAGGTGTATCCGGTAATGTGGGATTAGGTGTATCAGGCATTGTGGGAGTAGGAGTATCCGGTAATGTGGGAGTAGTGGTATCCGGTAATGTGGGAGTAGGTGTATCAGGCATTGTGGGAGTAGGAGTATCGGGTAATGTGGGAGTAGTTGTATCAGGCATTGTGGGAGTAGGAGTATCCGGTAATGTGGGAGTAGTTGTATCCGGTAATGTGGGAGTAGGTGTATCCGGTAATGTGGGAGTAGTTGTATCCGGTAATGTGGGAGTAGGTGTATCAGGCATTGTTGGAGTAGGAGTATCCGGTAATGTGGGAGTAGTTGTATCCGGTAATGTGGGAGTAGGTGTATCAGGCATGGTGGGAGTAGTGGTATCCGGTAATGTGGGAGTAGGTGTATCAGGCATGGTGGGAGTAGGAGTATCCGGTAATGTGGGATTAGGTGTATCAGGCATTGTGGGAGTAGGAGTATCAGGCATTGTGGGAGTAGGAGTATCCGGTAATGTGGGAGTAATTGTATCCGGTAATGTGGGAGTAGGTGTATCCGGTAATGTGGGAGTAGGTGTATCCGGTAATGTGGGAGTAGTGGTATCCGGTAATGTGGGAGTAGGTGTATCAGGCATTGTGGGAGTAGGAGTATCCGGTAATGTGGGAGTAGTTGTATCCGGTAATGTGGGAGTAGGTGTATCAGGCATGGTGGGAGTAGTGGTATCCGGTAATGTGGGAGTAGGTGTATCAGGCATGGTGGGAGTAGGAGTATCCGGTAATGTGGGAGTAGTTGCATCCGGTAATGTGGGAGTAGGTGTATCAGGCATTGTTGGAGTAGGAGTATCCGGTAATGTGGGAGTAGTTGTATCCGGTAATGTGGGAGTAGGTGTATCAGGCATGGTGGGAGTAGGAGTATCCGGTAATGTGGGAGTAGTTGTATCCGGTAATGTGGGAGTAGGAGTATCCGGTAATGTGGGAGTAGGAGTATCAGGCATTGTGGGAGTAGGCGTATCAGGCATTGTGGGAGTAGGAGTATCAGGCATTGTGGGAGTAGGAGTATCCGGTAATGTGGGAGTAGGTGTATCAGGCATTGTGGGAGTAGGAGTATCAGGCATTGTGGGAGTAGGAGTATCCGGTAATGTGGGTGTAGTTGTATCCGGTAATGTGGGAGTAGGTGTATCAGGCATTGTGGGAGTAGGAGTATCCGGTAATGTGGGAGTAGTTGCATCCGGTAATGTGGGAGTAGGTGTATCAGGCATTGTTGGAGTAGGAGTATCCGGTAATGTGGGAGTAGTTGTATCCGGTAATGTGGGAGTAGGTGTATCAGGCATGGTGGGAGTAGGAGTATCCGGTAATGTGGGAGTAGTTGTATCCGGTAATGTGGGAGTAGGAGTATCCGGTAATGTGGGAGTAGGAGTATCAGGCATTGTGGGAGTAGGCGTATCAGGCATTGTGGGAGTAGGAGTATCAGGCATTGTGGGAGTAGGAGTATCCGGTAATGTGGGAGTAGGTGTATCAGGCATTGTGGGAGTAGGAGTATCAGGCATTGTGGGAGTAGGAGTATCCGGTAATGTGGGTGTAGTTGTATCCGGTAATGTGGGAGTAGGTGTATCAGGCATTGTGGGAGTAGGAGTATCCGGTAATGTGGGAGTTGATGTATCAGGCATTGTGGGAATGGGTGTATCCTGTAATGTGGGAGTAGGTGTATCCGGTAATGTGGGATTAGGTGTATCAGGCATTGTGGGAGTAGGTGTATCAGGCATTGTGGGAGTAGGAGTATCCGTTAATGTGGGAGTAGGCGTATCAGGCATTGTGGGAGTAGGAGTATCAGGCATTGTGGGAGTAGGAGTATCCGGTAATGTGGGAGTAGGTGTATCAGGCATTGTGGGAGTAGGAGTATCAGGCATTGTGGGAGTAGGAGTATCCGGTAATGTGGGTGTAGTTGTATCCGGTAATGTGGGAGTAGGTGTATCAGGCATTGTGGGAGTAGGAGTATCCGGTAATGTGGGAGTAGTTGCATCCGGTAATGTGGGAGTAGGTGTATCAGGCATTGTTGGAGTAGGAGTATCCGGTAATGTGGGAGTAGTTGTATCCGGTAATGTGGGAGTAGGTGTATCAGGCACTGTGGGAGTAGGAGTATCCGGTAATGTGGGAGTAGGTGTATCCGGTAATGTGGGAGTAGTTGTATCCGGTAATGTGGGGGTAGTTGTATCCGGTAATGTGGGAGTAGGTGTATCCGGTAATGTGGGAGTAGGAGTATCCGGTAATGTGGGAGTAGGTGTATCAGGCATTGTGGGAGTAGGAGTATCAGGCATTGTGGGAGTAGGAGTATCCGGTAATGTGGGTGTAGTTGTATCCGGTAATGTGGGAGTAGGTGTATCAGGCATTGTGGGAGTAGGAGTATCCGGTAATGTGGGAGTTGATGTATCAGGCATTGTGGGAATGGGTGTATCCTGTAATGTGGGAGTAGGTGTATCCGGTAATGTGGGATTAGGTGTATCAGGCATTGTGGGAGTAGGTGTATCAGGCATTGTGGGAGTAGGAGTATCCGTTAATGTGGGAGTAGGTGTATCAGGCATTGTGGGAGTAGTTGTATCTGGTAATGTGGGAGTAGGTGTATCAGGCATTGTGGGAGTAGGAGTATCCGGTAATGTGGGAGTAGGTGTATCCGTTAATGTGGGAGTAGGTGTATCAGGCATTGTGGGAGTAGGAGTATCCGTTAATGTGGGAGTAGGTGTATCCGTTAATGTGGGAGTAGGTGTATCAGGCATTGTGGGAGTAGGAGTATCCGGTAATGTGGGAGTAGGTGTATCCGTTAATGTGGGAGTAGGTGTATCAGGCATTGTGGGAGTAGGAGTATCCGTTAATGTGGGAGTAGGTGTATCAGGCATTGTGGGAGTAGGAGTATCCGGTAATGTGGGAGTAGGTGTATCCGGTAATGTGGGAGTTGGTGTATAAGGCATTGTGGGAATGGGTGTATCCTGTAATGTGGGAGTAGGTGTATCCGATAATGTGGGATTAGGTGTATCAGGCATTGTGGGAGTAGTGGTGTCAGGCATTGTGGGAGTAGTTGTTTCCTGTATTGTTGGAGTAGTTGTGTATTGAATTGTGGGTGTATTTGTATCCAGTGTTATTGGAGTAGTAATATTTGTTGCTGCGGAGATGATTGTTAAGGCGTCACTGAGCGGTATTGTTGTTTTTTTCACAGTTCTCTCGGTAATATTTTGATGTTTGATATAGCTCTGAGCTTGAGCGTATAATTCTGTCGATTTCATATGTGCTATACTTAAATTTCTGCCCCTGGTCATATGATCAGTATTGTCTTTATTTGGCTCTGACCTGACTGTATTAGAAAACAATTCTTTGAAATTCGTGTCATTTGATTTGAAATCAGTCGTGCCAACCATATTTCTAGATGAAAAATATTCAATGGTGGGACTATGAACTGTGGATGAAACATCTTCCAATATATCCTCGTTTCTAAGATTGATGTCTCTTGTTTGCTCGTGTCTGATAATATCTGTAGGTTGAACAATGGCTAATAAACTTCTCATTCCATTGACATACTTAAAACGTACTGCAGTGATGCTTATTACAGATTCTTGAGATGCTTTACCCCTCAGTTCAACCTGAAATAATAATATACAAATCAGTTTATTTATTTACAACTATTATTAATAATGAACTTCGTTGGTTCAGCGGTTAAGATACCGTCTCCCAATTTGCCAGGTCTTGGTTCGATTCCTAGACAGATCGTGCCTGGGAATGAGTTTTTAAATTTAATGGTCACGGACGGTAGAAATGAAAAGATATAGGCGGTAGAAATAATAAAATATAAAACAAATAGGCGATACCAGAGTAGTGTGCGAATCCAACGTCTTTTTGGTATTCCAATACATGGAACAAATTTCGGAATAAATTCTATTATTCTGCGTGCATGTGATTCGTATAACAAAGCTTTCATTAAAGTTGACATTTTCAATTCCTTATTAGGTCAATACAAGTCAAAAGTTAGCAAAATGGCTTCCAGTGTAAATTAATTAAGTTTGTTTATTTTAGTGATTAGTAGTTAGTCTCTTTCTCTTTTTGTGTGCATTATGTTTTGGTTGAATAAAACATGGTGTTGGTATGGTAATCCACAAAAGTTATGATTTATCAAACAGTTTTTTGTTTATATCAAGAATCGAGTATTATTCTAATGTAGTACAATTTACTGCACAACAATAAAATATTATTTACATAAAAAATATAAAGAAAAAATTCAGGTGTTCAGATAACTTGGGGCTGTGTTTTTCCGTGCGCTTTTGGGATCCATTGCACCTTGTCCATAAAAATATTTTTTTTGGACCTCTCGATGTACTCTTATAGTAATTTTGGTGGTGTTAAATGAATATGTTTTCTGAAAAATTTTATCTGTTCACACTGTTTGTCAAAGAATTATTATTTTACCAATATGTTTCTTGTATTATCCTTTGTATTCTTTAAATAAATAATAATAATAAAATACCACTTCTTTCTGCTAGGGTAACGGCGTAAAATCAATGCATATTACTGGAAAAGCAGATTGTAGAGAGCTGCTTTCTAATGTTAGGCTGAAAACAAACCATTTAGGTCTTCGGCCACGGCCACCGTTATGCGCCATATACAAAGAGAATTTGGGTTCGTGTTATTTCTATTAAGTGGTGACTCCACTCATGATTACGAACAACTTTCCCCAAGGAACCGGAATCGAATTCGATCAAAAAAATTTCGATTACCCGAAGTAAACCATATTTATATTTTATTTATATATATTTATATGATTAAGTCAATTTCGGCGTCGGGACGTGACGACCCCACCGCCCACTGTTGGTTTCTGCCATCAGCGCAGTTAGTCAACCGATAAATGGCGGTCAAACCATTTCGGTAGGGCAGAAGAAAATACTAACATGAGACGGGCAGCAGCGTCCATGATATACTTCTGCCAACTGCGATCGCCAACCCGCCTGCCCAGCGTGGCGATTAGGGCAATACCTCCCATGATTAGCGCCAATAAAACACGGCCCCCAGTTCCCGGCCGCCTCATTATTCCTGACCACGGTAGCGGTCACGGTTACGATGGGGTAGGGGGTGCGAAGAATCCCCGGGTTACGGATGGCTACCACAAACGGTTCGACCTGGCGACCTATAATGGACGAAGCCTGCGGCTTGATGAGTATGTACACGAACTCGAGGTAGAATTAGAGCGTATACGGTGGCATATTGTGGGGTTAAGTGAAGTCCGAAGAGAGGGGGAGGACACACTAACCTTACAATCAGGCCACCTATTCTACTTTCGAGAGGGCGATAAGCTCTCCCAAGGCGGAGTGGGTTTCCTCGTCAATAAAGTCCTCAAGGACAACATTGAGGAGATCTCTAGTGTGTCAAGTCGAGTTGCGTATCTTGTCGTTAGACTGACCAAGAGATACTCCCTAAAAGTCATACAAGTTTACGCACCGACTTCGGCACACTCGGATGATGAAGTGGAAGCCATGTATGAAGACATAGGCAAAGCCTTGCATAACACCAGAAAGGGGCATTTCAATGTTGTCATGGGGGACTTCAATGCCAGAGTGGGCAGCCAGACGGGAATCGAAGCGGTTATTGGGCCTCACGGATATGGAAGCAGAAATGGCAGGGGGCAAGTGCTTGTCAACTTCCTCGAAAAAGAGGGGCTTTTTCTGATGAATTCGTTTTTTCAGAAAAAGCCTCACAGGAAGTGGACATGGCAAAGCCCCGATAAGGTCACTAGGAACGAGATAGACTTCATCATGTCGGATAAAAGGTTTATATTCAGGGATGTCTCAGTGATTAATAGTTTTAATACTGGGAGTGATCACCGCCTGGTTCGAGGAACTCTGAATATCGACTTTCACCTAGAAAGGTCCCGTTTGATGAAGTCTACGCTCCGACCGACACTGCATCAGTCCATAGCCGGCGCTGAACGTTTCCAGCTAGAGCTCGGTAACCGTTTCGATTCTCTTTTCAGAGAGGCTCTCGTCAACATCCACAGTGGGTTTCCCCACTGTGGATGTTGACGAGAGCCTCACTAACGTAGTTAACATCTTAAGGGAAGTGGGTAACAGGTTTTGCGAGAGGCAGCGTACGGGTCGGGAGTCTCGGTTCTCGGCAGAGACAAAAGATCTCATGGCACAAAGACGTGACACGTCGAACACCGCAAAGCAGGTGGCACTTTCCAAGCAGGTGCGAAAATCAATACGGCGGGACCTGCGAAACTCGAATACGCGCCGAATTACGGAAGCAATAGAGCGATACAAGGGTCCCAAAGTATTTTCGCAGCAGTTTGGGAGGAGTCACCTGGCAAAACTAACAACATCAGAGGGTAAAATTGTGACGTCGAACTCCGAAATTCTCGCTGAGACCGAAGACTACTACGGCAAACTATACGCTACCCATGCCTCGCAACCTGCAACTACACATAGCGACCCCAGAGCTGCGCTGACACGCCACTATACAGACGAGCTGCCAGAAATTAGTCCGGAGGAGATTGAGATGGCCCTCAGCCAACTTAAAAATGGGAAAGCCCCGGGTGAGGACGGAGTTACGACGGAGCTCTTGAAGTCAGGTGGTAGACCTGTATTGAGGGAGCTCCAGCGTATTTTTAGCTCCGTACTACTATCCGGGAGAACCCCTGAGGCGTGGCACAAGAGCATTGTCATTTTGTTTTTCAAGAAGGGTGACAATACTCTTCTTAAAAACTACAGACCCATATCGCTTCTGAGTCACGTTTATAAGTTGTTCTCGAGGGTTATATCAAATCGACTCGCGCGAAGGCTTGACGAATTTCAGCCTCCAGAACAGGCCGGGTTTCGTGGAGGATTTGGTACCATAGACCACATCCACACACTGAGGCAGATTATACAGAAGACAACGGAGTATAACCAACCCCTGTGCCTAGCATTTGTGGACTATGAGAAAGCCTTTGATTCCATTGAAACCTGGTCTGTTATGGAGTCCCTGCAGCGATGCCAAGTCGATTGGCGGTATGTCGAGGTGCTGAAATGTCTCTACAAGTCAGCCACAATGTCCGTCCAAATGCACAACAGTCACACAAAACCAATCCAGCTCCATAGAGGCGTGAGACAGGGGGATGTTATATCCCCGAAACTGTTCACTAATGCGCTGGAGGACGTTTTTAAGACTCTGGACTGGGCAGGACGAGGCATAAACATAAACGGCGAATACATCTCTCACCTTCGATTTGCCGACGACATAGTTATTATGGCAAAGTCGCCGCAGGAGCTCCAGAAAATGCTGAGCAGCCTAAATGAATCCTCCCGACAGGTTGGTCTGTGTATGAATTTGGACAAGACGAAAGTCATGTTCAACGTACACATCGTACCCAGACCAATCGACGTTGATGGAGTACTTCTCGAAATTGTCGACAGATATACCTACCTAGGACAAGTTCTACAGCTGGGTAGAAACAATTTCGAGAAGGAAGCCGATAGAAGGATTCAGCTGGGCTGGGCAGCATTCAGGAGACTTCGTCAGGTCTTTTCGTCGCCCATACCGCAAAGCCTAAAGACAAAAGTCTTTGATCAGTGCGTCCTACCTGTTATGACATACGGTGCCGAAACGTGGACACTGACGGTGGGATTGGTCCACAAGCTTAAAGTCGCTCAACGGGCCATGGAGAGGGCTATGCTCGGAGTCTCTCTGAAGGATAGAATTCGAAACGAAGTCATCCGCCAGAGAACCAGAGTTACCGACATAGCCGCTCGAGTCAGCAAGCTAAAGTGGCAGTGGGCTGGTCACATCTGTCGTAGGACTGACGATCGTTGGAGCAAGCGAGTTCTACAGTGGAGACCGCGTTTAGGCAAACGTAATGTGGGACGCCCCCCGGCTAGATGGAGCGACGATCTGCGCAGGGTGGCTGGCAGTAACTGGATGCGTAAAGCCGAAGATCGGGCTGAGTGGCACGCCTTGGGAGAGGCCTATGTCCAGCAGTGGACTGCCGCAGGCTGGTAATGATGAATGATGAAGTCAATTAATATGATATTATTATTTTATTTATGCATGCACCCTACCTGTTTTTCTACCTACAAATGTCCCGTAGCTGTGGGTTGTCTGGAAGAGATCGCTTTTAATGATAAGACCGCCTAATTGTGTTCTATTGTTATCATCAAAATTATTGTAAATTATTTTGCGCAATAAAGAGTATTTGTATTGTATTGTATTGTATTGTATTGTATTGTATTGTATTGTATTGTAAACCACTCTGAAATCACCCTTAGTATGGAAATCCAATAATTTTCGATTGGTGAATCCACTTCTACGAATTACGAACAACTTTCCACTAGGAACTCATAAAGAATCAAAAAGGAATTTCATTTTAACCTATTTTACACGGGTACTTCTACAGTGAGACGTACACTCACTAAAGATTTCTATGCGGCTTGCAGGGGTGTACCTAAGTGAACCATTGTCATTTACTGTGGTTGGCTTTATCTACTATATGTATATTTGGTTAACTATTTTTTTTATACAATGTCAATTTTCTGTCATTTTTTCATATAAATAAAATATAAAAATTCTTTAGCACTTCCTTGTAAATATATTACACCGTCCGTGAATACTTAGAAGATAGTTATAACTGACAAGTTATATTCAGTACATAAACACGTAACGAATGTCACGACCTTTATTCGAAATGGGGTGGTCAGAGTTAAACCAAACATGACCGTTTGGGTGTTTTCAATCATTAAAGTTTACTGCTTGAAACAACAACCACGGTTCACCCTCCGAAGTATACAGCAAAACTATAGATGTTTTTGGAGGAAAGTCCTATAGGCGCCTTTTACGATACTCACTGAGTTAGTTTTAACCTTTTTACGTGTCGAAATCCCACACCTGTATATTGTACATATCTCTTGACATATGTATTGTAATTAATAAATGAAATGAAATCATTCTCTAAAAAGAACCAATTACAAGTATCTACCGTAAGATTGTCCATGCTATTGATCGATCCTGTCAAAAAAATTCGTCATGATTCCCGCACAAGATCGAGTTTCAATATTGCATACATAACGACGACATAATTGATGACATCCCGCTAGGAGCATATGTTTGTAAGATGAATACAGACATGTGCCCCCAGTTTTGGATGTTTTTCATTTATATATGTATTTATTTACAAAAAAAAATGTATTTGTGTAGTTTATCAACCATCTGGTATCTATAATACAAGCCTAGTTGCTTAGATGGCGCTGTGTGCAAAGATATTTATTTATTTATTTATTTTTAAAGTCATAACCTTTGGTCAGAGATAACCCAAGAACAAGCATTTGGGTGTTCCAAACATTAAAAGTTTAATACCCAAACTACATCCAGGGTTCACCTTACGAAGTATACATGCAAAACTATAATAATAATATAAATAATAAATAAATATTTCGGATACTTACACCAATCATCTAGTCCCAAACTAAGCAAATCTTGTACTATGGATACTAGATAACGGATAAACATACATAAATATTTATATAAACATCCATGACCAGGAATAAATGTTCATATTCATCACACTAACATTTACCCGTCGCGGGATTTGTCGCAACCGTTGGTTTCGCTGATAGGGTCACTATCCACTACACCAATAGGCCGTCAGTACACACTATAGCTGTTTTTTTTAAAGAAAGTCCTATAGTCGCCTTTTACGACACACACTTGGTCAGTTTTTTTTTATCTTATCACGGCAGTATGTAAAAAGACAATAAGTGAAATAGAAGGTTATGGCATATCCATGCCATAACCTTAAAAAAGTTAAACTGTCCAGTTTAACTTTTTTTTTCAAAATCATCATCGAATAAAGTGTTGTGTCAATTGACGGTCGTGTTTTTCTCCTATTCCACTTAAATACATCAATCATATTGGGTCTTTACCTATGAAATTGGAGTTTTTTTTCTTCGTTAATCATATGTACCAATTCCTGCGATTTTCAAAGCTATATCCAACTTTGTTTTTTATTTGGAAAAAAGAATATTATTTCATTTACATGAAATATTTTTTAATTTCTGGGCTAAAAAACATTAAAAAAAATCGAACAGAGCTCTTTTCATGTGCTTCCCATAATCATTTCTTAGATTCGCTGAAACTTTTATAAAACGGTAACTTTTAAAAATCAACGCTGCCGATATACTTAATGTTATCCGATAATACACACAAAGTTTAGCTAAATTTGGATTTGCCGTTCCCAAAAAAAAAAACAAAAATGTTTGTATGGAGAAAACAGTTTTAATGAAATTCTTCATACAAAATGCCAATTTCATAGGTAAGGACCTAATATTTCCACATCATATTACATTATCATTAGCCCGTAAACATCCCACTGCAGGGATATAGGCCTTCCTTCGTATATGAGTGAGTATTAGTCCACCACGCTGGCCCAATGCGGGTTTGGCGACTTCACATGCCTTAGAATTTTTATTTCTCAGGCATCAGGCGTGTCAGCGTGTCACGCACATGGTCAGTTTTTTTTTATCTTATCACGGCAGTGTGTGACATGACAATAACCAAACTTTTTATTACTTCTTACTTACGTAATAATTATTTCCGTTACTAATTATTTCAATATCTATGACAGACGTTCCATCGATGAAGTCAGGATCCGAACACCAAATATTCTTTCTTGCAATTATTTTGTCATTTCCATCTGATTCTGCTTCATGTACAAATATCGAGAGTTCGTCCTCAGCGGACATTGAAACTATTAAAAATTCAGTTTCTAATGTGCCGTTAGTATATAATGGAAATTCATTAGATTTGCAATTAAATACCACGGTAGCTGTATCGTCTGTATCCATAGATGCATAGCGTCTGTGGCTAACTGAAGGGGATCTCTGGCACTTTATTTCTATATCATTATTAAACGATACACTTCTAAACTTGCACTTGTGAAATAACATAGTCAATATCAACTGCACCAAAATTACACGGGTTGAACTCATTATTTTCATAGCCTATGTTATTGTTTTTCCCACTGATTCATGTCATAGAGCTATTGTAAATACCGGGCCATATTTGCACTTTTTAGCACTTTCGCCAGGATAACCTGTTGCGGTCATATAAAATATAATACCAGGTACATCTAGCACGGCAGATGTAAAGATAATAAAAAAATTACAATTAATAAATGTAATTTTCAGTTTCAATTTAGATTAGTTATCTATCAGTTATCGGCGTATTGTTACTTTGAGCAAAATATCGATTAAATATGATAAACGGGTACATTTCGAATTATACTTACAGAAATTATTTAACAAATATAACACTTATGTCTATTGGAGATTAGCAAAATCAAAGTCAAAAAATCTTTAAGAAGAACAAGCAACAAACTGGAGGGGATGCTATTTTAAAACTGATTTTAAAATAGCATCCTAATAATATTATTATTATTAATTTATATCCTAAAAAGGTCTAATAATATTTCATTGTTAATTCTGAAATAGCTTAATATGCGAGCGATCTGGTTATGTCCATTGAATCATCATCTAAATACGTTGATATTTTATAATGTGCTTGCCCAATAAGTTTCGTCGTATACGTCGTCGTACCATCGTAAATATCAAATAAAATTACCATGAGGACCCGGAAAGACTATGATATTATCTAAGCAAACAACTGTGTAAAAGCAAAATATCTTCGAAACGGCTTAATCGATTTTCATCAAACATGGCTAATAACCTATCGCCTCGTTTAGTCGTTAATACAAAAAAAAATACTCTAGGCGGACCATGCGTTACTGAAATACATCCAGACAAAGTCTGGACACACACAACGCAGTCACACACATAACATTCGTGGATTTTCGTCGGGGGGGAAAAATTAAATTTCTTGCGTGTTGCGTCAGCAAATTTTGCTCGCAGTTAAAGTGGCTCTCTATCCGTCTCTGCCGAAATATGCATAGACCGGATGAGTTTTCTTACCGTAAGGAAAAAAATAGATAGATAGATAGATAGATAAATCGTTTCTTTGTTACTTAATCTTAATCTGACGACCGATTGGTGTAGTGGATAGTGACCCTATCAGCGAAACCAACGGTTGCGGGTTCGAATCCCGCGACGGGTAAATGTTTGTGTGATGAATATGAACATTTATTCCTGAGTCATGGATGTTTATATAAATATTTATGTATGTTTATCCATTATCTAGTATCCATAGTACAAGCTTTGCTTAGTTTGGGACTAGATGATTGGTGTAAGTGTCCGAAATATTTATTTATTTATAAAAAAAAAAAAATCACACACATACATAAAGTTTAAAGAGTATCTCTTAAAAGAACTTAAAATAGGGCATGTTAGGTAAGTGAAATAGAAGGTATTGGCATGGATAGTTTAACCTTTTGTTTAAAACCATTATCGAATAAAGTGTTGTGTCAATTGACGGTCGTATTTATCTCCTATTCTACATAAATACATCAATTATATTTTCACATCATATTACATCATCATCAGCTCTCGCAAGGGGCGATTTGTTTTTTTTTTATGGGGGGATTTGCTCTAATCGCCACGACGCTGGGCAGCCGGTTTGGTATTTTTAACATTGGTATATTTACTATTATGCTTAACATTGGTATATTTACTATTATGCTCAAGAGTGTTCATTATCAACAGCCTTACACGTCATTACTGTTCGGACACAGCATCCTCTCACTGGGAGATGGTATGGGGTATGGATTATGACCCACCATGCGGCCCCAGTGCGGATTGGTTCACCATTTCAACCCGTAAACATCCCACTGCAGGGATATAGGCCTTCCTTCGTATATGAGGGAGTATGGGCCATAGTCCACCATGCTGGCCGAATGCGGGTTTGGCAACTTCACATGGCTTAGAATTTTTATTTCTCAGGCCTGCAGGTTTCTTCACGATGTTTTCCTTCACCGTTTAAGTGCAGTCATCATATTACATAAATTAAAAAAAAAACTTGGTCAAAATATGAGTTCTAAATAAATTTCGCATGATAGGAACCGCCAGTCGCATATCACTCTCCAGCCGGCGCGAGCGTCGATGATGGTTTTGAAAAAAATAATAATAATTTAATGCCTTTTTTCCTTACGGTAAAAAAAATCATCTGTTATATTTCAAGCGTGTCCCCCTGCGTCGACTGACTAACATCTACAATAAATATCTAACGGATGTGGATATATTCTTTTTGTCTCAAAACCAATATAAGAAACAGTGTTTGGAAGTCCTGTCGCATATTGGTGATCCTTAAGATTTAAATAACTGGTTCGGATTGCTTTTCTGTCTTTGCAGTTATATTTAAAATTGTCGTGGATAACGGAGTTGGTTACACAATGACCTCCATTGTCTACATATAAGATAATAAAACATAATTGTATTGTGTAGCTGTTAGTTGTCCTGAATAAAATAAAATTCAAAAAGAACTTTGATAAACCCGCTGAACCCGGATATGAATATCTAATGTGTGCAATAATTTCTTTTGCTACTCCACTTGAATAGTACTAGTACTTCAACCATCCCAGATTGTTGGGACAGGTAGATATCACTTTCAAACCATGATAAGGTTCAGTTAATCGATAATCACTGCAACAATAACAATTCAATTATTTAATAACTATCAATAAACCCTCGAAAACATACACCAAAAACAGAGTTTATTGCGTCCAGTGGCGTCAGTAGATAAACTAAGATATCTTTTTATATACAGCACAAAACAAAAATGATAAGAGCACTCAATTTTTTTTATAATCGTGAATTCCGGAAAATTACAACCATCAAAGCTATTTAGGTAACTTATATTAGCTTTCAGGTTGTTATTGTGGCTGACTGTACCTACTATTGTTATTTATTTAATGTTTTTTCTTTTTCTCTTCTTCTTAACTTTCCTAATTTACATGTGGGAACTTGTAATTGGCATTTTTATATACAATGTTCATATGATATCGTATGTATTAGCTGTAAGTTTTCCTAAAAGCAAATAAATAAAAATAATAAAATAAAATAAAAGGTTTTCAGAGTCCAGGCCAGAGCGATTATTTTGATTTATTCTGTATTTATAAAGAAATTTTAATTTATCTAATGAGAGCGCCACAGGCGGAAAATACCCTCTACAAAGCTAAATATTTTCGAAACAACTTAACCGATTTCTTTTTTCTTTTTTAATACACGACGCGTTCGTACTTGACCATATGTTGTCAACATACCGAACATCCGCACTAAGCGCTTTGCTTCATCATTTATAATGCGGACTGCTAAGGTCTGCCCGCGTCGGTTTTTCCCGACACTTACAACCTTGGGATCTTCAAGTCTAGAGTGAATAGGCGCTGGGTGCGCGTGATACATCTTCGGCTACATCGTCACTTTCCATCAGGTGAGATTGTAGTCAAACGCGAAACCAGTTTTTAATAAAAAAAAATAAAATCGAACACCAAGCATTACTGAGATACATCAGGGCAAATACTCGACACACTCACTCAATATGCTGTCAATTTACGTCGGGGGACAAAAATGAAGTGCACGCGGCGTTTTGGTGTAATTCAGACAAAGCGCTTGAGACTCGTTTGGACTTCAGTTAATAGAACAAAGTATTGCGTAATCCGTTTCAGAGTTCATTAAATAATTATCTGTTGATTAATACAAATTTTCGTCCAGTCGAAAATATTACACACAACGCCGTCAAAAATATATAACACACCCGTCGTTATTCGACAACATTTTTTTGTTTGCGGGCGCTATGTTGACTTTTTGTACCATAAAATTATTCTATGACACTGTGGTAATAAAAACTAATGTATGACACCTTGCACATGAAAATCATTCAAGTCTTTTGGGCTACAGGATGTATCATAGATATTCACAAACACCCGAAACACATTATCCTCCTTCCTGGGTAAAAAAGTAAACAACAAGTTTAGAGTAGATATTTAGACGCTGTTTTTATTTAAATCAACTATACAGATACACATAATTTATTTGGTATTAAATAGGGTATTTACATGAAATGTCAGGTGTAAGTCATACAATTTAGTTCTCGCCTATTGAGCCATTATAAATAGCATGCTTATATCACTCAGTAAATTATTAATCAAATACATCATAATCCTGCGCTGCCTGCATCCGGCGGCTTCCCACGATCTTTACCGAATCGTCGGTCTATTTGGTGGGACGCCCACGCAGCTCTTTCCAGTGCGTGGTCGCCACTCGATAACTTTTCCGCGCCACTCGCTGTCGGTACTACGAGCAATGTGCCCGCCTCACTGCCACTTAAGTTTGGTAATTCTTCGGGCTATATCGGTCACTTTGGTTCTTGAATGAATGAATGAAAAATGAATTCCCTGATCCTGCGATTTGTTCTGATGAAGAATCGGCTGGTGAAGGTGGACTAGTGATAAATTTTTAAATCCTCGGCTTAATGCTCGTTACAAAAATTCAATTGGCGTCAAGGGATACATCACCTACCTACATCACGTATACAGCAACACTTCTCAAGTGATATCGAATCTGAGGTATCTATCCTATCCATCTAGTCTGCTTCTTGAGAATGTCTAACCACCGGTTAAAATAAGTTTACTAAAATAAAGTGGTTCCATATTGCATATGTCGTGCCATTTTTCTTTCCTTATGAATTGATTTTCATGATTATAAATTTTTTACTTTTATTGTAATCTAGTTGCGATACCTTATCATCCGGAAATGTGACGCGATTCGTTCAGACGAGTCTATTTCACTTTAGTCCTTGGTTTATATTGTGTGTTACGTCACACACATCAACATCATATAAAAGTCCGCTGCTGGACATAGCCTCTCGCAAGGAGCAAATTGTGATGTTTTCCATGAGAGGATTTGCTCTAATCGCCACGCTGGGCAACCGGTTTGGTATTTTCAAAATCATTGATGTATTACCATTATGCTCAAGAGTATTCATTATCCTTACACGTCATTACTGTTAGGACACAGCATCCTCTCACTGGGAGATGGTATGGGGTATGGATTATGATCCACCATGCGGCCCCAGTGCGGATTGGTTCATCATTTTAACCCGTAAACATCCCACTCCAGGGATATAGGCCTCCCTCGTAGAATGAGAGAGTATATGGGCCATAGTCCGCCACGCTATCCCAAAGTGGGTTGAGGACTTCACAGGTCTTAGAATTTTTATTTCCCAGGCATGCAGGTATCCTCACGATGTTTTCCTTCACCGTTTCAGAGCAGTCGGATAAATGCACATAAGCAATTAAATTAAACTTAAAAACTCTTTGGTACATGGCCTCACTGGGTATCGACCCGGACCTCCCAAATTGGTAGACCGCGTCTTAACCAGTGAGCCATCGATGCTTCCTGAGCAACCAATGCTGATTGGTTATCTAGTGCAAATTGAATTTTGAAAATCAAATTTGGAATTTTTGGATTACTTAATATCTGACCTGAAAATGGATGACAATCTGATACGTAGATAAGGTACACATGTTAATAATATTTTTATTTAAGAAAAATCAATAAGCTATCTTACGCTAACGTGACTAGATATAATACTAATTAACAATAAAGAAATAACAATCATTAAGTAAACTAAACAGGATGAGTGTAGTAATCTCTCGGTCGGCCATAAAGTTCCTCCTCATTATTTCTGACTCTGGGAAGTTCTATTGGCCTAGGTAATTCTTCCACATTTTCCACCAAAAATGGGGTAACACTCCTACTAGCTTTTATTTTTCCAAATAAATAACAAGAATAACATAAAACGACTGTTACTGTAACTGATAAAATAACCACTAAAGATATAGTTAAAGGTGTCCAGAAAGTCGATAAAACTGGTTCCGTAGGAGTAGGCGTGTCAGGCTCACTTGAAGGGGGGGTATGTGTTACTGGCGTAGAATTGTCTGGCGACGTGGAAGTATAAGTGTCTGGCACTGTAGGAGTGTCTGGTACTGTTGTAGTGGGAGTTTTAGGGTCAGTTGGAGTAGGAGTATCCGGCACAGTAGGGGTACGAGTGCCTGAGACCGTGGAGGTAGGAGTGTCAGTTGTTTGAGTAGGGATTTCAGGATGGGTTGAAGGAGAAGTTACTGGCTCTGTGGGAGTAGGAGTATCTGGCACTGTAGGAGTTGGAGCGTCCGATACTGTGGTAATAGTTGTGTCCGGTACTGTAGTAGTAGTTGTATCTGACACTGTGGTTGTAGGTGAGTATGTAGTAGTAGGAGTAGTAGAGTCTGGCACTGTTGGAATAAGCGTTCCAGGTTCAGTTGGAGTAGAAGTATCAGGTACTGCAGGAGTATTGGAAGTAGCAGTGTCTGGCTTTGTAGGGGTAGGAGTGTCGGCCCCTGTGGGAGTAGGAGTGTCTGGTACTGTTGTAGTAGGGGTTTCAGGCTCCGCAGAAGTAGGAGTGTTTGGCGCTGTTGGAGTAGGAGCAAGCGACCCTGTGGGAGTTGGAGTATCTGACATTGTGGGTGTGGGGGATTGTGGCACCGTGGCAGTAGGAGTGTCTGACACTACAGGAGTGGGGGTTTCTGGGACTGTTGCAGTTGGAGTTTCAGGGACAGTTGGAGCTGTAGTGACTGACCCTGTGGGAGTAGGAGTTTCTGATATTGTTGGAGTTGGGGTTTCTGGCACTGCTGCAGTAGAGGTTTCAGGGTCAATTGTAGTAGGAGTGACTGGCACAGTGGGAGTAGGAGTGTCCGGCATTGTAGGGATAGGAGTGTCCGCCCCTGTGGGAGTAGGAGTGTCTGATACTGTTGAGGTAGGGCTTTCAGGTTCAGTCGGAGGTGTAACTGGCACTGTCGGAGTAGGAGTGAAGGGGTAAGTTGGAGTAGGAGTGTCTGACACTGTGGGAATAGGGGTTTCTGGCACTGTTGCAGTGGGAATTTCCGGGTTAGTTGGAGTAAGAGTGACTGGCATAGTGGGAGTAGGAATGTCCGGCATAGAGGGAGTAGGAGTGTCTGGTACTATTGTTGTAGGACTTTCAGGCTTAGTTGGAGTAACTGTGTCTGGCACTGTGGGTGAGGGTGTTTGTGGTACCGTGGCAGTAGGAGTGTCTGGTACTGTTGTAGTAGGGGTTTCAGGCTCCGCAGAAGTAGGAGTGTTTGGCGCTGTTGGAGTAGGAGCAAGCGACCCTGTGGGAGTTGGAGTATCTGACATTGTGGGTGTGGGGGATTGTGGCACCGTGGCAGTAGGAGTGTCTGACACTACAGGAGTGGGGGTTTCTGGGACTGTTGCAGTTGGAGTTTCAGGGACAGTTGGAGCTGTAGTGACTGACCCTGTGGGAGTAGGAGTTTCTGATATTGTTGGAGTTGGGGTTTCTGGCACTGCTGCAGTAGAGGTTTCAGGGTCAATTGTAGTAGGAGTGACTGGCACAGTGGGAGTAGGAGTGTCCGGCATTGTAGGGATAGGAGTGTCCGCCCCTGTGGGAGTAGGAGTGTCTGATACTGTTGAGGTAGGGCTTTCAGGTTCAGTCGGAGGTGTAACTGGCACTGTCGGAGTAGGAGTGAAGGGGTAAGTTGGAGTAGGAGTGTCTGACACTGTGGGAATAGGGGTTTCTGGCACTGTTGCAGTGGGAATTTCCGGGTTAGTTGGAGTAAGAGTGACTGGCATAGTGGGAGTAGGAATGTCCGGCATAGAGGGAGTAGGAGTGTCTGGTACTATTGTTGTAGGACTTTCAGGCTTAGTTGGAGTAACTGTGTCTGGCACTGTGGGTGAGGGTGTTTGTGGTACCGTGGCAGTAGGAGTGTCTGGTCCTGTTGCAGTAGAGGTTTCAGAGTCAGTTGTAGTAGGAGTATCCGGCACTGTGGGAGTAGGAGTATTCGATACTGTTGGGGTAGTAGTGTCAGAACATGTAGGAGTCGGAGTGTCTGGCGCTGTTGAAGTAGGCGTTTCAGGATGAGTAGGTGTAGGAGTGACCGGCTCTGTGGAAGTAGGGTCTCCTGGCCCTGTAGGAATAGTAGGAGTATCTGGTACTGTAGTATTTGGAGTATGTGGCGCTGTGGGAGTAGGGGTTTCAGTGTCAGTTGTAGTAGGAAAGTCTGGTATAGTGGTAGTAGGATTGTCAGGCACTGTGGGGGCGGGTGTACCTGGCCCTGTGGGAGTAGGAGTGTCTGGCACTGTAAGGGTAGGTGTACCTGATCCTGTGGGTGTTGGAGTATCTGGAATTATTGGTGTAGGAGTTTCAGAGCCGGTTGGAGTAGGAGTGTATGACCCTGTGGAAGTAGGATTTTCTGGTACTGTGGGAGTCGAAGTGTCTGGCATGGTGGTAGAGTCTGGCCCTGTTCCAGTAGGGGTTTCAGGGTCAGTTGGAGTAGGAGTGTAAGGCATTGTGGGGGTAAAAGTGCCTGGCCCCGTAGGAGTAGGAGAGTCCGGCATTGTTGGAGTAGGGATTTCAGGATGAGTGGGAGTAGGTGAGTCTGGCACTGAAGTAGAAGGGGTTTCAGGAGTACTAGAACTTGGCACTGTGGATGTAGGCGTATCTGATTCTGTTGGTGCGGGTGTTTCAGACGGCACTGTTGGTAATGTGGGTGGGGGAACTGTTACTTCCGGCCATGTTATGTCCGCAAAAGGCATTTCTTGCGAATTAACCGATTTCATTGTGTTTTTATAAATTCTCGCATTAACAGAATTTGAATTATCTTTTTCCGTTTCCTTTTCATTTGGTTTATACATTGATAGTATTCCAATACTTTCGGCGCATTGCAATGCCTTTTTGAATTTGTCTTTGAAATTTTGAAACATTATCTTTTGAAGCTTATCATGGCAGCTGACAGTTACACTATCGTAAATATTCAACATATTTCGTTTTTCGATATTTTTATTCTTTGTATACTCCGTTGCTGTTTGAGATGTT
Organism: Oegoconia quadripuncta; assembly: GCA_949316235.1. Taxonomy (NCBI): domain Eukaryota; kingdom Metazoa; phylum Arthropoda; class Insecta; order Lepidoptera; family Autostichidae; genus Oegoconia; species Oegoconia quadripuncta. The sequence continues at coordinate 15,431,720 of OX438748.1, read as the reverse complement.
TTTATATATGACGTATCTGTCTTGTAGAGATGAGACTTAAGTATTACGAATGAATCACTTGATGTTTGACTCAGAAAAACCACCTGTAATCAAGTTTGTTATATTCAGATTATCATATTTATTTTAAATAAAATATATTTTATATCAATTTACATACATTATAACATCCCTTGGTAATACTGCCCAAAATAAAGGTTATTAATTTAGATCCATCGACAAAATGTGAGTCCGACATGTAGACTTTCTTACTCTCTATTAGTGTATCACGTTCATTAAGATTGACTTTGTAGATCTGAAGTGTCACAAAGTCTCCAAATGCCGTTGAATTCAAATACACACTGGCTTCTAAAACTCCAGCTTCATTCACTGCACAGGAATATGTCTGTACACAATTAAAAGTTGTCTTCGACGACAAAAGTTTACTGTTTCCTACAACACCAACATTTAAATGGTGTTTATGACAGCACGACGATAAATTCTTACATACATCAACCACATTATTAATATTAAAGGAATTCACTTCGTAACTATCCGTATACGATTTTTTACACAGTACACATAGAAGCAGTAATATTGGCACATACATTTTAATCATTTTAACTAGAAACAATTTCAACTTCCGACTATAACAAGCCAGTGATTTATGACTTTTTGAGCAGGGAAATGCAAAACACCAATATAACTGTAACGATAACAGACTGTGTGATAATTCTACTCTAATGTGATAAGCTAATTTAAATTTCAAGGGACACTTAATGGTTTAGAGATTATCTAGGAATTACTAGAGATTCCACTTAGTGGCTGTACTGACACTGACATTATTTAACGGTGATTCAGTATTACTGAGAAATAAACACCGCTGTCACTATGAATGCGATAATAAATTATTCAAATATCGCAGATGTATTTAAATTTAGATACAGATTTATATCTGAAGATAACATTTAATTTAATGCATTAATTTCGTTTCTAATCTGAAAGTTATCGGCTACTTGATATCTCCTCTAATTGCATTACAAAATGATACGTTTTCAGATGTGCTCGCAGTAAATGAAAGGTGTGATCAGGTTATAATGTATTTCCTGGCATAAATTAAAGATTTGGTGGACAATGCCATTGAAAAACAATATGTAGTATATCGTGCACTGTTCGGTGGTAACATGAAGTTTTTGAGAGTATGTAGCCTCTCATCATAGACTTATATGTCTGTTACTGCGTTATAGAGATCAATGCTTGTCATTATGTTTACAGATTCATTTAAATTAGTAGCACTACGACGAGCGTAGATGATAATTCACGATTAGGTGGTATGAACACAGGTATGAGGTTATATTTCCACCGTTCACTGGTGTCCTCATTTCTTTAAAAATACAAGTAACAACAATTTGCAATTAATAAAGGAAAAGTTCTTAATTGTACACAACATAAAAATTTACAGAATAAAAATTTATAGAAGTGTACAGAAGCGATCTTATCACTTGAAGCGATCTTGTCCAGACAACCAATTGGCAAAGGAGTTTGAAACAAACAAATAACTATTCTGATTTCGTAATTTGACAGAATCAATGTGCTTCAAGGAAGTATTGACCAACGAGCTAAAACACACATACATGTAGCATCTAAGGTTATATCGCTAGTTATACTTACGTATGGGAGGACTGTCAGCTCCTTTTACCGCAAAACAGTAAGCACGACACCCCAGGGATACGTCACAACTTCTAAATAAATATGGAAAGATAAATAATATTAGTGTGAGTCGGGGCTCTGGGAGCCTAACTTTAGAAGTGGGGCAGGGCCGTAATTAGTACAGGTATATGGTAAAGTTACAACCAAGAAAAAAAATGTAGCGTTAATACCTAACTTTCTAAATAGGTGTGTTCGCCCGGCTCCGTGTATTCGCCTTGATTTTAAAATCGTTGTTGTTGTTTCAGCGTTGTTTTTCCTTATTTTTTCCCTGGTTTCAAGATTCTCAAGCAGTCTCTCAATCTTGAGAACGGTTAAGTATTACAACGAGGGTTGCCAGCTTAAAAAACCAAAATGTTTGGATAATCTTCTAAAATAGCTGGTCAATAATATTTTTGACTGGACAAAAACTAGTATTGTTTTTTATAATTAACTGGACACACATAAATTTAACATAAGAACTTGAAATCTCAGTTATTTTGCTAACAACCAACAACAAATTAAGTCGAGAATGATATACATTGTGCATAATAGGGGGTTGTAAATGAAGGTGTACTATGTATAATAATGATTAACTGGATACATGTGTGCCATAATCTCACCTGATGTGGGCGACGATGAAGCACGCGATCTCAATAGGTGCCTTTTCACCCTGAAGATCCTAATCTCCTCCTAGGATTCAGGTGGTTAATCAATAGATAATTAAATACTTTGTTCGGTTAATCGAAGTTCAAACGAATCGTACGCACTTTATCTGAATTACTCGCCAACCAAAAGGGGCGTGCACTTCATTTTTATCCCCCGACGTAAATACAGCGAGTATATGTGTGTGTTTTTGGATGAATCTTACAATACAATACAACACAACACAACACACACAACACACGCAAAATAATATACAATAATTTTTGACGATAACAATAGAACACAATTAAGCGGTCTTATCACTAAAAGCGATCTCTTCCAGACAACCCACAGCCATGGGGCATTTTAAGTAGAAAAAAATCTTAGTAATGCTTGGTCCGATTTTAGAGCAGTTCCTTTATATTAACGTACTAAACTAGGGGATACGTTTGTTTGATGAACATCGGTTAAGCCGTTTAGATGATATTTAGCTTATAACTCATCTATATGAGCATCCGGAGTGCAATATCAGTCCTTAACAAAATTTATTAACCTATCCCTATCAAACATAAATATAATGATCAACGAAAACATGGGTGAACTTACATAAAAATACATAGAGACGTGTTCGTCTACTATTCAATGTTTAGAACGTCGTCCATTTTTGAAGTCGGTTAATGCGCAATCCAAGCTGGATGATTGGCATCAGTTAGTCTCGTTTAAAAAGACAATTGCGAGTAAGCGTTTACAGACAAACAAACAAATACTATTTTATAACATTTGTAGTATTTCATTGTCATTTGATAAGCAAGTAGGATAAACACCGGACTTTCGCAATAAATGAAATATGTTAATGAATCGTAATCTATCGTCTTAGAGCCTCTTAGTGTGTTTGACTCTAATCGAATATATTATCCCCCAATTATAGATAGGCACGAATCTATTACATTATAATACTACTAATTCATAGATAGCGGCTTTTTATGAAAAAGCTATTTACTGCTTAGACCTAATACGTAAATATTTGTAGATAAAATAAAAATCTGTGTAGCTATTGATATTGTATTAATAAATCACAACCTATACTACAAGTATACGGAGTATAAGAGCCGGCACTAATTGTGAGCGCTGAGCTTGTTAGTGGCGGTAACATTCAATTCAATTCAAATCAAAATCAAATGAAAATCAAAAAATATTTATTTCGTAGGATAAAAATTATCACTTGAAAATGTCACATTTTTTATCTTATTATTAAAGTTTTTGACATTATTGCTCATTCACAAAGCTGATTCCCCGAGAAGAACGAGCAAGAAACTCATGGGTTGGTCTTTTAAATAAGTCTGGGTTACAATTATATTGTATTGTATAATTTGACTGAATATCGCCGAGCGGTCTATGTCCATGCTTGCTTATCATCCAGATAGTCAGAAATTTTATAGTAGCCTTTGGTAAATAATGTCTGTTTATCACTATTTTTCTTAAACGATTCCAGATTTTTTCTTACATACATTAAGTTTTCGTAAACATATTGCGATGCTAATGTTAATATATTCTTTATTGCATTTCATAATCTGTGTATAGGTATAGCCTGTAAATCAATGCACTGACATATATTACCGCGTATGGATGCGATAGGTGCTAAAACAGGATTTTGGTACCAATGAGAACTCACTCACATGCCGATTGCGTTCACGAAGTATGGTAGCAAATGCTGATTTATGTTGTAAAAGATGTATCACTTAAAACAGAAAAATGAATAAATACATTTAAGTATCTTTTGAATAACAAACATAAGGTATTAATTGTGAAACTCACATTTTTAATCAATATTTGTAATTTTTATTTGCACTTTTATGTGACCGATTTAGGTATAAGTCGTGAGCACAGACTAAAAAAATTTGGTTGTGCGTAGTGTTGTTTTGGCGATTCACTCTCAGCTGTTCTATTCGTTCTCGAGGATTCTAAGAGATGGCGCTGCTAGATAGAACAGCGCTTTTCTTAGTAGATTTAAGGAATGCGAGAAAAAGATTGTTCGAGCGACCATAGTTTATAAATCAATGTACTTACTGACCATTAAAAATTGACAGGTGTTCGATTCGACATAGAAATACCGAAGGCATGAGAAACACCGGGTCAATGTTATATTGTTGGTTGGTATTTTATTGGTTCTTTTCGTCCTTGTTCTTCGTCCGCTTACTTAGAAATAAAAACTAATTTATATAACTTTAAGGAAATAACTATAAGTGTTTCACGCGGGCTGGAGCCAACTAGCTATTGTTATAGAACTATCGTCATAGAATTCATTATTTATAACTAGCCTTAGACTTTTCAAGTGAAATTCAGAGCAATATTTTTGGTTTATTCTGCACTTAAAAAGAAATCTCAATTTATCCAATAATATATGAGTGAATGTTTGCACTCGACCTCAATCACACCTGATGTTAAGTGAAGATAGGCCGAAGGTGGAATTGTACTGACCCGGAAACCCCATCTTATTTGGGGGACTGGCTATCTTATCTGTGACGACGGGAACGCAACAATGTTATTAACATTGCTGTTTGGCGGCAGACTTTAGATAAGATGGTGTTAGTTAGCCAGGCGGACATTTAATATATCTAGGCGGACACCAACAAAACTGAGTACTAAATATGTACCCCGCTGGGGATCGAACCCGCGACCTCCGAAACGTAAACACAATCTTGTATACATAAGCGGTTCAAAATCTTTACACATCGTCATTTTCAATCAGGTGAGATTATGGTCAAACGCATCCAGTTCATCATAAAACGTAGATTCGTAAACTCTATGTTGTTTACATTGAGCCACGGAGCCGTCCTCGTATTGCGAATTGGTTAAAAAGCTAAATCGTCAATACCGCATAACGCATGTGTCAGAAGTGAAAAAGGAACACATAACCTACAATCTAAAGATGCAGTTATTTATTTGCAAAATATACCTTTAAAACTAGAAGTTTGTACATAAATCATTAACTTACAGTGGCGTCTACTTCCTTTAAGATTTTCACGGATGCAGCTATATAGGTATCTGCTTTATTCACCTATATATTCTATTACAGTCTTGTGCATTGTTTACTGGTAGTTAAAATAGATTAAGTAATATGTTTCAGCTCAAAACGCTGTTGGCCTGATACCTTAATGAATCCAAATCTGAATGACAATATATTAATAATAGTTTATTATTCTGTTATACATAAACCAATCAAGTGGCTTATTTATGACAAAGTTAGGTAAATTGAAAATTTAGAAATCTTTCGGGAGACTGCGGTATCTTCGAATTACACCAAAAAACTGTTTATCTGAACAAAGATTGGACACTCACATGACGCCATCAAACACACAACACCCGTCGTTTTTCGTCGGGGGTTAAAAATGTAACGTTTTCAAGTGAGAAAATAAAACTTTTGAGTGTAGGTGCAAAGTAGGTAGTATTTCACCACATTTTACGATGCAGTGGTAGAGTTGTGGAATCACCAGATTTGTGTAATTTGCGTGTCGACCGAGGTATCACTCTGGTATACGCTTGCATCGTGCAGATGACACAAGTTTTGACGGGCATTAAGGTGCTTTAACAGTATTCATAGCAAAGCGATTGCAATAGATCTCTCTTTAAAAAAATGTGTGCTCTAGATGGTTATAGTTTAATAGTCAAAAGATTCGAAGATCGATTTCCTTACAAGCTAAATTCAGCCGTATTTATTATCAGGTAAAGACCAGAGTTAATCAAAATCTCTATGACACGTATGTTCTTTTTTACCGGACTGCCCAAGGGGTTGCGTTTTTCAAGTGTATGTATGTAAGTATGTATGTATGGCCGTTCCTTTAGCGCATCCTGTAGCCTAAACGGCTTGACCGATTTCGAAGTGTATTTTTATTTTATGATCAAAAATCCAACATGGCGTCCGCAAAATAAAAAATATGCTGTTGGGTTTTTTGATTTTTAAATACTTAAATGGTTATAAATTGAGAAAATAAGGTAAAATGCAGCATTGTAATCCAATGCTATAAATTATTACTTTTTTCCTCAGTTTGAAAAGATTATAAGTTGGACAATTTGATTAGCTTTGTTATTCTATGAGAAATGGTAGAACGTATATTGAAAGGAAACTACTCCCTACCTACTGCAATCTATGGACATAACTGATCGCTACCGAAATCGCCATCGCTCATCAATATGATGCTGCTTCATGCAGCAGTCGTCGACACACATCAATTTCAACATAAGGACTTGAAATCCCAGTTATTTCGCAATCAACCGTTGCTAAACGTTCCCGATAGTCGAGAACGATAGACATTGTGTATGACCGGGCTTGTATATGAAGGTGTAGTACGCTTTATGATTAACTGGATGCGTTTGACCATAATCTCTCCTGATGGAAAGTGACGATGTGTAAAGGTTTTGAACCGCCTCCGTGGCTCAATGTAAACAAGATTGAGTTTACGTTTCGGAGGTCGCGGGTTCGATCCCCAGCGGGGTACATATTTAGTATTCGGTTTGGTTATATATGCTCTACCAGGGCATATTAAATGTCCGCCTGGCTAGCTACCACTATCTTATCTAAATCTGCCGCCAAACAGCAATGTTAATAGCATTGTTGTGTTCCGGTTGTCAGAGATAAGATAGCCAGTCCCCCAAATAAGATGGGGTTTCCGGGTCAGTACGCTACCACCTTCGGCCTCATCTTCACTTAACATCAGGTGTGATTGAGGTCAAGTGCTAACCCGTTGTGGATATAAAAAAAATGTGGTCGACGATGAAGCACGCGATATCAGTTATGCCTATTCGCCCTGCTCTTGAAGATTCCAAGGTAGGCTTCAGGAAAGTCTGACGCCGGACGAGAGTTCTATGTCTTGGTTAAGTTCTATTTGTTAGTGTCAACTGATATATTCATAATTGAACCGCCAACAATTGACTTCAGTGAGGTTCCACTCTCTTTTTTGAGATGAACTCACCTGCCACGTATATTTCGAAGGTTGAACCATGGATGTTGCTACAAACATTAAACCAATATAAACCATAAACTCTAACCTAACATACCTATCGTAACAACATATGGCAAAGAAAAACAAATGTTATCTATTCTGTTTAACGATTATTCGGGAAAGAATCGTTATCGACTAACGTAAATCGCTCGAAACGATCGACCGGTCGCTCGTCGAATGCCCATTTCGACTGGATTCTAATCTGTAGATATCGAATGTTGTTGAATGAATATTGTTACGCTTTTTTACGGGTTTGTAAGATATTGAAATGTGGGTATGTTTAATTATTTGCTACATTACTACTCAGGCTACAAAGAATCTTAAACAAAAAAGTATATATTACATAATATGGATGGAGTTATGGATGTTTTTCGTATATGTAAGTATATATTTACAAAAAAAAAGTGTTTGTGTAATTTATCAACCATCTGGTATCCATAATACAAACCTAGTAGCTTAGTGTGGAACTAGATGGCGCTGTGTGTAAGTGCAAATATATTTCATTATTTTATAAAAATTCCGTGCTTCGGAGGGTACGTTATTGGTCCCGGTTGCCTATATTCAATTGAATGCACTCATTGAGTCAAGTCGCTGGTGTGTGGCAAGTGACAAGTGGCAACTAGTCCGACACAAACACACTGGGTTCACGGCCTTAACCCTCTTCCTGAGATGAGGTCTAATCAGGGGGCCGATCGCGCTAAGTTTGAACGTTATTACAAAAAGCTAAACCATAACGAAAAACGTTACGTTAAGCACTTTTCGTATCGCGCTAATCATTCGAACGGAAATTAAACTAGTTTCTTTTTAATACTCGTGGTTAGCTCTAAACATTTTGGGTTTAGTTTTACTTTGGTAGCGTCAACGATATAATCGTTCACAAAAAATAGCGCGATATCATTTTTTACATCAGCTAAACTAAAGCTAAACCAAAACCAAACAGTAAAACCGTTGTAAAATTACTCCTTACTTATTAATTATTAATTAAAAGGTCTCCCATCATACAATACTGATATACCTACGTCCGGACAAAACTGTGTGCGAAGTGCGAGTTTTGTCTCGTTTTTAACTTTACCATCGCGATCGCGTTTACGCAAAAAGTATCTATGAAAAAAAATCGTTTTGCAAACTATCCGCTAGAGGCACTGTATATTTCTTCATATAAATCGTCACGTAAACGTGAGCGCGGTAGTAAAGTTAAGTCGAAGTAAAACTCACACTCCGCCCACTGGACACACACACACAACACCGTCAAATAAATAACATTCGTCTGGTCGTCGGGGATTAAAAAGGCTTATCTCCAGCAGGGCCTAAATAGTCAGTTGATCTGATGGAGATGCATTATTGAAAGCCTCCATTCACGCCATTAGTCCTTGTGATATTACGTCACACGCACATAATCCTTGGCATTAGTAATCTCTATTAATTAACCACACTGACGTTGCTACTGCAGACATTGAGTCATTAGGGCATATCCAAGATTATTGATCACATAAGTACATCATGTATTTTTAATTGCATCAAAACATTATCTAACTAATATTATTTTATTTTATTAAATAGGTTTACAAACGCTTGTTACATCGCCTTATGTATATTAGTTATTAGCTAAATGTACAAACAATTATATGTAAACACCGCATGCATCAGGTAGATTACATAAAAATTATTAAATTCAAAAAACAAGAAAAAAAATAACTTAGCGAGAAAAAAGTGTACCCATTTATCGTAAATAAAAGTTTGATCATTCAAATAGAAGTGAAGCCCAGCATACATACACAGTAGTATCACGAGAACTAGCAGAGAGCGTCGCATTTAGACGCGAAAGTTTGGATGTTTGTTTGTTACTCAATTACAGCAAAATGGATGGACGGATTGGATGATATTTAGTTTATAGGTAGAACATACCCTGAATTAAGACATGGGATATTTTTTATCCCGATTAAGTGTTAATTAAGTGTAATTCCACGCAGACGAAGCCGCGGGCGGAAAGCTAGTTAAAAATAACTTCAAAACGGCTTAGTCAATCTCCATCAAACATAGCCAGGCGGACATTTAATATATCTAGGCGGACACCAACAAAACTGAGTACTAAATATGTACCCCGCTGGGGATCGAACCCGCGACCTCCGAAACGTAAACACAATCTTGTATACATAAGCGGTTCAAAATCTTTACACATCGTCATTTTCAATCAGGTGAGATTATGGTCAAACGCATCCAGTTCATCATAAAACGTAGATTCGTAAACTCTATGTTGTTTACATTGAGCCACGGAGCCGTCCTCGTATTGCGAATTGGTTAAAAAGCTAAATCGTCAATACCGCATAACGCATGTGTCAGAAGTGAAAAAGGAACACATAACCTACAATCTAAAGATGCAGTTATTTATTTGCAAAATATACCTTTAAAACTAGAAGTTTGTACATAAATCATTAACTTACAGTGGCGTCTACTTCCTTTAAGATTTTCACGGATGCAGCTATATAGGTATCTGCTTTATTCACCTATATATTCTATTACAGTCTTGTGCATTGTTTACTGGTAGTTAAAATAGATTAAGTAATATGTTTCAGCTCAAAACGCTGTTGGCCTGATACCTTAATGAATCCAAATCTGAATGACAATATATTAATAATAGTTTATTATTCTGTTATACATAAACCAATCAAGTGGCTTATTTATGACAAAGTTAGGTAAATTGAAAATTTAGAAATCTTTCGGGAGACTGCGGTATCTTCGAATTACACCAAAAAACTGTTTATCTGAACAAAGATTGGACACTCACATGACGCCATCAAACACACAACACCCGTCGTTTTTCGTCGGGGGTTAAAAATGTAACGTTTTCAAGTGAGAAAATAAAACTTTTGAGTGTAGGTGCAAAGTAGGTAGTATTTCACCACATTTTACGATGCAGTGGTAGAGTTGTGGAATCACCAGATTTGTGTAATTTGCGTGTCGACCGAGGTATCACTCTGGTATACGCTTGCATCGTGCAGATGACACAAGTTTTGACGGGCATTAAGGTGCTTTAACAGTATTCATAGCAAAGCGATTGCAATAGATCTCTCTTTAAAAAAATGTGTGCTCTAGATGGTTATAGTTTAATAGTCAAAAGATTCGAAGATCGATTTCCTTACAAGCTAAATTCAGCCGTATTTATTATCAGGTAAAGACCAGAGTTAATCAAAATCTCTATGACACGTATGTTCTTTTTTACCGGACTGCCCAAGGGGTTGCGTTTTTCAAGTGTATGTATGTAAGTATGTATGTATGGCCGTTCCTTTAGCGCATCCTGTAGCCTAAACGGCTTGACCGATTTCGAAGTGTATTTTTATTTTATGATCAAAAATCCAACATGGCGTCCGCAAAATAAAAAATATGCTGTTGGGTTTTTTGATTTTTAAATACTTAAATGGTTATAAATTGAGAAAATAAGGTAAAATGCAGCATTGTAATCCAATGCTATAAATTATTACTTTTTTCCTCAGTTTGAAAAGATTATAAGTTGGACAATTTGATTAGCTTTGTTATTCTATGAGAAATGGTAGAACGTATATTGAAAGGAAACTACTCCCTACCTACTGCAATCTATGGACATAACTGATCGCTACCGAAATCGCCATCGCTCATCAATATGATGCTGCTTCATGCAGCAGTCGTCGACACACATCAATTTCAACATAAGGACTTGAAATCCCAGTTATTTCGCAATCAACCGTTGCTAAACGTTCCCGATAGTCGAGAACGATAGACATTGTGTATGACCGGGCTTGTATATGAAGGTGTAGTACGCTTTATGATTAACTGGATGCGTTTGACCATAATCTCTCCTGATGGAAAGTGACGATGTGTAAAGGTTTTGAACCGCCTCCGTGGCTCAATGTAAACAAGATTGAGTTTACGTTTCGGAGGTCGCGGGTTCGATCCCCAGCGGGGTACATATTTAGTATTCGGTTTGGTTATATATGCTCTACCAGGGCATATTAAATGTCCGCCTGGCTAGCTACCACTATCTTATCTAAATCTGCCGCCAAACAGCAATGTTAATAGCATTGTTGTGTTCCGGTTGTCAGAGATAAGATAGCCAGTCCCCCAAATAAGATGGGGTTTCCGGGTCAGTACGCTACCACCTTCGGCCTCATCTTCACTTAACATCAGGTGTGATTGAGGTCAAGTGCTAACCCGTTGTGGATATAAAAAAAATGTGGTCGACGATGAAGCACGCGATATCAGTTATGCCTATTCGCCCTGCTCTTGAAGATTCCAAGGTAGGCTTCAGGAAAGTCTGACGCCGGACGAGAGTTCTATGTCTTGGTTAAGTTCTATTTGTTAGTGTCAACTGATATATTCATAATTGAACCGCCAACAATTGACTTCAGTGAGGTTCCACTCTCTTTTTTGAGATGAACTCACCTGCCACGTATATTTCGAAGGTTGAACCATGGATGTTGCTACAAACATTAAACCAATATAAACCATAAACTCTAACCTAACATACCTATCGTAACAACATATGGCAAAGAAAAACAAATGTTATCTATTCTGTTTAACGATTATTCGGGAAAGAATCGTTATCGACTAACGTAAATCGCTCGAAACGATCGACCGGTCGCTCGTCGAATGCCCATTTCGACTGGATTCTAATCTGTAGATATCGAATGTTGTTGAATGAATATTGTTACGCTTTTTTACGGGTTTGTAAGATATTGAAATGTGGGTATGTTTAATTATTTGCTACATTACTACTCAGGCTACAAAGAATCTTAAACAAAAAAGTATATATTACATAATATGGATGGAGTTATGGATGTTTTTCGTATATGTAAGTATATATTTACAAAAAAAAAGTGTTTGTGTAATTTATCAACCATCTGGTATCCATAATACAAACCTAGTAGCTTAGTGTGGAACTAGATGGCGCTGTGTGTAAGTGCAAATATATTTCATTATTTTATAAAAATTCCGTGCTTCGGAGGGTACGTTATTGGTCCCGGTTGCCTATATTCAATTGAATGCACTCATTGAGTCAAGTCGCTGGTGTGTGGCAAGTGACAAGTGGCAACTAGTCCGACACAAACACACTGGGTTCACGGCCTTAACCCTCTTCCTGAGATGAGGTCTAATCAGGGGGCCGATCGCGCTAAGTTTGAACGTTATTACAAAAAGCTAAACCATAACGAAAAACGTTACGTTAAGCACTTTTCGTATCGCGCTAATCATTCGAACGGAAATTAAACTAGTTTCTTTTTAATACTCGTGGTTAGCTCTAAACATTTTGGGTTTAGTTTTACTTTGGTAGCGTCAACGATATAATCGTTCACAAAAAATAGCGCGATATCATTTTTTACATCAGCTAAACTAAAGCTAAACCAAAACCAAACAGTAAAACCGTTGTAAAATTACTCCTTACTTATTAATTATTAATTAAAAGGTCTCCCATCATACAATACTGATATACCTACGTCCGGACAAAACTGTGTGCGAAGTGCGAGTTTTGTCTCGTTTTTAACTTTACCATCGCGATCGCGTTTACGCAAAAAGTATCTATGAAAAAAAATCGTTTTGCAAACTATCCGCTAGAGGCACTGTATATTTCTTCATATAAATCGTCACGTAAACGTGAGCGCGGTAGTAAAGTTAAGTCGAAGTAAAACTCACACTCCGCCCACTGGACACACACACACAACACCGTCAAATAAATAACATTCGTCTGGTCGTCGGGGATTAAAAAGGCTTATCTCCAGCAGGGCCTAAATAGTCAGTTGATCTGATGGAGATGCATTATTGAAAGCCTCCATTCACGCCATTAGTCCTTGTGATATTACGTCACACGCACATAATCCTTAGCATTAGTAATCTCTATTAATTAACCACACTGACGTTGCTACTGCAGACATTGAGTCATTAGGGCATATCCAAGATTATTGATCACATAAGTACATCATGTATTTTTAATTGCATCAAAACATTATCTAACTAATATTATTTTATTTTATTAAATAGGTTTACAAACGCTTGTTACATCGCCTTATGTATATTAGTTATTAGCTAAATGTACAAACAATTATATGTAAACACCGCATGCATCAGGTAGATTACATAAAAATTATTAAATTCAAAAAACAAGAAAAAAAATAACTTAGCGAGAAAAAAGTGTACCCATTTATCGTAAATAAAAGTTTGATCATTCAAATAGAAGTGAAGCCCAGCATACATACACAGTAGTATCACGAGAACTAGCAGAGAGCGTCGCATTTAGACGCGAAAGTTTGGATGTTTGTTTGTTACTCAATTACAGCAAAATGGATGGACGGATTGGATGATATTTAGTTTATAGGTAGAACATACCCTGAATTAAGACATGGGATATTTTTTATCCCGATTAAGTGTTAATTAAGTGTAATTCCACGCAGACGAAGCCGCGGGCGGAAAGCTAGTTAAAAATAACTTCAAAACGGCTTAGTCAATCTCCATCAAACATGGTTAAGAACAATTTCTCAAACAGATTTCGAAAATGAAGAATCGTTGTTCGTTTTGACGCTGTAACGCCACAGACAGAAAGACTTAGTCTAACTTATAATACCTTCTTTTTACGTCGGGGTTAATAAATAATAATAAAACTATTGAAGTAACTAAAAACCAAATAACCCGACAACGGTGTCGGTTCGGATGTACACCAACTAACCTAAACTAAACTAAAACCAGTTTTAAAGTAGTTTTTTTTTTATGATTGACTGGATTCGCGGTTGACCACCACCACAATCTCACCTGATGGAAAGTGGTCTGAGATGAAGCATGCGATCTCAGTAAATGCCTATTCACTCTGCTGTCTGTACTGTCTCTTTCTCCCTGGAGCAGTACGATGCGACGGCTCCACTCCAAAACTGGTTTTAGTTTAGTTTAGTTGGTGTACATCCGAATCGACACCATATTTTGTATTTAGTGAACGCCATGTTGGATTTTTTTACCATAAAATGGTGTCGATTCGGATCTACACCAACTAAACTAAACTAACCAGTTTTGGAGTGGTGCCGTCGCATCGTACTGTTCTAGGGACAAGAGACAGTACTACTTTAAAACTGGTTTTAGTTTTGTTTAGTTGGTGTACATCCGAATCGACACCAATGTATACCTGGAGTGTCATATTCAATTCAAGTCATATAGGTTAGAATGACCGTCTTGAATGAACGTATGCACTTCGAAATCGGTCAAGCTGTTTAAGCTACAGGAGGCGCTAAACCGACATAGAGAAGTACATATGAGCGGCGTCCTAGTTATACAAGGCTGTTCTACACGATTTTTCTACTAAACTGAAATGACCTTTAAATTAAGACTATCGTTTTAAAGAAGTATGGTTGATATAGCTTAAACAAGCAGCATGCTACCGTTAATATTGACTATGCAGTCCGAACTTGTGGATTGACTTTCATAAAATTTGGCAGGCATGTTTGGAGGAAACAAAAATAAAATTGAAATTCCACAATTTAGACTTAGCAAGGTTAGCACATCCTTTGTGGGACACAGCATACGCTTTTACAATAAAATATCAGAACATGTATTGAGTTTAACAGAGCAGAAATTTAAGCGCCACATTAAAGAAACTCTGTGTAAGAAGGGTTATTACAGGATAGATGATTATTTAGGCGATAAGGAGGTCTGGTGTTAGCTGGTCGTTATGTTAATTGCTATTGTTTTGTAATGTAATATAAAATGTAATATTATTGTAAAGATGGAAACTAATTGAAAAGATGTGTTGTTGCGGAGTTTCTTGTCGCTTCTTCTCCCTAACCATAATACCTTGTGAAGCGATGTAGTTAAAAAAAAATAACATGTTGACTTTCAAAACGTGATATTTTTGTATCCTACATTGAATAAAATATTTTTGATTTTTGATTTTTTTGGAGGCCTACGTTCAGCAGTGGTCGTTCAATGGCTAATATGATGACCCATTTCAGATTTGGCTTCTTTCTTTCCTTTCTTCTACGTGGTCGAAATTAATTACACGTAGCTAAACGTTAAGTAGATAATCTTATCAATGCATTGCTGATTGCGATAAAATCGAAACGTTTCCTTGTCGTCGATTGATATCGTATCATTTTACTGATATACATACAATGGGTGAATGTAAGTAGGCCTTTTGTACGTATATAATCACAGTGACGATAAGGCACCGAATTATTCTTCCGAACCATTATTGGCAATATAAAGAGTACATATTTTGAGGTTTTTTTATGTCAACAATTATTACAAATTAGAACATACAGAGAAGCACTCGTGGCGCATTCGATATTCGCATTTGATTATCGAAGTTAAATAATGTCTGGCGCGTAAATTATTTGAATGGGTGACCACTAGTGGTATTTTTTTATATACTTTTTTTAATTTAGAGACTTGAGTTCTTCTAGACGTGACAGTCCCATCGTACCCTGACCAAGATTCACTGATGAGAAAATACAAACATTATACAATAATGGATCCCGGTTTACCCAAAATTTATTGAGCTAAACCTACATCGCATTGACTCAGCTTTAATTTTCTCATCATGGTATTTTAATTAGAGTGTTTCCGTGCTTCTGAGGGAACGTTAAATTGTCGATCCTGGTTGTTTTCAGGAAGCTGTTGACTTCTCGCCGTTTGGTGGTGTGTCAACCCACAAGGTGCTACGTTGTACTTCCCGGTTCTATCAGATAAATTCATAGTTATCGTCATCGGTTACGTTCTGCATGTGATTGGTTGGCTCGTCACTCGCTCGGCAATTTGGCGGTTTCTTATTGGTCAACGTTGTAACGAGACGCCATGCGACTCGTTGGTTCTGTTTTTGCAGTATTTGTTTGTTTCTTTTTCGATTAAGTCTTAATATTTTAAATTTAAAATTTGAATTCTGCCCGTTCTCGACTCTGTCTTTCTGTGTAGCTTTTTGTTTAGTCAGTTCGTAATTTGCCCTTGAAAAGATTGGACGTATACTTTTCTATTATTTTTGTTTCTATCCTATTTTATTTAGTATAAATATATACGTATATACAGTGTAAAGTATTTCATCAAGTTATTTGTGTATGTGATACCCTTAAAAATAAAAGTGGTCACTGACAACGATTTACAAGTTTTCCGCCGGCTCAAGTTCATTTTCTTCATACTGTGGCCTACTCCTGGATATCCTCTACAGCATCAACCTGGGAGTAGTGCTTCAACGTAATCGATGACGATACCGATGAGGTTACACAATCTAAGGGCAGAACCTTAAATAAAATAAAAATAAAAGACATTTATTCATCCCAAAATTCCCAAAAATAATTAATTTCTTAGAACTAGAACAAAGTTGAGATGAAAGGGTCTTAATGTCCCAACGGTCATCAGTTCTTCGAAATATGTTGCCATGTCCACTACCACCTCAACTTGCTATTCCGGGTGTGAATTCGTGTAATTTCCATTAACTGGTGAAGCCACTCTTGATTACGAAAAACTTTCCCTAGGGTACCATAGCCGAAATCAGTCGAAAATTTTCAATTACCCATACAAAGTATTCTGAAACCACCAAGTATGGAAGTCCAACAATTTTCGACTGGTGAGACCACTCCTGATTAAGAACAAGTATCCATATTCGAGTTCAGCCGAAAATTGTTGGGCTTCTATACACGTGGTTTCAGAATGGTTTACTTTGTATGGGTAATTGAAATTTTTTGAATCGAATTTGTCTATGGTTCCTAATAGAAAGTTGTTCGTAATCTCCTTCGTAATCGGGAGTGCAGTCACCAGTAAACAGGAATTATACGAAACAAATTTCACCCTGTATACGCTGGGTTGGTTATGTAGAATTATATCGAAATTGGAAATCGAAATCGGGATCATTGACCCAGAAATTATTCTGATGTCTTACGAAAAGACAATAGTTTTAAACAATAAATTTTATCTTTTCAAATTCACGTAGAGAAAAATCTATTGTTCTCTAATGTCAAAACGAGACAACCAATATTGAATTCCTTTCAACGGGTAGCCAATTTCGTTCCAGCTTTGGTTGGACAGTACAAAGAAGAAGCGACGACGCCTTGACAGGCTTTGTTGGTGTTATTGGCCGAGTTAAGGGGCGTACGTAAGCGTCACGTGATATGTCAGTCATTCCACTGGCCTCTAATCCGACGGGCTAGACGGGAGACCGAAAACTTAAATGTTTTAAAAAAAAACAAGAATAATAGATTTGAAAAATTTTCATTTTTTGATTAATTCACGAAAGATACAGGGAAATAATAAATACGTAACAATAAATATAAAATTTCTATACATGCTAAGGGTAGTGGTTTGGCCAAGTCCATTCAGTTAGAATTGAATAACAATTTCCCTATTAAGTTTCTCCTATTTATATTTATAGATTCGCAGACAGACCAATGTACCAATAAGTTTTTAAAATTTAATAAAAAATTCAAAGGCATGTGAAGTAACCCAACCCGCATTGGGCTTGCATGGTGGACTACGGCCCATACTCCCTCATATTTTTTTTTATATACGAGCGAAGTTCCATATCCCTGCAGTGGGATGTTTATTATTCGCCATTTCGACACATATAAGCAACAGAACACTGAGATAAGTGTCGCAGCAGCGAAAGGGAAACAACTCAGCTATATGCTGAGCTTATAAGAGCTCAGTGCTGGTTTACTGTCGCACACAGATGATGATGATATTTATAAATAAAGACCTGTTACTTTAATAGTGTTGCCAACTATACGTCAATCAAGTGACTGACGTAGGTACTCACAAAAGGTCAGGTGCGGTCAATCACTGACCGACGAGCGTGTATATAAAGCTTTGATGAGAGTGGAAGAAGCAAAAGTAGTAGATCGTTGCAAGTGGAATCAAATCAAATGAAAAATGTTTTATTTCGTTAGTTATAAGAATAACATTTGAAATCGTCATGACATACACTTATCGCTCATTCTCTAGGCAGTCTCCCCAGAGTAAAACGAGCAAGAAACTCAGGAGTTGCTCTTTTTAAATAAGTCAATACAAACACAATTTGAAATAATTGTTAAATTTATGATTCGACAAAGAAAAATAGGAATAAAATATACTGGAAATCGATACGTCTCTACCTACCGTAACATACATCCAGTAACATTTCAGTTTTGCGGTACTCACGTTCTTTAAGCAAACTAGAGATATTTCCTTTGGATACCTCTGCATTTAGTATGTTTAATTTATTTTATAAAAAAACCACCAACAAAACAGAAAAATATATGTGATAAAAACGTATGTCAGTCTTCATACGTCTTTCTCACATAGATAGGCTGACATATTAATACCATTAATACCATTTATTTTCCACACACACATAAATATAAATATAAGCTATACAGTTATTCCAATAAGACATTAAAGAAGGCTCGTACTGATAAAACTATCCCAAGACTGAGAAAAACTTATAGAATGATACTTGAGATTATTCTATTTCTTCCGTCTAATTTGAATTTGAACAGTATGAAATATATAAAGTATCAAAACGGCCCTTAGTTTTCAAAAAAAAATAAGCTATTTTACAAAAGTAATAATAAATAAAATAAAAAAGATATGCGTGCGTGTGTGGTGGGAACAGACTCAGCGTACGCTGGGCGGCGCAGCCACACGGCACTGATTTTCAGCCTACCACTGACTACAGTAACAACAGTTTTTTTTCTATTAACGCACACATCACAAACAAACATCTTTCAATAAATATTATAAAGTAGGATTTGCTGTTATACAATAATGAAACAAAAAAAAACATATGTTATCCTTTCTTCGTACTCTGTGTGTATAATAGCTATAAAATCCCAAAGCCACTAGTAATGGTAAAGGTACGTTCTCAGCATATAAACTAGAGGTAAACTTGGTCTAATGATAAAGTTTATACGTGAAACGCTCAGTTCGCCAATCAAGCCCTATTCTGATTCAAATTCACCCACCGCAGCGCCAAGTTTGATACCAGGTGCTCTCGTTTAGTTTACAACAAACGGTATCACCCGATTCTGCTTGCTTGGTTTACTCGTATATCAAGATCTAGGTGTAATTTCTTTAAAAAGACTAGGCCATATTCATAGTACACTTAGGCCACATTCAATTCGTATATTTTTCGGCTATGGGGGCCTAGTATTGCGTAGTACAGGACCCTCCTAGTATAGCCACCAGTCTCCGTAGTAGCGGATTATAACATCTTTGTCTAGGTTATGGTATACAGCCATATAATCTTTTTTTTTTATGCACAACGGGTTAGCACTTGACCTCAATCACACCTGATGAGGCCGAAGGTGGAAGCGTACTGACCCGGAAACCCAAATATTTGTGGAACTGGCTATCTTATCTCTGACAACCGGAACACAACAATGCTATTAACATTGCTGTTTGGCGGCAGATTTAGATAAGATGGTGGTAGCTAGCCAGGCGGACATTTAAAATGCCCTACCACCAACCAAACCGAGTACTAAACCCGTGACCTCCGATTCGTAAACCCTATGTTGTTTACATTGAGCTACGGAGGCGGTTGTGTTTATTTTAATTTATTTTCGTTGTTTCTTTTTCTCAGTATAAGTCAGTTTGTTCGTTTTCATCAATGTGGAGGAATTTTTTAAAAATGCTACAAATAAATACAATATTTTATTATTATTATGACGACCTGTTTGGTGTAGTGGTTACAAACGCTGACTGCTATACCAAAAGGACGCTGGTTCGAATCCCGCTCGGGGCATATGTTTGTATGATGAATATGAATATGTGTATCCGAGTTATGGATGTTTTTCATTTATATATGTATTTATTTACAAAAAAAATATTAGTATAGTATATCAACCATCTGGTATCCATGATACAAGTCTAGTTGCTTCATCATCATTAATAAATAATAAATAAATAATAAATGCACATAAGTAATTAAATTAAATTAAATTAAAAATTGCTTAGTGTGGAACTAAATGGTTCTGTGTGTTATAATATAAATGTCCAAGGATATTTATTTATTTAATAACTATTTATTTATTATTATAAATCGTAGTCCTCCTGTAGAATAATTAATAGTTTTCCTAATTTTGTTAAATAGCAATAGAAGTATTTAAAAACCAAAAAGCGACAGCACATTTTGTATTTCGCATTGGAGAGAAAAATTAACGTACAAGTTGTTACGATTATGATCGTTTCTTCTAAATAAAACCTGACGGAATAAATGAACGGTATAATAGTACCTGAACATAGGCCTCCCCCACGGAATTCCAGAGTGACTGTTTAGAAGCGGCCTGCATCCAGCGATTTCCCGCGACCTTTATCAGCTCGTCAGTCCATGTGACGTCCTGTGGCATTATATATATATATATATATTATCATAAATTTTTATCGATAGTCATGGAACCAATTTTTTAGCCTGGTCACACCATGAAATTTCAGAAATTCATTTAATTTAAAATCAGACTGTACCTAGTCTAATGTGCCTTCCCGATTATATTTTTTTCGTAACATTGTGTGGCCGTGGTCGTAATATTTTATTTGCAGTACGTTCCATTCATGTCAGATTTAGGTTGCATTTTCAAATCCACCACTATCTTGTTTTTCATTTAGTTTTTAGTAAATTCCATTCCGCTCACAATTCAGGGGTATTGTAACAAAGGATTAAAGCTTTGTTTCCTATTTTTTTTTCGCTTTGCTCGACGGCATGCTCTAAATATTGGGGAAAATATTAGGTTGTTATTCGCTTTCGACGTGCTAAATTGAAAATACTGAATCGTCTATGAATTTCATTAGATTTTTCTAATCTGACGGGATATGGTGTGCGCATACCTGAGATTTTTGTTGACGTAAAATAAGTTTGCAGAGTTCTTTTTACCCGAATGGAAGGATACTATACTCTAAACGCCTTGACCGATTTTGAAGTAGGTGTCATTGGATTCGTCTTGATTCCCAGTGTCACATTCCCGTTCTCTTTCACGTGCAACCACTTCATACCACCAATGGCACTGATCGAAATTGTAGGGTCATACAATGAAGTATGCTTTACTAGCAATAATGAAAAATAGAATAAAAATTGCAGAAAAAACAAAAGTCAGGGATAAGTAAATTTTTATTTTGTAGTAAAAAATCGTACAACATGGCGCCCGCAAAATACAAAGGGTTTTGGTTTTTTAGTTTTTAAATCCTTAAATAGTTAATCTACACTGAAAATTTTCCTTTTCCCATTTACTTTATCTCTCACTTTAATCCTCAAGGGTTTATGGTATGGGGAGGAGTATTTTCTATCCTAATAAAAAATATGCTAAAATTTCGGAATTTATATTATCACATGGTCATTATGACCCGAGTTCATAATACCAAAATTTTGTCAGAATTTGAGACCGAAATTTTGAAATTCAAAACGGCTAATGATCGTAATACCGTCCTTATTATCGAAGTCGGCACTTAATTTTCGGCACCTAGCTTTGGAAACAAAGTTTGAAATAACAATAAAATTGAATTAATTATCAGATGAGCTGCTGGCTTATCCTATATATATATATAAGCCGCAATCCTCAACGCGCTATGGTGTTCTTGCTATTAGGAGCTAAGAAGAAATAAGAGCTTTAATAACATACTTTTCCTTCCAATTCCTTTACAAAATCCCAACAGTGACGTCACGCGATATGACGTAAATCAAGCCTCGGGCGGACAGGTTATAGCCGCGGAGCAGTTAACAGGAACATGTCCCGAAATCCGTATGAATTTATGGCACCGTGAGGTCCGCAACCCGGTTCATTCTCAAATTTACCACAAGATGGGCGTCAACAATGGGAATATTAAGAAGAAATAGGAATGTGCCTATTTTTCTATCTACAAATTTACCATAGCTGTGGGTTGTCTGGAAGAGATCACTTTTAGTGATAAGACCGCCTAATTGTGCTATTGTTATCATCAAAAAATATTGTAAATTATTTTGCGCAATAAAAATTTGTATTGTATTGTTTCTCTTATTATCGAAGATATTTTAGTACTGGATACATAACTGATGATGAGCATTATTTCATTTACATCTGCTAATAATTATTTAAAAAATCGTGCTTGTAAACTACAGTGTGAATTTGAATTCGTGTATTTCCCATTAACTGATGACGCCACTCTTTATTACAAACAACTATCCCAAAGAAACCATAGGCAGATTCGATAAAAAAAAATCGATTACCCATACAAACTAAACCATTTTGAAATCACTTTTAGAATGATTTAGTACTTTACAATGGTTAACTTTGTATGGGTAATCGAAAATTTTTTGATCGCATTCAACTATTCAAAAAAAAAAATCAAAAAATGTTTATTTGCGTTTACAAATTAATCCTTATGCTAAGAACACAGTGGTTCGAGGACACCTATTAAGTATTTTGTAAAATACTTGTGCCAGGTGGCCCCGCTCTTCCAATTACAGTACAGTTATATCTGCATGTTATTTATATTATTATATTATATTATATTATATTATGTTATGTTATGTTATGTTACGTTATGTTACGTTATGTTACGTTACGTTACGTTACGTTACGTTACGTTACGTTACGTTACGTTACGTTACGTTACGTTACGTTACGTTATGTTATATTATATTATATTATATTATATTATATTATATTATATTATATTATATTATATTATGTTATATATATAATACTATTAATTACTAAATACGAACACAAGTAGGAATTACACGAATTAAATTTCACCATGTATACAATAAAAATTGTGACGATTTTGACATTGTTTATTTAAAAAAATATATATCCTGAGTAAAATAACAAGTTTGTTTTTATTACAATGATTATTTTCCTTTTTTAAAAACTTATATTTTGACGGCGTGTGTGTATATTCAGCCCTTTATCTGTATCTCTTAACCATGTGTGGTGAAAATCGGCTAAGCCGTTTCGAAGACATTTAGCCTTTAACAGTTTTTTTGGTATATTTAGATGACACCATATGACTTTCATGGATTTTGAAAAATTATGCCACTATATTTCAAGCTTCTTCTATATCACGGCGAAGCGGATGTATGTAGCTAGAACATACCGTGGGTTGAGGCATAGTATATTTTTATCCCGATAAAGTGAGTAGTTCCCGCGGGATAAAAAAATTTCCGCGATAAGGTTAAGTTACTCTGTCATACATGAAAACCGATGTTGTTAACATAGAACCAAGGAAGTGGTTCTGAAGTGGAATACGGGTTGATTAGGAATGAACCAGTACATCGGTAGCACTTGGGAGGGCAAAAGTGGCACGTTTGGAATAACGAAACCTTTACCACCTTTAATGTGCGAAATACGAAATAGATTTTCTTTTTCCTATGTTTGGATATACGGACCATAAATACTCATATAGAGATTCAGAGAGAAAAAAAAAAGAATTAATAAGTATTAACACTAATACTACTTGTAATAATAATAGTAATTAATAGTAGAATTAATAAGTTTAACCGCCTCCGTGGCTCAATGTAAACAACATAGTGTTTCCGAATCGGAAGTCGCGGGTTCGATCCCCAGCGGTGTACATGTTTAGTACTCGGTTTGGTTGGTGGTAGGGCATTTTAAATGTCCGCCTGGCTAGCTACCACCATCTTAACCAAATCTGCCGCCAAACAGCAATGTTAATAGCATTGTTGTGTTCGGGTTGTCAGAGATAAGATAGCCAGTTCCCCAAATATTTGGGTTTCCAGGTCAGTACGCTACCACCTTCGGCCTCATCTTCACTTAACATCAGGTGTGATTGAGGCCAAGTGCTAACCCGTTGTGTATAAAAAAAAGAAAAAAAAGTAAAAAACACGCTAGAGTCCCACCATCAACCTCCTGGGTCCATCATTAGATCAGCTCCAAGATACCAAATTATAGTATGTCAATTGAACAACATATACATATCAAGTTTTATTTGAATACGACAATTAGATGTAGACTAAAATTGACTTCCAAGATTTGTTAGTCAGTTACAAATGAATCTAATAATAAATGCGTCTTAAAGAAGCAAGCTTCATTAATAGTCTAATATTAAATGACTTAGACACCGTTAGTTCCAAGCTATTTGTATGCAATACAATATTTTTATGTAATAGTACATTATTTGTTGTTTGTTGTACGGTTGTTTTTTGGATTGGCGATGCAAGGATATCCTATCTATAGATTGTTTATAATTAGATTAATTTTTCCAACCGTTGTCTGATTGCAATGTATAGTTTTTTTTTTTTTTTTAAGTTTAAGTAGGTTCTATCAGTGGAAACCTCTAATTGGCTTTCAGTTTCTTAGTAGTGATAATTTGTAAAACAGCTGTTGGTTTATAGTGCTTTTCTCAAAAGAATGCAGGGAAATAATAAATATTTAAATAACAAATCAAGACGAATTTTCAGCTTTGCTGCCGATTTTTTATTTATCATCTGTGCCGAAAGGCAAACGCATTTACGCATACAGCCACGTGAACGCAATTTGTACTAAGCAAAGAGATTTTGGTATGCCAAGAATGATAAAAGAGTCCCAATCAAAGAGTATATAATAACCCCAGCACGCCGTTTCATACAACATTGCTAGAGCGTTATTAATGTTCTAAATTCAAAAAACGCTCCTGCAATGGATTTATTTTTCGCTGTCCCTAAATTAGATACTTCGCGTGTTCTTTTTTCGAAAGTAATGACAATATTTGCATGCATGTTTGAGAAATAAATATTTATGTATTTTTATCCGTTATCTAGTATCCATAGCACAAGCTTTGCTTAGTTTGGGACTAGATGATTGGTGTAAGTGTCCGAATATTTATTATTTATTTATTTATTTATTTACTAGTGCGGAGTTAGTTTGTCATTGTTTTTCACTGCTAATAACATCTCAATGTATGTGCGGAAGGATTAATCTTAATTCATATTATTTTGTATTTACCCGACGGTTGAGTGTTAACTATTGACGTGTTTGGCCTCTCGGCTCTCTGGAATGGATCTAAATAAGATCGTAACATAAGATGTCTATCTAATAACATACCCACGTAAATATGGCACTTATCTGTTCACGTTCCATCTTTAATAACATTAAGACCGTGTTATGCAGTGATTTAAAAAAAAAACTTTTACTTAAAAAAAATAACAATAATTAACAATAAGAAGACTTTATTTGGACATGTGTATCCGAGTTATGGATGTTTTCATTTATAATAAGTATTTATTTACAAAAAAAAATAATATATTTATGTAGTATATCAACCATCTGGTATCCACAACACAAGCCTATAGTTGCTTACTGTGGAACTAGATGGCGCTGTGTGTATGTCTAAGAATATTTATTTATTTATTTATTATGTATTTGATTCATTTAGCGACACACCATATATTACAAATAATTGATCAGGTTGTACTACATAATACAAATATAGAACAGCAATCTAAAAATAAGTAGTTAATTTTCGGTGACGCAAAGTGATATCAAATCAGGTTCCCATCTTAGCATACCTAAATTGAAGTCGAGAGGAAAAACGACTACAACGATGATTTTCAGTGGGGCCTAAGGGGAGATTAAGGACGTTAATTGAACAGACACAAAATAATACTTAAATACCTAAATAATTTATGTATATACCGGATGAGTTTTTCAAGGAAAAAATAGGGCATATTAGGTAAGTGAAATAGAAGGTATTGGCATAAGTAGTCTTTTTTTTCAAAACCATCATCGACATACGCGCCGGTTGGAAATTGTTACGCGACTGCGAGAGAAAGTTTGCTGTGTCTTTGACCACCCTATCTGGGATAAGGGTCGTGACGTTATGTATGTATGTGATGTATATACAAGCTGTACTATCTGCAGTTTTCCAAAATTTAACTTAGTAGGGTCAAGTCATCACTGAGGTATTTGAACGACAGTTTCCCGAACGCTGCCCATCCGAGCTGGATTCGTCGATTGGCCTCTTTCTCGAAGTACATTGTGTATATTCATAAAAAAATAGAATTGCAAAGGAATAGAAAAATAATGTCCGTGGTTTTCTGTTTACGTTTAAACTATCTATCGATCTATTGTACTATCGGCCAATTATTTGTCGGGCTAAAGTGATGTCGTGTTATTATCTTGTCGGTCAAAGATTCGTCTGGCCGAAGTATCGTCGTACGAAGTAGTGTCGGCAACAGATAAGCCGCTCTTACATCTGTCCGGCTACTGTTTGTCGATCAACACAGTTAGAAATCGTGTTTTAGAGTAAGCGGTTTCAGGTTATGGATTAAAGGGGCTTCTCTGAATCTTCGAGGTCACGAAGGCCCTCAACAATCCATGCTCCATCTCCTTAACCAATCTCTAGCGATAATATTACAGACACTTTATCGGATGAGGAAATAAACCTGTAACGGTTAACCCTCGAAAGCATCCTTTATCTTTTTACGGTCCATGTGCCCCGTTCAATAAGAACCACTGCTCATGATTTTGCAATTCGAACCCTTACTTATGAAGACAAAAGGCAAATGAGACCGTATGCTCAGAGTTCAAAAGTTCGTTTTGGAAAGTTGGTAGCATCCGGGCTTTCGCATTCAGATTATTGGCAACATTTCGCTCGGCGCAGTTGAGTTTGAATGCGAATATTTGTATTCCGTTTATGTACCACCTGCTTTATTATTATTAGTTGCGTTATAGGGTTATCTTGTACAGTAGTCATTGTCGGATTTTCTTTTTCTTATTTTGGAAAGGAAAAGTGTAATATATATGCTCTGGGTGTACTGGTGCGACTAGAAATCATCACATTCGTTGGTAAAAAAAAATATTTCATTCAATACGGTTGAGGCATCTAACAACTATAACCAAACGACCTGTTTGAGACCCTGACCGCTATGAGTAAGTAGAGGTCGCAGGTTCAAATTGCTAATGGATGTTTGTGTACGGACATGTGTATCCGAATTATGTAGGTTATTTATTCACAAAAAAAGTTTAGTAGTTTATCAACCATCTGGTATCCATGTTGCAAGCCTAGTTTCTTAGTGTGAAACTAAAGGGCGATGGGGTATATGTCCACTGATATTTATTATTATTAACAGAGCTCATGGAAGACAGTTTTAAAAAAAATATAAAAAAAAAATTATCTTAGGTAAATGTTGTGCAATTACGAGTTTAATATTAAATACACAAATAGAAAATGTTGAAGACTATGGTATCCACGAAATACACTAAATAAATTTTATAAGCTAATCTTCGAAACGGTTGAACCAATTTCCATCAAATCAGCTGGAACCTGTCTCCTCATTTAATCTTTAATATAAAAAAAACCGTACTCAAATCGGACCACGCATTAATATTGTCCAGATAAAGACTGGACACACATACGCATACACATAAATACACACACACAATGCCGTCAAATACATAGCACCCGTCAGATTTCGTCGTGGTTTGAAAAAAGGTATATTACACATTATAATATTATCTATTACGGTTGGTAGATACCTACTATACAAATTCCATTTGTCTAAATATAAAATATACCTACATTAGGTATATTTCATCAACGCACTAAAATAATCTTGACACGTGATGTCTCCAATCGTGTAAAAATGTAATATAGTGTCAAATTAACTAATTAATCAATCGTATAATAACGTTCCTTTTCTGTGTCAAAATTTAATTAAAAAATTCTGATAAGATAACATACTTATAGTACCTATCTGAGTAAGTACATAGTCAGATTTAACGACATATTACATCTACTAGGTATAATAATTTATGTAGTAGAAGCTCCATGAATTCGGCCAAACTATAAAAAAAAACTCTATAAGCTATAATTTTAATCTACTTTTATAGGTGTAAGCGGATGGCGCATCTCTGATATCATTTATGACAAGATTATAAACTGATGGAGTTAGTACATATGTCATATATCATCATATCAGCGGAAAGACGTCCACTGATGGACAAAGGCCTCCCCCAAAGATCTACACAATGATCTTTACAAAATCGTCGGTCAACCTTGTGGGGCGCCTACCCACGCTTCGTCTTCCGGTGCGTGGTCGCCACTCGAGAACCTTTCCGCCCCAACGGTCATACGAACAATGTTTTTTTTTTAGATTAACTGGATACACGTTTGACCACAATCTCACCTGATGGGAAGTGACGATGTGGCCGAAGATGAAGCAAGCGATCTCAGTAGATGCCTATTCACCCTGCTCTTGAAGATTCCAAGATTGTAGGATTCAGGAAAGACTGACGCCGGAAGGGAGTTCCATGCCTTGGCTGTTCGTATTATGAATGAAGAGTCGAACCACTTAGTGCGAATGTTCGGTATGTTGACTACATACGGGTGGAATCCCTTCCCGCGTCTAGTAGTCCAAAGATGAAATGGCGATGGTGGAAGAAGATTGTGTAATTCCAACGCACACTCACCGAAGTGCATCCTGTAAAAGACTGAGAGACAGGCGACCTTGCGACGGTGTTCGAGTCTCTGCAATTTAGCAGTGACCGAATGGTCACCAATGACTATTTTGGCACGTCGTTCCACAGAATCGAGTGTAGCCAGCTGGCACTTGGCTGAACCATCCCGCCGCCCACGGTCACTTAAGTTTGGCAATTCTTCGAGCTATATCGGTCACATTAGTTCTTCTACGGATCTCCTCATTTCTCATCGATCCCGCAGGGAGACTCCGAGCAAAGCTGTCTCCATTGCCCTCTTGGGTGACCTTGAGCCTTCTTAGGAGGCCCATAGTGAGCGATCACATTTCAGTTCCATTTATTGTATAAGCGAATTGAAATGTATGGCAGATATTTCCGATTTTACAGAAAATGTGCTGTTGGGTTATGTTCCTCCCTATGATGGTATTCCCTACCTGTCGTAATAGGCGACTAAAAGAGAACTGGGCGAGGGCTCTGACCATCCTTTCACCAGTTTCCAGGGATGGCAACGGTGGTGGTACGATGTGGTCAACCCCCGGTGCAGACCGCGGCATGTCTGAACATGCCTTGGAAAAATCGACCCGGGGAGAGCTTCAGCGAAGCGCTACGAGATCATCAATGCCCGGTGTTCCCCAACAATTGATGCCCAGGACGAACGAAGGGTTTCAGTTGATGGAATACACAGGAAAACACGTGAGAATTTCATCATTCGTCGTTACTGAGTTAGTGTCTTGATCTCAATCATAAGAAGAAAGAAAGAAAAATTTATTTAAACCCATCTCATGACACAAACAATCAGGTACAAATATTACACAGTCGAGACAGATACAAAAAATAACATTCTGTTTGCCATCTAATTGTCGGTGTCGCAAGGTGGAATCAAAAAGGTCTCCAACTCAGCATGAGTTGTAGCCGTTCACTACAACGCTGGTTTTCAGTGGAGCTTCCAAATGACGCACGGACACTGGTCAACAAATGTACATACAAATAACAATTACAATTAATAGGAGTAATCAGCAAGATGCGATGAGTGAGATAACTGATATTAAGTGGAGATGAGCTCGAAGATAGTAGTAACGTATGGTACCCACAACTTATTTACTCGTTACCTTATCTCAAACATCGACGCCGTTACTTCCGATATGCAAACCTTATGTAGTTACCATTGATTTTCTCAATATATCGAGATAGATGAAAGCGAGAAATAAACTCATCCTGGCTTAGAGCCCGTTTGAGGCACATCCGGCGGCAGTGACGTCATGCGCAGCGCCACCTCCTTCCGCTTAGAGTTCGAGAACGAATCACTTCCCAATTTTTCACCCCTCTGGTTTGAACAAATATTGTAATATTCTTCATTACATAAGAACTAAACTGGAAAATAAACAGTCAGAAATACGAACAAAGGTTGTTGTACCGGATGTTAGAGAAGTTATACGGGACGGCGAACAAATATAAGTTTGGTGTAGTATACCAAATATACCAAAAATGTCGCGGGATCGAATCCCGCAAAGGGCATATGTTTGTATGATGAACACAGACATGAGTTCCCGAGTTATGGATGTTTTTCATTTAATATGTATTTATGTACAAAAAAAAATGTATTTGTGTAGTATATTAACCATCTGGTATCTATAATACAAGCCTAGTTGATTAGTGTGGAACTAGATGGCGCTGTGTGTATGTGCAAAGATATTTATTATTATTACTATATTGGAATTGTGTGGAATTAAAATAATATTAGTTATATTATTAGCAACAAAATAAGCAAAATACAAATTATTATAATTAATGCACTATCAGCTTTAAACTGATGCGTGTATATCACTGCACTTGTGTTTGGTCTAATTTTTTTTTATATATTTGTCCAGTCTGTTGTTGAAAGAGTTCACAGAGTGTGCACTGATCACTGACTCTGGCAAATGTTCCACACTTTCACTACTCGATTTTTTAGGGAGTGTTGTTTAGGATTGCTTGCACTTGGTGAGAGTGATAGCTTTATAGTGTCCTCTCAGTCCCTTGTTTTTGTTCCTCACATATATGCGACTCAAGATTGATATGTTGTAGTGACCTCGAAGGATTTTATAGGTCTCAAACAGATCACCACGCTGTCTACACTACTCCAGAGAGGTTAGCCGTAATTCGTTCAGCCTCTAACCACTACTATGGACTATGATGTAAGTTGTTGCTTATGATGCTGAAGTTCATCCTAATTCCTTATTAGATGTCATCCTGGGCCACCCTGCTGAGTTGCAGCAGCTTTTGTATATTATTTGTTGGGAGATGTTGGACTCCTGAAGTATTGTTCGGGTCCAGAGAATTTTTTACAAATATTCTTTTACTAGCTTTCCGCGCGCGGTTTCACCTGCGTTGAATAGCTTTGTCGCGGATATTTGTTTATCCCGCGTGTATTATTCACTTATCGGGATAAAAAGTATCTTATGTTTTAATCCAGGTTATGGTCTACCTATATACCAAATTTATCTAAATCCGTTCATCCGTTTCGACGTGATTGAGCAACAAACAAACAAACTAACATCCAAACTTTCGCATTTAAAATATTAGTTGATTAGTTAGATTTTACGATACTGTGTATGTAATTATTAATTGCAATGGAATGCAGAATTAATTGAACTTATCCAAACAAGTTATACGATCGATCAATCAATCGATTTAAATTGTGGGGAAGCCCCTTACGCGAAGGAAACAGAATATAAATAGAAAATAAAATAAAATATGTAGGTGTGGCAAGTCCATTTGTTTCTGGTTTGACGAAAGACTAAATCACTATGTATTAAGCATGACTTCACTAATTGTTTATTCTATCACATGGGGCACGCCCATATCTACACATAGTAAGTAATAATTTCATTGAAATCGGTTCAGTCGTTTCGAAGTTCTTTAACTTTCTGAACAGGTGGTCTGTATTATCATCATATCAGCCTCCTGTGGCTGAAATGATAACTCCTGTCTACTTTTGAACATAGGCCTCTTCCATAAATTTCCTCAGTGACCTTGGTAGGTATTGGTTAATATGTTATCTCTCTGTTTATCACGATTTTCTAAATTTTCATTTAAGTTGGTATGTTCAAGCATTACGTGTCATTGTCACTGTATCCAACAAAGTAAAAACAGAATCGTAAGGTCAAGACGTGATGTTATTCATCAAAATGGATGACTGAATTGAATAAATCTGAATCGTTACTCTGCGATCTTGTTGTGTAGTGGTTAGAAACTCTGCTGCTATACCAAAAGGTCGCGGGTTCGAATTCCGCTAGGGGCAAATGTTTGTATGATGAATACAGACATGTGTTCCTAAGTTATGGATGTTTTTCATTTATATATGTATTTATTTACAAAAAAAAATGTGTTTGTGTAGTTTATCAACCATCTGGTATCTATAATACAAACCTAGTTGCTTACTGTGGAACTAGATGGCGCTGTGTGTATGTGCAAAGATATTTATAGATATTTATTTTCGGGTAAGGAATTTATTATGCGCACATCTATCTAGATATATGTTTCATGACATTTCTTACATTTAAATTCTAAAACCTCACTTATCACTAACATTGAACTTCTGTTTGAGGTGAAAGTAGCTATCATCAGGAACTTCAGACATCCGGAAAAAACTGCCCGTCATTTGCCAAACGTCTGTTTATTTATACCCGATGTAAGTTTTTATGGCGTAAGCAGCCGAGTGGCAAAAACCTCGGAGCAAGGTAAGTAAGCAATACGTATAAATAGGCTCATGAATAATGCGGCCGTGTTTATTCGTAGGTGTTTGCCTCCTGACGACCATCGTTTGGGTACATTCGCCGCAGACTTAAATTCGCATTCTTGTAATGGTGGATAGTTTATTTTGTGACGTAGTGCGGACACCGTAATGTGGATAATATTTCTTACGGCCCGTAGTTGGTTTGTGTGCGGTTTTCATAAATATTGTTGTTTGCTTTTTGGGTGTTCGTATAAGGTTTTGCTTTGGGTCGATATATCTATCTATTTGTATGTTACCTCTGATAGCGTAAATGATTTGACGGATTTTGAAGTGCAATGTCCTTGATCCCCAGAGTGTCACAGTCATAAGTCAATGGTCATAGGATAAATTTTATATTAAAATAGACATAATAAATGTGTAGTTGGGCCTTTTGATTTGTTAAATACTTATTGTTATTGATGTAGGTTCTGTGAACATTTCTGTAAGTACGTAGGTTTTT
Organism: Oegoconia quadripuncta; assembly: GCA_949316235.1. Taxonomy (NCBI): domain Eukaryota; kingdom Metazoa; phylum Arthropoda; class Insecta; order Lepidoptera; family Autostichidae; genus Oegoconia; species Oegoconia quadripuncta. The sequence goes on along the minus strand of OX438748.1, from coordinate 15,398,846 downwards.
ATAAAATAAATTTAAAAATCAGCAATCTAACGATTTTGTAAATTTAGCTCTTGAGATGCTTAATCTTCTCTTTAGCGAATCAATGGCAAATATACCAAATTCTTGAGGACCTGAATTAATTCTTGCTTAGTACGCAGATGGAAGTACGTGAAAGAAAACTCGTGAGAAGACCATGCTAACATTCAACGACATGACGATGTCTTAGATGCCATGCAAAATTTTGGAAACATTATAAATAAATAAATAAATATATATAAATAAATAAATAAATATATATAAATAAATAAATAAATAAATATATATAAATAAATAAGTAAATAAATAAATACCCTTAGATATACAGACAGCGCCATCTAGTTCCACAGTAAGCAACTATAGGCTTGTGTTGTGGCTACCAGATGGTTGATATAATACATAAATACATTTTTTTTTGTAAATAAATACTTATTATAAATAAAAACATCCATAACTCGGGTAGACATGTCCGTATTCATCACAAAAACATATGCCCCTACCGGGATTCGAACCCGCAACCTTTTGGTATAGTGGTCAGTTTGGTGTAGTGGTTGCTATTAACCACTACACCAAACAGGTCGTCACTCATTATCAGGATTAACATATAAACGGAAATCAATTTTATTGGTAGATAAGCCACCAGGATTTTAGATTATCAAAATAACCTATAATATCAGCCACAAAAAAGTTCACTGTTGAACATTATTTTCAAAGCGACCGGTTAGAAGCCGTCCGTCCAGTGGCCATGATTTCTTCGACCTATGTCCCCTGCCCATTGCCACTTCTAGTTACTAAACCTATGTTTGTCTATGTCGGTCACTTTGGTTCGTCTAGGGATTTCCTCAATCCTGATTCGATTATTTTTTATTTAATGATTTATTTGAAATCGCAGCCACAATTACAAATTTAAACTATAAGTTATACATTTAAAAGCCAAAATAGATCTCAGTAAGTTTATACATAGCTTATTTATATTAGCGTGTTATTCGTGCCATTTATAAATTAGGACCTAGAGTGTCCCTTAGAGATAAGTTTAAGGAAATTAATATCTTAACAATGGCATCTCAATACATTTATGAGAATTTGTTATATGCAAAAAAAAAAATATAAACTTATTCGCTAAAAATAGTGATAGGCACAATGTTAATACAAGGAATAAGAACCAGTTATCTGTTTATGTTAGCCGACTTCACAAAGTTAGTAAATCCTTCAAAGGGCAATGTATACGTTTTTATAATAAGGTTCCAATAGACATCAAAATTTGCCTTTAAATAAATTTAAAGCGTATGATCGCTTTTTATTAAGCACAAAATTTTAGCAAAAGGCTCTTATAAAATCACTGACTATTTGAATGATAAGCAAGCATGGACATAGCTGTCTTATTCATATAATTATCAAATCACAAATTGTAACCCATAATCTGTTTAAAAGAGCAACCCTAGAGTATTTTGCTCGTTCTTCTCTGGGGAATCGGCTTTGTGAATGAGCAGTAAATTTAAATGTAATATTAATATTAACAGTGACGTTTTCAAGTGATAATTTATCCTATGAAATAAAATATTTTGATTTGATTTGATTTGACCGTGTCTTAACCGCTGAGCCACGGACGCTCTACATACCAGGTAGCAAAACACGATCAAAGGAAGTACCCCCAAATATCTCTCGGCTAACCGAATTGATCATCCACTTCCATCACTATAAAATTTCTTCGGGAACACGATAGAAGTTTACGATCAAATGAACGCTAATGCTATCCCGTCAATACCATAAATTTGATTTTACGACAGGTGGGGTCCCTTACCATATTAAAATGTAAATCACACGGCCGATTTAATTTCAGGCTTGGAGAGGCTTAATGTAAAGACCCAAGGTTTAGGAGATAGTGTTATTAAATGAGGCTTAGTTGGCTCTAATTGCCATACAGATGACCTGCCTGTCAACTGTCCTTTTAAAAAGGCAATATTTAAAAATGGAATAGTCAAATAAACGCTAGCTACTTGATTTTTACAAATGAAAATGAATTCGGAAAATATATTTTTATTTTTATTACTAAACAATATCTATGTATTAATATAGGTAACTCCCACTCCTCACTAGGCAAGCCTATATCGAGGACACTGGTTATGCATTCATTTTCTGCATATTGTTATTGCCTCGAAGAAAACAAATGGAAAAATTAAAAATATATAATAGAAAAAAGAAAATATTTAGTTGGAGATCATTCTATTCAACAATAAATAACACAGTATTTATGGATAGGTATGCCCATAAAAACAGAGACCATAAGAAAGAAAATTTAATTATATTTAACATTATATAATGGGAGTGATTAATTAGATTTTTGGGTAAATCCGCTCTAGGTTCCGCTTCTAACTTGTTCACACATTGCAGCACTAGTCGCGTAATCACGTACTTGATTCTAGAATAGGTATGTGTACCTATTCTAAAATCACGTACGTGATTACAAAAGAGGAATTCACCTATTTTGATGACGGAGAAATCTCGATTTTTTGTCCGGCCGATCTAAAAGTACATTGTCTGCGCTGCCCCTTTTCAAAAATATATCTAAATAACTTCGGTGTCCACAAATTCATGGGACATAACATATTTCAGTGACACTAATTATGCATAGTTTTTTGGGATATAAATTATAATCAAATAAAATTATAGGCAGTCTCTGAAATGGGGATTCCAGCAACACATGCCACGAACGCACAGTTCTTTTTCTTAGCGAGTCCATGGCAAAAATTCAACTGAAATTCTTGAGGACCGGATTAAAATAGTAGTTGCAATATGTAGTTTAAGAACTACAGTGGCACTAATTATAAATATATAAATATAAATAATAAATAATATAAAAAAAAAATCTTTCCTTTGGGCACTATTTGGCACTATTTTAGTCCGACCTCTTCACGAGTTCTTTAATATTTTGTAGTAAGGTATATTTGTCTATTGATCTATGTATGTATGTATATGTAAATATTTGAAATGTATTCACGTAGTTTGTATCTGCATCCCAATTTAATACCGCACAACCTACCTATTTCAAATGTACTGTCTTTATACCCAAAGGTTGCCTGGAAGAGGTACAACAATCTTTCCTTAGTAATCGTATAAAATCTCATTGTATGCAATTTGAAAACATACATACAAATATTTGTCAGCGACCATCAAAACAAAATACAAAACAAGTCAATGGTATACCGGTGAGTTTTTTTAACGCAAGGAAAAAATATAAGTGAAATAGAAGGTATTGGCATAGGTAGGCAACCCAAAGATTGCTGTTTTTTTTCTCGCCAAATTGTACATTCTATTCTTACCACTTTTCTGAAACTGTAAGTTCTTTTAGTTTAATAAAGTGTATTTGTTTTTTTTGTTTGTTTTGTAAGTGAGCATTCTGGTCCTCAAGAATTTGATATTTAAGAACTACAGTGGCACTATTTTTTTCCTTTTGGGCGCCATTTTAGTACGAATTTTTACCCATATGCGCCAAAAGGACGGCAACGTTTTTCGACTATAATAATATGTCTGTAAGTATACTCGTTCCTTTGGCGCATCCTGTAGCCTGAACGGCTTGACAGATTTTAAAAAATGAGGTGTCTTTGGATTCCTCATTATTGTGGGAGTGTTTTAGGATAGATATTTTTAAGACAAATAAATATGCCAGCCGTCAGCCACCATTCTTGTTTTGTTTTTAACAATTTCCTTTTTTTGACAAGATCAAAATAGCTGAATTCGGCTTTGTGTTTTCTAGAATCACGTATGTGTTAATCCCCTTACTTAGTACGTCGTGTTACTCAATAGACTGGCGATTTATATGTGATTAGCTGCTAATAACATTTCCATGAAATGCTAATCTATTGTGGGTTATCTACTGGAATGCCTTCATAAACACTTAAAACTGAAATTCGGTCACAGATTCTGCGGACAAAGTGCATTGTTATTCTTTTGTCTTCCGTACAACGACTACACTAATCGTCGACAGATTAGTGTAGTGAATAGTGACCCTTCCAGTGAAACCAACGGTTGCGGGTTCGAATATAAATTTTTGTATGATGAATACGAATATTCTGGATGTTTATATAAATATTTATGTCAGTTTATCCGTTATGTAGTATCCATAGTACCTACAAGTTTTGCTTAGTTTGGGACTAGATGTTGGTGTAAATATTTGTTATTATTAAAACATATTATCTATGGATATAATGAATGAACACTACTACAGCTAAAAAATCAGAAAAATGTTACGAGTTGTAATATGTAGGTATACCTATATCCACGATATAATTGGTATTTTTACGGAAAGTACAGATTTATTTCATGTTTTTCTTAAAAAAACGGGTAATTCAATAAATTGTTATGAGAATTGGAAGCTCTATGGCCAGGTTCCTAAGCCTGTTCAAAAAAAAAACAGTAGTTGGAATTCTATGCCTATACTCCCACCCACAGAGAAAAAAAATATTTTCGCAAATACAGACTAAATATCATAGCTAACATGACATGGCGCACATTATTGGATGCGGAATTTAATAGAGAACAAGTTCAAACACAGTCCAAAGGAATTGGAACTCTATAATCATTACAATTGAGAGTTGAAAGTCGGGTGTACCGCCGACACCGATCGGTGTTCGCGAGTGTTGAAGGTAGACACCGATCGGTGTTCGCGAGTGTTGAAGGTAGACACCGATCGGTGTCGGCGTCCGCCTACAGGTTAAACGTACTCCATGAACTAAATAAACCAGGTTTTGGATGGAGATGGTTGTTTTTAAACCTCGACGATAAACGAGGGCGTTGTGTGTGCGTGCGTGCATGTGTCCGTGCGTTCGTGCGTGCGTGCGTTCGTGCGTGCGTGCGTGCGTGCGTGCGTGCGTGCGTGCGTGTGTGTGCGTGTATGTGTGTGTGTGTGGTTCTTCATCTGTTTCGAAGATGTTTAGCTTCCAACATAGTTTTTGGTGTATTTCGATGACCATAGTCTTTCGAGGGTTTAATTTTATCGCGGATATGTTAGTTTGTATATCCAGCGGGAACTACTCACTTTATCGGGATAAAAAATAACCTCGATAAGGTTATGTTCCACCTATACACAAAATTTTATCGAAATCCGTTCGCCCGTTTCGAACAAACATCCATACTTTCGAATTTATAACATTATAAGTTAGAACAGTTAGATTAGACTAGGATTAAACTCGGGGATAGGTTTCTGGCCTTGTTTCGTGTAAATCGGTTGAGTCGTTTCGAAGGTATTTAATACAGTTGGTTTGGTGTTTTTGTTTGCTAAATTCTCAATTAGTACATAGTTATTTAATTAGACATTTCAGCAAATGTATTGATCGTTAACATCATTTACCTCCTCCGCGCCTCAATGTAAACGACATTGGGTTTACGATTCGGAGGTCGCGGGTTCGATCCCCAGCGGGGTACATGTTTAAGTACTAGGTTTGGTTGGTGGAAGGGCATTTTAAAATGTCCGCCTGGCTAGCTACCACCATCTTATCTAAATCTGCCGCCAAACAGCTGTTAATACCATTGTTGTTTTCTGGTTGTCAGAGATAAGATAGCCAGTCCCCCAAATATGTTGGGGTTTCCGGGTCAGTACGCTTCCACCTTCGACCTCATCTTCACTTAACATCAGGTGTGATTGAGGTCACGTACGAACCCGTCATGCATAAAAAAAAACTGAACCGCCTATAACGGCTCATTTTAACAGCCTCCGTGACTCAATGTAAACAAGATAAATTTTATAAAATAGCGATCGGTTCGATTCCTTGCGGGATACATTCGACTCCATAGCTTATCATACAGGGATATATTAGGTCCTTACCTATTAAATTGGCTTTTTGTATGAAGAATTTCATTAAGACTGTTTTCTCCATACAAACATTTTTGATTATATTTTGGGAACGGCAAATCCAAATTTAGCTAAACTTTGTGTGTATTATAGGATAATATTAAGTTAAGTATAGGCAGCGTTAATTTTTAAAAGTAACCGCTTTGTAAAAGTTTCAGCAAATCTAAGAAATGATTATAGGAAGCACATGAAAAGAGATGTGTTCAAATTTTTTTTATTATGTGATTTAGCCCAGAAATTAAAAAATATTTCATGGGAAACCTTGAAATAATATTCCATTTTCCAGATAAAAAACAAATTTGGATATAGCTTTGAAAATCGCAGGAATTGGTACATATTATGATTAACGAAAAAAAAAACTCCAATTTCATAGATGAAGACCTAACATTACATGATTTACTGTAGCATACAGGCCATTGGTACTCTAAAACGATAGTCTAGACTGGAGGGTATGTAACTTTGTCCGAAGGATCAAAATTCTGACCATCTGCCACAGTATTTTCACCCAAATCCGCTTCAGCTAATGTCTTGTTAACACACAATTTTGCGGCACTAGTCGGGTGATCCCCGCTTCACCTGAGGCGCCATGTTACTCAGTCCAAACAAATTGGCTTAAACTGCTGACCTCCTCTGAAATTGTGATGCAGGCAGCCGATTCCGTCGTTTATCTTACGGTGTTTGTGTTCCAGAATTGTGAATTTGCTTGCAAGTTTAAACTGTAATTTAGGAGTTTGTCTCATTTTCTTCGTGCTAGCACGTATGTATGTGGCTCTTTAATGAGGCTTTATTGGCAATCTGTTAAACACTCTCTATTATAAGTTAAAAGCACTTACAATACAATTTTGTCTATTTTAATGCCATTTCATACGACAAATAATTTCAAATATCGCTAGTTAATAGCTAGACAAAGAAAAGTATTGAAAATCCAATTTAGCTAATTTGTTTTAATACTAGGAGGGCTGGAACCCAACAAGGACATTTACCGGGCACTGCTGTCTGAGCATGCATAATATACTCAATACGGGACTCCGTCACACAGGATGGTTTAGATTTCACCATCTCGTGAACACCTGTGTATCTACTGTGTGAATGTGGTCTGCTGATGCTTAAACGCAATATCCATCTGGGTGGTCACTTAGTGCATACAGATGAGATAAAAACGATCGCTATCAGGAAAGCGCCGCATTTTGTCGAAGCGTCACACCTGAGAGGAATTCCAGTGGTGACGAAACAATACATTGGCTACGGTCGTATCGTAGGTAATAAAAAAATTATTTAAACCCATCTCATGACACAAACAATACAATACAATACAAATACTCTTTATTGCGCAAAATATTTTTGATGATAACAATAGAACACAATTAGGCGGTCTTGTCACTAAAAGAGATTTCTTCCAGACAACCCACAAACATTGACGACCTGTTTGGTGTAGTGGTTAGAAACTCTGCTGCTATACCAAAAGGTCGCGGGTTCGAATCCCGCTAGGGGCACATGTTTGTATGATGAATACAGACATGTGTACCCGAGTTATGGATGTTTTTCATTTATATATGTATTTATTAACAAAAAAAAATTGTATTTGTGTAGTGTATCAATCATCTGGTATTCACAACACAAGCCTAGTTGCTTAGTGTGGAACTAGATGGCGTTGTCCGTATATATGCAAGTTTTTTTTTTTTTTTTATTCAAGTACATGTATTACACAGTCGAGACACATGCGAAAAGTAAATATTGTGTTTGCCATCTAATGGTTCCTGTCGCATATAGAGCTTTTATCATGTGCAACACCCACACATAATAATGAACAGCCTACATTCCTTAAGAAATCCCATTTGAAACAAATAAATAACTAAGTTTGTCAATTTATTTTTCATAAAGCAAATCTTAACATTGATAATTCTTTTGACGTCAGTTTGCCAGCTATATCGGAGGGCTGGAATGGACACCTGTCTTTCCCAGACTGGCATTGTTTACCTTTAACGAATTCTTAAATTCTTTTAGCATAACAGTATATCAGATTATATTCAGCAGTATTAAATGTACAAAAATTGAGTAGGTAAGCTTTGAATGGAACTTGAGGTGACACTTGAATGAGATTATTATTTGTTATCAATGTTGTGTACGGTTATAGGTTTTAGCGCGCTTGATTTCCGCAACTCGACGCAGTTTGCGCCTATTTAACGCGATGGGTTGCCGACACTACTCTTGCCAACCCAGTCCCTCCAGGAAGCCTAGCAGACCCTTGATGTTGCCGACGACTTCTGGAAGCGACCCCGGTGTCCCGAGGTACTGTGCCATGTAAACTGACACATTTGGACTCCTAGGATGATGTGTGCGGCTGTTTCTTCTGCCTCAATGCACGCTCTGCACAGGGGGCTGTCTGTAACACCTAGAGTAAACAAGTGTTTGTTTAATAGTGCATGGTCAGTTATAGCTCCGATGAGCAGATATGATATACTGTTGGGGTCAAAAATAATATGGGCGAGCAGCATTAATGCTGGTATGTCTACATCACAGTATTGGAAAAGTTCACATGTTTTATTTCATTTTTATTCATAGTCATTAATTTGAGACGCCATTAGTTTAAAAAAATATCCGGTCTATCTTTAATTCACCGATTGAGCGGAGACAACCTTTTCTAGTAGCTCGTGGAAAGTCGAAGTTCAAAATGCTTTATTTTATAGGTACACAGGGTACACTTAAAATTGAAAATTTTTTAGCCATTGCTTGTTTAAAATGCAATTTTCCCCTGAGATGACAAGAAAGTCGATGGGTTAGCCCAGGGAAAATACGGTAAAAAATTAGCTTAGCTGGACATATAACTTATATAATTGATATCAATATTTTATTGGACACCAAGAAAACATTATAATTATTTACATAGGCATAAAAAATAAAAACTAAATTACTATAAAACTATAAGGAAAAGACGTCATACGATATATATATATCGTCATTATATCTTATAGATGTATATTAGAGATGTAATTTTGAATAATTAACCTTAAGAAAACCCTATTTTTAATTTGTATATTAATAACAATAAATACTAACTGATATTTAGGTAGACTTTTTTTAAACACAGTTAACTTATTGATGGATAAAAACTAAGCATGTTATAGTTAGACATCATGTGTTTTAGCTGAAAAAGTGGTCGAGCTGCATTGCATAAGAAAGAAAGAATGCTCAATTTTTTTTTTTTAATTGAGCATTTTTTTTTGAAATACGTGTTTCAACTTTAGCTTATTTAGTTACTTAGTTCTTGTGTTTCTTACAAATGCTTAATTCTTACAAATTGTTACTACATTTACAACACTTTATTAAATGTTTCAAGAAAATCCCGGTTATTCGTTTTACCGAGGTCAAACCCTATTTTCACTGGGCTAGGTAGCTCTTTTAAAAACCGGTTTTTATATTACAAAAAGGTTTTTATATTTCATTATTAATTGTGAAATAGTTCCAGGCCCGATCGACTCGGTTGCTCAGAAAGTGATGGGCGACACTGTGTTGGCGTCAGATTACTCATTTATGAAAACAGTAACATAAGTATCAATTTAAGTAATATCTAAAGCCTAGAAGTGGGGCGGGTACTAACTTGTAGAAAGTAGGTAAGATAGCAATGAATTGTAAAATAATTTATAAGCCTGTGCTAAAACGCTTTAAAGCTAGGAAATTGTGACGGACACCTAAAGGACTCTTACAAGGAAAAAGTACAAATATTTCATTGTTCATGCTATAGATATGGTCACGCGAACAAGTCTTTTTCGCGCTTTTCCTAGATAAACGGCGCCATCTCTTAGAATCTTCGAGAACTAACAGGACTGCTGACAATTATTGGCCAAAACCACCAGGCACAACCAAAAGTTTTTTGGTTTGTGGTCACAACCAGTTCCATAAAAGTGAAAGAAAAAATTACAATAATTATTAAAAAATCTGGATTTTACAAGTAATACGTTGTTTATTAGGCTTAAAAGATACTCGCATGTTTTTTGGTCACTTATTTGTGGTAAGCGATGCATTTTTTATGACATTAATCAGCATCTGATACTACAGTCGCGATCGAAGTCGGTGTGTGACTTAGTTCCCATTGGTGCCAAACTCCCGTTTTAACACCAAATGAAGTGGTACCATTTTGATTCTTTCAACGACTCGGTCCATACGCAGTAATACATAAGTCTATGAAATATGTTGATTTTTTAAGATTTATCGAACATAGACATACTCGTAAACTGAAAAGTTCTCGTATATTATCCATAACTGACTAATATTTGACCAAAATAATAACATGGTTGCGTTCACAGTTTTCGTCCATTTTGTGGTTTCGGGTTCAGTAACTTTCCTTGCAAGGGTCGGCGGGTTCAGGGCTATTTTGCATGATTAATAATAACGTGCTGCTTATTTAGGTTATATCAAGCAGTTTTCTACAACTTTCCAGTTTTAACGGTTATTTCAGAGAAGTGCGGACGATTTAGTTTGCATGCCTAACCATTATGCTTAGGCTTAGACAACAACTCGCCCTCGAAGGGGTTATTTATTTTTATAAAACTTAAAATAAAACTATAAAAACCTGACTATTTTAAAATCAACAACAGATGAAATAATCTAACTGTTTTAGGCCGAGACGGAGGCCTCTATGTGGCACCTCGTAGTAGGTAATATGTTGAGATCTTGGTCGGTATACTGCTTTGTATTTTGATCAATTCATGACAGATGTATTGCTAAATACGACCTCCGATTCCGGTCTGAAACAATTTAATTATTTCATCTTGGAATTCCGTTGTCCGCTGTTTATAATTTTTTTCAAGTTTTTATATCTTTTTTTTTCAGAGTCGGTTTAATGAACGATCAATACGAGAAATAAATATAAGTTTATATTTATTTCTCGTATTGACATGGCAATCATTGACAATTAGCTTCAACAAGTTGTATGTAATCTATTTCGGTGCAATAAAATATTGTTTATAAAATTATCACTTGAAACCTTACATTTTTAATACAATGTCAAAACTTGTGCTCCTCCACAAAGCCGACTTCCCGAAGAATGAGATGATATGAATCGCAAGTTTATTTTTATGATTTTGGTATTCTTTCGTCGATACCTGATAGATACTGGTTCTGGAATTATTTCTCGGCAAGTATAAAAAATGGCTGCTAGCGTCCGCCATATTGGATTAATCATGATGACATACCCTATGACACTCCAGGGACTATTACGAATCTAACGTCGATGACGACACGACACCTCAGTAAGATACATTCATACAGGCGCATTGAATACATTACCTTCTTTAAAGTCATCCTCGGATGAGTTTCACAAACATCACACATCAACACTCTTGTCAGTCAGTCCGTCAAGAAATTGCTCCTATTCTTATGGTTAAAAAATCGCGTGAGGTAACATGATTAGATGTCCAAAAAGCCGTTTTCGCATCGCGTAAGTACAGTCGGCATCACAAATAAGGTAGCAGGTTTTTATTAAAAAAAATGTAGGTGAAAGTCTAAAGGGAAATTGTTATTCATGTTTAACTGAAATTTATCTATCATATGATGACATGACAGGTGTAAAGAAAAATATAACAAAGTCCAGCCTTCCAAACAATATCTTGAAAATTAAGTCTCTTACATCAATTGGCATGGCGACTGTACCTAGTTTCATTTATCACCAATTATTTAGGCTCCTGCACCTCCAGAACTGCAGCAGCGGCGGCGCTAGCTGCGGAATGGGCCAGCGCATAAGTCTTGGCAACGCCGCTAACATTCTGGGTACCTTGCCCCAAAGCAGGGACATGGTACATGTGTTCTACTTATGAGGTGCCCTCTTTTTTTTATCTCTTTTTTAGTATGTTCTTGTTAATATCTTTCTTTGGGTGATAAATAAGGTTTGCTTTTCTTAAAGATATTGGAAACAGACCGTCTTAAAGAAAAACTTGAAACAACAAAAATTTAATTACTTTGATTACATCACAATAAAAACGGATTTTTATATCCCTTTCGTATTGCTTTTATTTGTAATATGAAATCTCAGCGCCGATGAGCGCCGGTCTCGAATTCTTTAGAGCAGACTTATAGCAATAAAATAATTGTTAGAACCCCACGAAAGTGTTAATGCCAACACGAGTAAATTAAATTGGAAGAAATACCATTGAAGTAAATTAAATATTTTGTAAAAAGAGCAGGCAACTTTGTCATAAACTGTAAGTGTTTGTTTACAAAGGAAAGCTGCAGAAGCAAGTTTTCTTTTCAGACGAACTGAGGTTTCCTTTTGAGTCCTTCCGTTGTTTGTTTGTGGTGACATATATTTAACTCCCGAGGAAAAACGACGGGTGTTATGTATTTGTTAGCGTTATGTGTTTATCCAATCTTAGTCCAGATGTGTGATTTGAGTACAGATTTTATTATAATAAAATATAAATAAGGGGACTGGTTATTATGGGGCAGGACAGGATATGTTTAATGATCTTCGGTTAATATATTTCAAAGATATTTAGCTTTTAATATAGATGATTTGGTTCAAATTTCAAAATGTTAAAAATTCTAATTTCAAAATTATTTATTTTGTCAGAATATAGGTACACATAAGGGTGTTTTAATATTAAAAATAAGGCCCATTACATTCTGCCTTTTCAGCATACAAAATTAATTATACAATTTTAAATGTGCCATAACCCAACTTGCAAAATTCCAAAATTGACAATAATTCAAAATTAATGTCAAATCTTCAAATGAATGTCAAATTATAGAGAATTAGAAAGAATATCAAAATCAATAAGAAAGATGGAAAACAGCTTGACAATCTTTACTTTGCAGTTTAGATATAGCTAGTTTGAAATCAAAGCCCATTTTTAAATCTATGTTAGAAATATACATAAAGAAATCGATGACTGTGGGTCAATAAACGCAATTTCTAATAAAAAAAAATTCATCTTCGATCAAAAATACAGCCCTGACACATTATACTCAAGTTTAATCGTGTTAATAACGCAGCTTATACCTATTGTTTTTTTTTATTTTTTTTTTATGCACCACGGGTTCGTACTTGACCTCAATCACACCTGATGTTAAGGTCGAAGGTGGAAGCGTACTAACCCGGAAACCCCAACACATTTGGACACATTGTTTTCCTTATGGTAAAAAATCCATGGTATATAAAAGATATAGTCATTTATATTCATCAAATTTATAGCCCCAGAGCGTTTACTCACTTTATCAAGCAAGTAATATATAAAAAAGGTGTGGCGTGTAAGATTTTATTTTCTTTATTTATCCATAGAACATTATTTAAACATTCTTCACTATAAGACGCCTACGAAAACCTGTAAAGGTTTGTCTGTAGTGTAAATGAGGTCACTGACCCGCTGCGTTATTAATTATTACAAAATGTAATGTTATGCAACGTAAAGTAGACGTGTTTCTCTCGCGAAATAAAATTGTTGGAAAGGCACGTCCTACATAGTTCCATCTGTAAAGTACTTCTTCAATGCTTTTTTACATTGTTTTATCTAGTGAGTAGATGATGTAGTGAGTAAGATAGAAAGAGATATGTTAAGGTGGTTTGGGCATATAGAACGGTTAAGTAACGAAAGCATTCAATCAATCAATGAAGTACATTTACAAGTATACACACAAGCTCAAAAATTTAAGAATACTGTCTGTACTGGTCTGTCGTATACTGGCCACCTATACTCGACACTAATCCGCCTGACCGTTGGTGACGTGTGTCTTCATGTTTTCGTATTACTTGGAATATATCTATTATTATAAATATATCTATTGTTATAAAAATATATATTTCGTATATACATGAAACAACAAATTTTTAACAATTTTATAAAACACAATTAAAAGTACCTATATCTTATAGAAAAAATACGCCGTCCAACTCGCTTCAGTGAGGCATAGTACTTAGTACCTACGCTAGCGCTATTGCCCCGCTGAATGCATAAGCTCAAATGCTGAGCAAAGTAGGCACCAGCTCTCACATCTCCAGAGACGTGGACCAGTCTAACGTATAAATCCTTTACAAATTGTTTCGTGTCAGAAGACCACTGGCCAAATGTCTCGTCTGCAAGCGCCGCAAACTCGTGGTTTATAGGGATTGACGAATATTTACGGCGCTTGTTACTTTGACCTTGTTCAGCCGCGGCTCCAGCTCTTTGCGCAGTTCCTTGTATATGGGACGGTGCCAAAGTATCCGCACAAGTTGCGTCCCATACCAAGGTGCGCCCCAAGCACCAGGGTACCAAGGTGGCTCCAAAAAATAAAATAAATAATTAATAAATGTTATAAAATGTGTATTTAACAAATACACTTGATAAATAATTAAAAAATAACTTACATGTTCAAAATTAACCATTATATAATGAAAGCGTGAATGGAAGGGTCTGTAAAGGTCGACTAAGAACGTACGTGAATCAAGTGACTGACGTACCAACAAAAGATCGGGTGCGGTCAGCCACTAACTGACAAGCATGTATGAAGCATTTATTTAATGATAGTCGAAGAAGCAAAAGTAGTTTGCCAGGATCGTTGCAAGAGGAAATCAAAGTCTGCCTAACCCAACGGGAAATAGGCGTGAGCATATGTATGTATGTATTATATAAGAATAACATACGACATAGTAGTTAGTATATTCATTGACGGCTCGCTCTCAATAATTAATTTCAAATTTGATTTATCTCACTTTCATTATATCTTATCATAATACCTGTAAAATACAATAACAGTAAAATTTATGTTATCGGTTGTAAATATGATCATAAAAAATGTAATAAATCTTATAGATTGGTACTCATATAAAACAGATAAGTAGAGGGATTGAACGCGAAAGATTCTGTAATTCATGCATGGTCATAGATTGTAGTAGCTAGATCCTATTCCCTTACAAGTTCAATTCAGTCGTAAGTTACGTGTTAAAGGACGACTTGTTTGGTGTATTGGTTAGAAACTTTACGCTATACCAAAAGGTCGCGGGTTCGAATCCCGCTAGTGGCATATGTTTGTATGATGAATACGGAAATGTGTATCCTAGTTATGGATGTTTTCATTTATAATAAGTATTTATTTACAAAAAAGAAAATGTATTTGTGTAATATATCAACCATCTGGTATCCACAACACAAGCCTATAGTTGCTTACTGTGGAACTAGATTGCATTGTGTGTATATGTCCAAGGATATCTATTTATTATAATCATATCCAAATTGCAGTCCAATAGCAATTTATTTTTCATTTTGACGTAACTTTATTCTTACGTCTGCTGCGGTTTTCTTTGTGACGTAACTTATCCTATAACACTTCGACCACAGCAAACAGGTCGTCAAATAGGACCTTTTCTACCATATAACGAGCAATTTTAGCAATAACCGTAGGCCGGATTTTATAAATTTTTTTTATAAGTTATTACTTACCTACATATTTTTCAACAAAACATTGATTCAAATATTTGAATTTCTTTCGTCGACATCTCTCCTTTTTAACCCCCGGCGAAAAATTACGGGTGTTGTGTTTGACGGCGCTGTGGGTTTGTGTGTGGGGGTGGGTGTGTGTATGTGCGTGTGTGACTATTTTTTTTTTATATATATGAGAGGGCGGCAAACGAGCATGCGGGTCACCTGATGGAAAGCAATCACCGCCGCCCATGGACACCCACAATACCAAAAGGGTCACAGATGCGTTCGTATTTGCGTATTGCGTAAAATGCGTATTTTAAGTGTTCCTTTTGACTTTGGCTTGACTTTGACCTACATTTTACCAATTCTCACTGACACTGTAGAGGCGGGATCTGACGTAGGATCATATCAGCTACAGGACGTCCACTGCTGAACATAGTTCCTCCCCATAGATCTTCCCCATAGATATTTAACCACCTGCCACCCATAATAATATATTGATTTAAAAAAATCACTCAAATTAAAAAAAGATTCGTTAAAATTTCGAATAACGCGGTCCCTTGTTTACGCTACCGCATATACAGGGT
Source organism: Oegoconia quadripuncta (assembly GCA_949316235.1). Taxonomy (NCBI): domain Eukaryota; kingdom Metazoa; phylum Arthropoda; class Insecta; order Lepidoptera; family Autostichidae; genus Oegoconia; species Oegoconia quadripuncta. The sequence continues at coordinate 15,383,004 of OX438748.1, read as the reverse complement.
GTGCAAAAACATGGCGTGGTGTTATCTTTCTGTTATAGCAACAAATTCCCGGCGCTAATGCGCTTGCTGTGTACACAACAACATTAGCGAGCCCGGAAGGAATAACATTCCACCGAGGTTTTCTATATATCATTGCGGTTATATTGAACATCCTGTAGTAGTTTTATTGCTAAATCAGGTTATAGTGCGAAATCAGATTATTTTGCTGAAATATTTCTGAAGATTCATAAGAATACAATATTCCATTACATGATAATCTTAACACGTTGACGAACGCTGAACGTTTATAGACGTAATAACAATAAAACTTCTATTGTGTCTGGTTCAGTGTCCGTGAATGTGTTAATACCACCATCTTATCTAAGTCTGCCGCCAAAACAGCAATATTAATAGAATTGTTGTGTTACGGCTGTCAGAGATAAGATAGCCAGTCACCCAATTAAGATAGGGTTTCCGGGTTAGTACGCTTTCCACCTTCGACCTCATCTTCACTTAACATCAGGTCTGATTGAAGTCAAGTGCAAACTCGTTGTGCTATTTATACTCGTTGTACTCGTTGTGCGTAAAAAAGACCTCTAATATTTTTGAACGACCTCTCCAACGACATGCCCCACGATAGGATACAAAAATAAAAGGAAATTCATCCCCACTTTACGTATTAGGGAGGTATCCTGAAAAAATATTTTCAGGACTTTATTTGACCACTTTGTCGATATGATTAATATGTTTACTCATGCATAATTACAGCTTTCTAGTACTAAGAGCCTCTGAGCTAAGCTTCAGACAGACAGAGAGACAGACGGACATGGCGAAACGAAACTATAAGGGTTTGCTTGATGACTACGGAATCCTAAAAAGTATAATCTGTATGACGTATCAAAGTACAAAAAAAAGAATACAAAAATACAAAAGTCTTTATTTTCAAATTACAGTCGTATATTAATTGAACTCAGAGGTTGAGACCAACCTTTTAAGTATTTAAGATACTTGTACCAGGAGGCCTCGCTCTTCCTTTGCTCGAACATAGTTTAAAATTGACTGTATACAAGATAAAAAAGTGAACTGAACATTTTGAAAAAATAAAGTGCTGATTTTATCCGTCCTAGATTTAGAATATACCTATAATAAATGTCTGGTTGACTTCACACTCTTCAATATTATTGCAAAAATTCATACATTTTACAATGATATACGTTCTACCACCTTAAACAATGAGTAATAGGTACATCTACAAACCAGTAAATAATGTTTGCTCATGATCCTCCCTACATTATTACGTAAAACATTACTCCCGAAAATTGCAGTGTAATGTTCCAAAGTATTCGTATGATGGCTACAAATTTTGCGTGTAAACTAAGCGAAATAACTTCGAAATTTGGGGAGAGATGACACTCTTCACTTCGCCTTCATCGTTACATCACATTACACACGTTGGGATTTACATTATAATATAATATGTGCATAGTATTCTTTTTATTTCTTACATTTAACCGCCTCCGTGGCTCAATGTAAACAACATTGGGTTTACGATGCGAAGGTCGCGGGTTCGATCCCCAGCGGGTACATGTTTAAGTACTCGGGTTTGGTTGGTTTAAATGTCCGCCTGGCTAGCTACCACCATCTTATTTAAATCTGCCGCCAAGCAACAATGCTTGATCTTCTTCTCATCTTCACTTAACATCAGGTGTGATAGAGGTCAAGTACCAACCTGTTGTGCATAAAAAAAAGAAAAACATTAGGCAGTTGGCTAGGTTAGTTCGGCTTTACAAGGCACCATAATGTACCTATGTGAGAAAGACCAACGACTTTTCTCGAGTGGAGACCACGCACAGGCAAGCGCAGCGTAGGACATCTACTCACAAGGTGGACAGACGACCTGATGAAGGTCGCGCGATATCGCTGGTTGCAGACCGCTTCCAACCGGTCAATCTGGAATTCTATGGGGGAGGCCCATGTTTAGGTAGTATATGCCTGTCATTTATTCAGGCCAATAACCGACCATCATCGTAAAACTTGTACGTTAATGCGTGCCTCCACAATGCAAAATACTGGCGCGTTTTTTAGGCTTGCTGCTATTTGACAAAATTAGGGAAACCATTAATTGGTGGATAGTGACCCTATCAGCGAAACCGAAGGTTGCGGGTTCGAATCCCCCGAGGGGTAAATGTTTGTGTGATGAATACGAACATTTATTCCCGAGTCTTGGATGTTTATATAAATATTTATGTATGTTTATCCGTTATCTAATATCCATAGCACAAGCTTCGCTTAGTTTGGGACTAGATGATTGGTGTGTGTCCGAAATATTTATTATTTATTTATTAATTAATTATTCTACAGGAGGACCACGATTTATAATAATAATAAAATTAACGTACCTTCCTTATTTAAACAATAAAGCGAGTTTGATTGATTAATAAAAATTTATATATTTTCTACACAAAATTACAAATTCTGTTAGTGCAGTATACCATAAGCTTAGACTAGTCCTGTGGCTGATAAGATACTTACTACTACTTACTGATAGGATAGAACTTTTATCACATAAACTATTCCCCATACTTCAAACATACATTAACATCCAAGAAGTCTACACATACAACCAATACCAACGGAGTGAAGACATCTGTCCCTATTTCGTATTCTTGATATTACCTGAAAGCAACCTGAGGCTATATAAAATCGATTCGAACAGGATACTATATTATAAAAGTTCCCTGTAAATATGTAGGTACCGGGACTCCCGTTCCATTTCGTTTTACAATTAGGCGAAAAAAAAAGCCAAGGCTTAAGAAAGGGCTCCACGATAAATTATTAAGGAGACAAAGTTGTGGCATTTTTACGTCTAGAACATTGTCCGTCCGCCATTAATCCACTAGGCGTCGTATTAAATGCTATATAACTTTGAGACAAGCAGTAAAATAACTTACGAAAAAACTTGGCTGTATTTTTTCTTGGGTTTGCCCTTTTTAATCCTTGACGCGAAAAGGTTGTTACAAGTTTGAAACCTGTGTGGCTATGTCTGTATGTGGATTTGTAGTGCTGAAATGGTTGAAAACATTTGAAAATGGCTTTCTTCGAAAGATGATGTTTAAGAAATGCTTTATGTTTTATGGAAATCGAGTCAGCCGTTTCAGCGATAGATAAATCTTAACAAAGTTGCTTTGTACATCTGGTGGATATTATTACGTTTAACTCCTGAAATTTTGGAAAATTGATAGTATTATGTGGATTTGAAGAAAGGCTGGTCTAGTTTTCATTTAAATGAGAACAAAGCTCTTTGACACACTTTATTTTGCGGTTTCGGTATTCCTTGAAACTATTTACGAACGAAAATTAATTATTTATGTATGTATTTATTTAAAAAAAAAATGAATTTGTGTAGTGTATAAACCATCTGGTATCCACATCACAAGCCTAGTTGCTTAGTGTGGAGCTAGATGGCGCTGTCTGTATATGTAAAAATCGTAATTCGATTACCTACTGTTACAGCTGTGTTATATTATTTTAATGGTATACAGTTACAATTTAATGCAATTATGAAAGTTGGTAGATAATCGATTACTATAAAATGACTTTTAGTGCCGAATATTCCTTGCTGAGTGCACGACTTGGTCGGATTTTTTTTAGTTTAACAATTTTATTTTCCCTGCCCAGTTGTTCTACTGCTTCTTATGAACGTATGCATGGCTATAACACGAGCTTTTATGGCCCAAGTTTTGTGATGTAGTCGATTTAAAATAATCTTCTGTTATGTCTTAACAAAATTTTATACGATTATTAATTTTATAAGGGTTTTGTAAGTGAATGGGGTGTTTAATGTTATTCTACTATAAAACAAAGTATATAATAATATCTAGTATAATGTAGATACCATACATTTATTTATTTATTTATTTATTTTATCATTTATTGCACACAAGAAAAAAAAAACATACAGATACAATATAATAGAGACGACACAACAGGTTCTGCTTATTTCTACAATGAAATTTCTTCCAGCAGACCTACGAAAGAGAGATATGACTGGAAGAGGCAGATAAGACGTGCACAATGGAAATCTAAAAAAATGGATAAATATGATACATTACAGCAATCTTGCAGAGATTATTTATATACGAGTACCTACTCCATTCTGGGACGTACATTTCATTCGAATGCGAATTATGTGAATTTTTGAAAATGCTAACTTGAAATGCGAACGTGAATCTATAATTTTCGCATGCATGCTCATTTTGCATCATGCATGTGGAATGCTCAAAATCGAACGACTCGCAAATCGTTTCCCCGTCTGCGCATTGCTCGCTTGTGACGCCATGACGAAAAAGACGTTCAAGTGAGAAGGGACTCGTGTCCTGAGGGTTCCGCACATAATGACATCATTAGTAACCTTTTAAACCGCTAAATATGTGTTTAGTTACTTACACCCAATATTATTAACCGCAAATAATGGTGGTGGTGGTAAGATGGTGGTAGCTAGCCAGGCGGACCTTTAAAATGCCCTATAATGATCACCCTAATATAGGATTGCATCATCCATCATATAATGATCACCTATATGATGTGAATGTCTCAAGACGAAAGTCTTTGATCAGTGTGTGTTACCACTGATGACTTGGGTGTGAAATGTAGTCGCTCACTATCTGCCTCATAAGAACGCTCAAGTCCTAAGGAAAGAATAGAGAAGATCCGCAGGAGAATCAAGGGAAGAATTGCCAAACTTAAATAGTTGTAGGCGGGACACATTGCTCGTAGAGCCCATGGTCGTTGAGGCGGAAAGGTTCTCAAGTGGCGACGACGTACCGGAAGACACAGCGTAGGTAGGCCCTCACGAGGTAGACCGACGATTAGGTAAAGATCACGGGAAGCCGCTGGATGCAGGCAGCGTAGGACCGATCGTTGTGGAGTTCTTTGGGGTAGGCCTTTGTCCATCAGGGGATGTCTTTCGGCTGATATGATGATTTGGATGTTCGCTCTCAGGTTCAGGTTCCTTTAAGATAAGTACTATACCCAATGGTCGCGGGTTCGAATCCCGCTAGGGTCAAATGTTTGTATGATGAATACAAACATGTGTTCTCGAGTTATGGATGTTTTTTTATTTATACATGTATTGGTTTACAAAAAAAAAAATGTATTTGTGTAATTTATCAACCATCTGGTATCCATAACACAAGCCTAGATGCTTACTATGGACCTAGATGGCGCTGTGTGATAAACTAAAAATCAGACGACAAATCACTCGCTCAGTATAATTTTGCTTAAACTAAATAGGGAACTAACTTCTCTTTTGCTGCCTTGAAGATTGTATTTTATAACATTTCTGCTGAATTCACGCCTAGTAGTCCGGTTCTGTGCTAGTAACTCTTCAAGTTGGAGAGTTGCAGCGTTTCACTAACTTACTATGCTCAACGGTTCGCTACAATGCCCACTGTGCTGCCGGATACAAAAAATGTGGCGGCATCTTTAGACGAAATATTCTTCGGAGTAGTGTAATCCTGTATATCTTTCTATATCCGTCATTCGAAAGCCGATCGAGTACAATGCGGAGTTTGTTCATGACCAAATTTTTTAATTAAAACGTAATGCTAAATGTAATCTGCAGCCGTCGAAACTTTCTTCGGAGAACTGTAATTAGGTATGTCTTTCTACATGGCAGTGCGCTACCATTTATAAACATTTAACGTAGGTAAGTAAAAAAATTAAATCTGAAGAAAATGTTGGTCCAAATAGCGACGTGTACCCACTTAAAAAATAAACTTACCCTAATTGCACAAAAAAAATACGATTGTTCAATGTCTCAATGTAACTATAAATGCGAAAGTTTGTATGTTTGTTTTTTATTTGTTTGTTTGTTTGTTGTTCAATCATGGCGAAGCGGATGAACGGATTTGGAAGAAATTTGGTATATAGGTAGAATATAGCCTGGATCAAAACATAATGATACTTTTTATCTTGATAAAGTGAGTAGTTCTCGTGGGATAAACAAATGAAACATATCCGCAATAAAGTTATTCCACGCAGACGAAGCCGCGGGCGGAAAGCTAGTATTATAATAATTATGTTACACTTTGCGTAATATTTTTCACATTTCGAAAAAACGCCAAATAACTGCTATCTTGGGCTTGTAGTTTGGTATCAATAATTATAATAACATTTTAACAGCACAGGTGTGTAATATTATATTAGTAGTATTAGTTACAATTGACTCAATTAGGATTACTTTTGTAAAACCATCCACAACAACAACAACAAAAGGTATTTATTCACCACAAAGTTAATTTAACAAGCAATTAATTGATAATAAATTAGGTCAAACTATGATTGAAACGTAGGGAGTCAGCAGATTTGCTGATTTTCAGTCCCCCCAAGTAGAGTAGTTGCTGCCACCAAGGAATTAATTACTATTACTCTATGAATAAATTTAAACATCGACAGTCTGATTCACACAATTTAAAAGCTATAAATTTATTTTATAAAACGACCTTTTCTTAGTTATACATCTGGATTTAGGCCATTACATACGTACTCTGACGTAAATAGCGATGACAGACGCATAGACACTGAGATGATTCCACAAGTGATTCATTGAAACTCAAATCATTTATTGCATTCCTTATGTTTGGTTTTGATCACATTATGGTGTACTGTATCTACAAGGACCTTGTTAAGGCACAGCAACATGAGAGAGTAGCATGCACTAATTTAAATAATTACATAAAATTCTTAATACATTATTTATCAACTAGATATTTAACCGATTATATTATCATATGTATTTTTATCATTGTATTCCAATTATATTATTATTTTTCTTTTAAATTATTTATTAATATGATGTTATATATCTATTTATATTGTATTATTATTTATTTATGACATTTATTCATATTGTATTTACATTTAGCTTCTTTTAGGTTATTAGCATTAAAAACGGAATTTACACTACCTTCAAAATAAAACACATGTGATGCATGTGGTACTGCTTTTACCACTGTTCGTTTGTCATATTTTGTCACAAAAAATTGTTTCGCTGAAACATAATACTACAGTGACATGGTCAAAGCTCGAATATAGAATTCAATGGAGAGTCCCTATCGATCCATATCTATTCGTGCCTTATCTATTAATCTGATCCTCCATAAATCATGAAACGGGTAGTGAACAGTTTACAGCTTATTATAACTAACTAAATGACAGTATCTAAGTTGCGCCTAAGTTTCTTATGTGTGAACTGAAAGGAAATCCTGTAACTTGATTGAACTTAGCACAAGTAATAAAAGTAGGTGACTTATGTTATAACGTGTTTATTTATACAAGACAACCAATAGCAATTTCAGACATACTTAAACAGATATGCATGAGTAAAATATCTTAGCTAATGACAGGAAGTCCTAATAATAAGCAAAAAATATAAAAAAATGTTAAATGTATTTTCGTTATACAGCTTGCGTAGCATAACATTGCTTGTCGTGGGCCGCGAAGGAGTGAGAGTAGGATAGTCGTATATTTCGTCCAAGCGAATGAGCAGGACAAATATTATCTCGCTCAACATAAACGTTTATCGCGCCTGTCATGCTACGGGGGCTGGAGACTCCTTTGATCACAATTTCATCTGGTGGAAACAGTTTTCCCACTAAATTTCTGTTCACATATAATAAACACAATTACAATCGAATTAGGAATTTTGTTCATACATACATAAAACGACCGAAATTTAACGCCCCGTTTGGTGTAGTGGTGAACAAGTCTGACCACTATACCAAAAGGTTGCGGTTTTGAATCCCGCTAGGGGCATATGTTTGTGTGATGAATACGGACATGTGTACCCGAGTTATGGATGTTTTCATTTATAATAAGTATTTATTTACAAAAAAAATGTATTTATGTAGTATATCAACGATCTGGTATCCATTAACACGAGCCTATAGTTGCTTACTGTGGTACTAGATGGCGCTGTGTGTAGGTCTAAGGATATTATTAAGGATATTTAATTTATAATCACAATCTTTATCCCAAATGGGTGATCAAAGATTAGAATTTGGGTGTTCTAAACATTAAAACTTTAATGTATGAAACAACATCCAGGTTCACTGTTCGAAATATCTGTATATTTGCAAATGCACATGTCACGACATGATCCCCTCGCCTTTGGACCATGCAAATCTATGTTATGTGTTTTGGCAAAAGGTCCCTTAGTTGCCTTTTATGATATCCACGGGAAGAGACGGTTTGGTTTTATTATTTTAACGAGGCAAAAACCATATGCCCATATACCGTATATATAATACATACATATTTATAATAAGTATTTATTTACAAAAAAAAATGTATTTATGTATATGTATACGACCTACTTGGTGTAGTGGTTAGCAACTCTGGCCACTATACCAAAAGGTTGCGGGATCGAATACCGCTGGGTGCATATGTTTGTGTGATGAATACGGACATGTGTACCCGAGTTTTCATTTATAATAAGTATTTATTTACAAACAAAAAATGTATTTATGTAGTATATCAACCATCTGGTATCCACAACACAAGCCTATAGTTGCTTACTGTGGAACTAGATGGCGCTGTGTGTATGTCTAAGGATATTTATTATTATTATTATTTTAAAGTGTTGGGATTATGAACCGATGACATTTCGATGTTGACGTTTTTTTTTATATTATGAATTGTAGGCCTCGAGTATTAAACCCGGATATTAATACCACTTCCGAACTGCATGCATCTTCTGCTCCTATACCTAAATAAACCAAGAATCGAACCTATATACCATATTATTTGCCATAAAGTCACATTTTACCCCGTTATATTTCCGCGTAGCGTCAGTCGCAACTCGCGTCTTACGTTTTATCGCAACACTTTAGATTTTATGAACGATAAATAAAACTTGAGGGTAGAGTTAATTAAATTTACTTAAAAACCGCGCGGGAAGGGTTAGGAAGTTTATTTTGCTTGGGAGAAATATGATGTCCTATAACCTGAGTAAGTATATAGGGCCGCTTGAATTTTTTTTTAATAGTAAGTAGGCAATTTGGTATGGATCTGAATGTTGGGCAATGAAAGAGACTGATGAAAGTAGAATGCATGTGTCAGAGATGAGAATGCTAAGATGGATGTGTGGTGTGACTAGAATGGATAAGATCAGGAATGAGTATATCAGAGGAAGTCTAAAAGTGGCTCCAATAACAGAAAAGTTGAGGAGTAATAGGTTAGCATGGTTTGGGCACATTATGAGGAGGGATGAAAGGCACGTAAGAAGACGAGTGTTAAGTATGAATGTGGAGGGATACAGAGGTAGAGGAAGACCAAAGAAGGTGTGGGTAGACTGCGTGAGGAATGATATGTGTGTGAAAGGGGTGAGTACGGAGATGACGGATGATAAAGGAGAGTGGAAGAGGATGACATGGTGTGCCGACCCCACCTAGAGTGGGATAAGTGCAGGAAAATGATGAGTAAGTAGGCAATATGGTTTCTGCAAGTAAAAAAAATAGGCTGGTTAGGACAGTTGCTTTAATTTATTCCACGTGCCGAAACCCTGTTCCCTACTTGACTGTGAAATATCTTTCTTGGAAGCACTATTCATCGATGCTTGATACTTGATAGAGCGACGCCTTACTTCTACGATGCCTTATTTGTTCGATGCCTTGTCAACAGGAATTTTTTTTAATCGAATATATGCAATAACAACTCGTTATAAAAGTAGTAACTGTTAACATAATTAGTAAGTAGTCATTTTTAACCGCCTCCTTTGCTCAAAGTAAACAACATTGGGTTTACGATTCGGAGGTGCGGGTTCGATCCCCAGCGGGGTACATGTTTAAGTACTTGTTTGGTTGGTGGTAGGGCATTTTAAATGTCCGCCTGACTACCTACCACCATCTTATCTAAATCTGTCCCCAAACAGCAATGTTAATTGTTGTGTTCCGGTTGTCAGAGATAAGATAGTCAGTTCCCCACATGTGTTGGGGTTTCCGGGTCAGTACGCTTCCACCTTCGACCTCATCTTCACTTAACATCAGGTGTGATTGAGGTCAAGTACGAACCCGTCGTGCATAAAACAAAATAGTAAAAGGATTAGGTCGACCAAGAAGTACTTACGTTAATCAAGTGACTGACGTACTCACAAAAGGTCAGGTGCGGTCTACCATTAACCGACGAGCGTGTATGAAGCATTTCATGAGAGTGGAAGAAGCAAAAGTATGCTAACATAACGATTCTAAAATCGTTACAAGTGGAAATGAATAGTCTCTGTCTACTCCAACGGGAAACAGGCGTAAGCGTGTTTGTATGATTAGTGAACTAATATCACTACTTATCTCGTATTTCATTCATCCATACCGGTTTAATCTAAAGTAAATATTATTATAATCTACCGATGATAACTGTGTCCTTATCATATCATTGAGTCATGGGTGTTTATAAAAATATTTATGTATTTCATTTTTTTCTGTTTATGCACCACGAGTTCTTACTTGACCTCAATCACACCTGATGTTAAGTGAAGATGAGGTCGAAAGTGGAAGCGTACTGACCCGGAAACTCCAACACATTTGTGGGACTGGCTATCTTATCTCTGACAACCGGAACACAACAATGCTATTAATATTGCTGCTTGGCGGCAGATTTAGATAAGATGGTGGTAGCTTGCCAGGCGGACATTTAAAATGCCGTACCACCAACCAAACCGAGTACTTAAATATGTACCCCGCTGGGGATTACGGGGGATCGAACCCGCGACCTCCGAATCGTAAACCCAATGTTGTTTACAATGAGCCACGGAGGCGGTTAAATTTTAATTAAGTAAATTAAGTACGCACATGAAACAACAAATTTATAAAACACAATTGAAAATACCTATATCTTATAGAAAAAATACGCCGTCCAACTCGCTTCCGTGAGACACAGTACCTAGTACGATAGCACTATTGCCCCGCTGAATGTATAAGTTCAGTTGCTGAACAAACTAGGCACCAGCTCTCACATCTCCAGAGGCGTGGACCAGTCGAACGGATTAATCCTTTACAAATTGTTTCGTGTCAGAAGACCAAGGGCCCAATGTCTCCACTGCAAGCGCCGCAAACTCGTGGTTTATAGAGTTTGACGCATTCAAATCAAATCAAATCAAATACGCTTTATTGTTCAAATAAGGAAGGTACATTAAAAATCTTACAGAAACTACAAATTAGGCGGCCTTATCGCTGACAGCGATCTCTTCCAGGCAAACCTATCATCACGGAATTCAATACGAGTAATTAAGTGGGTTAGCACAAATAATTTCCTAATTGTTAAGTACATCTGAAAGTTCTGCATATTGATGTCAAAAAGCATTCATGTCTTCGTCCAACTCTATTTATTTAAAAACAATATAAACTATGCTCCAAATTCTCATGTTTACGACACACTCGTAAATTGCAACGAAAATTGTACCTTTGATTCCTGTGACACCAACACTGTAATCAAAGCAATTGGCAAACTGGACGAGAGGTTATAGAGTTTTGGAAACGATCCAGCGGCTTGATGCGAGTCTAACCGCTTGATCAAGCTTCATATACATTTTGTGCTGGTTCGTTGTGGCAAGCAGATGAGATTAAAAAGTAACTATGAAAGAAATTGGAACCCAGAGAAATTTTTATATGTTATAAAAAAATTCTAAAGTCATTTCTAGGTTTTATATTTTTGTTTATTTCCCTATTAAAGTTGGTTATTGTACCTTGTAGATTCGGCACGTCAAAAGAATAGAAACAACCCTTCTCTTTTAGTGGGTGTCGTAAAAGATAAGCAAGGGATTTTTCCATAAAAAAATATCTATAGACTTGCACGTTTTAACGCCGATGGGCTCACCCCCTGTTACATTGGTATTTTTGTATATTTCGAAAAGTGAACCGTAGATGCTGTTTCAAGTATTAAACTTTTAATGTTTGGTAACTCAAACGCTTATGTTTCTGCTTTGGATAACGCTCGTGAATTTATGTATGTATGTAAAGTTAGTTCTTAGCAGTTTCGTTTGATGTGTTCTTCTTAATGAACGTTATCACAAAACTGACTGACTGGAGATAGATAGATAGATAAAACGTTTATTTGTTACTCCAGTCACACATATACATTAATTTTTGCAAGAATTTTATAAAACTTATAATGTAGGTATAACTACAGAATATGTCTATTAGTAACTTATAACTAACTTATAACTAAAGCATATGTGTGCTGCAGCAGAACAAATGGGTCACAGCTCAGTGTGTGAGATTGTTCAAAGAACAAAACACTGGTTTCAGCTATTACCCGAGGAGAATCATAGGTACAAGTGCAAGATTGAATCTTGATTCAAACCTAAAGCTATATGCTGCATCAAGCGGCTTGACCGCCCCCGAAGCTTGTTCACCTAAATTTTATACATTTTACACTACCGCTAGAACTAAAATATAAACTTTTTAATAACACCATAAACCAGCGTGACCACCGCCACATCCCGAATCCATAAAACTACACCGAGCCCGTCCGAAATTTAATGAAACAAAGGATTTCTTGCGCCCTCCGGTAAATTATTGTCGAATAAAATATTGGCGACAAGGAGGAAAAGTTACAGCCCCTAAAGGGGCTAAGGGACAACCGGAGGACATCACACCAGATTTTATTACACAAAACACAAAGGACACTCGCCGCCACGTTACTCTTCTGGGACGAGAAGAAACAAAAAATTGCAACGCCAGGAAAAATGTGCGGCTCCCAGTGACAAGCATAAATCGCTGTTGGTTAGTGCTTTCTATTTTGGTAAGGTTACGTAAGATTAAAAACAAATTGGAAGGTAGAATGTTCGCGAGTCGGATCGATGGATCATTTGCCGTAAGGAACACTCGTAATAGCATCACGTAGACCTTTGTCCCAAATGGGATCATTGGCATTAGCTTTTGGGTCTTCCAAATATTAAAAACTAGCTTTCCGCCCGCGGCTGACTGCTTACTTTATGGGAATAAAAATTTATGTTTTAATCCGGGGCATGTTCTACCTATATAACAAATTACATCCAAATACCTTCATCCGTTTCGCCGTGAATGAGCAACGTACATACAAACAAACATCCAAACTTTCGCATTTATAATATTAGTTAGATTATATATTCCCCTAGCTGGATTTGAACCCGTGACCTTTTATTATAGCAGTCAGTCTAACCACTACGTCAAACAGGTAGATATTTTTTTGGTGTAAAGTCCCTTAGTCGCCTTTTAGACGACCACGGGAAGAGATGGGTTCTTTCAATACTTTTTACGTGTAGGAAGCCACACGACACGACGGGTTAGTCATTATTTCATGTCATATCCGTAGAACGTGGGTAGATACAAATTTCTAGTACATTTCCAATGTAAGGCTGTATAGAGATTTTCAAGTCAATATGCAAGTGTTTCTGATGAACGTATCCTGATTTGATTTACAGTGTATAATTAATATAAGGGGCTATGAGGTTCAGTCAGGCTGCTCTCAGGGACTAGCAATTATACTTCTCGACTGTTTTGTTTAAACAATATTTCATGGGATATTTAAGTACCATTGGTATGGACATTTATGAGGAGGGATGAAACGCATGTCACTAACAGAGTGATGAATATGGATGTCGATGGTTGGAAAGGAAGAGGAAGACTACGGATAAGATGGATGGATTATATGAGGGGTGACAAGAACGAAAAGGACTTGAATGATGAGGTAACGGCTGATAGAGATAAGTCCCAAATTAATTGGGTCTAGGGCAAGAAGATGATGATTTAAATACCACTTAAATATAGTTTAATACACAAATATGTTCACTGACAACACCGGGCCAGGGAGTCAACTTGAATAAGTTGGAAGCTAAAGAATTTAGTTGGCACAAATATAAAGCAAAGTATTTTGTCGGTGAAGTTAAATAAAATAATAATATAAAGTAAATAAATATTTCGGACACTTACATCAATCATCTAGTCCCAAACTAAGCAAAACTGTACTATGGATACTAGATAACGGATAAACATACACAAATATCTATACCGGATGAGTTTTTTTACCATAGGGAAAAAATAGGGCATAATTAGGTAAGTGAAATAGAAGGTATTTGCGCAGGATTTTTCAAAACTAACGTCGAATAAGGCGTTTGTGTCATTTGACGGTCGCGTTTGTAGCATATTCCAGATAATTACATAATTAAATTAAACAAATAAAGAAAACTTGGAGAAAATATGAGTGCCAAATAAATTTCGCATGATAGGAACCTTACTCTATTTGATATTATGAATTTAACAGTAATTAATGTTATCGACTTGAATTATGAAGTGGCTGAATCGGCGATAGAACCAGTACTAAAATATCTTATAATGTACCCCATTCAATAGCAAATAAATTATTTGTATTTGTAATTGTACGAATCCCGCCATATAAATTTCTGGTAGGCGCGAGCGGTTTTGAAAAAAAAATAAAATAAAACTACCTATACCAATAACTTCTATTTCACTTACCTAATATGCCCTATTTTTTCCTTACGGTAAAAAAACTCATCCGGTATAAATATCCATGACTCGGGAATAAATGTTCATATTCATCACACAAACATTTACCCCTCGCGGTATTCGAAGCCGCAACCGTTACTTTCGCAGGCTGGGTCCACACACACAAAACCATCTTATTTTTTGAAGGCACCATTCCCACACATTATACAAGTTTCTTGTAAGATACAATACAAAACTTACCTCACTCCCACTATGCTCACAACTGACTTCGTTAAAGCTTGTGAGGAGCTCATATGAACTCTGCCTAACGTACCGTCTTACGCAAATTTAATATCAGTCTGTTAAATTACGTTCCATTCACATTCAAATTATTCTAGAAGGAACTGGGGATTGGATAGTTAGATTTCTACGTACTAGGTTCAAATAAAATCTCGATTTATTTTACTATTATCCTTCAGTAATAAGCTAGTGCCTCATTCAGATCAGAAACTCCAATACTCCTGGTTAACTGGCTGTCTGTCTGTTCATATTTTTCTTGGTTACATAACCAAAATGTGTCATTATGTAATTATTTTTACCGCACTGCTCAAGGAAGGAGGGTAATGTTTTTCGAGTGTATGTATGTAGAATGTTACCCCTTTGGTCTCGACGGCTTGATCGATTTTGAAGTGCAAAAAATTTTTATGGTTAAAGAATCCAACATGGCGCCCGCAAAATACAAGAACATTTTGCCGGGTTTTTGGTTTTAAAATACTTAAAATGTTAATAACTAGCTTCTATTGGAAATAGTAGCAGTTTGAATATTTCATACCCATATACAATGCGTCGATAGGCCCAATATTACATATAGAAGACGAATTTATTTCCACTAAGGCGCACAAATACTGAATCCTACAACCTTGGGATCTTCAAGAGCAGAGTGAATAGGCATTGACTGGGATCGCGTGCCACATCTTCGACCACATCGTCGCTTTCCATCAGGTGAGATTGTGGTCAAACGCGAATCCAGTCAATCATAAAAGAAAAATACTACAAAATAAATATTTATTTCAAATTAGTACTTAATAAATAAGCAGTGCGCAAGAGTCCCTGTTTCTGTATATTGTAGTAATTTTCTTGTTTTTATTAATATTGTTGTTGCTATAGTGCTGTATCAAATATATATCTATGTCTAAGAATGAAAAAGGGTTACAACCTCTGCATGTGCCGCAGTGAAACCTCAGCGCTGTTTTTCAGGCAGAACCCAACATTCAGCCAACATATTTAATTTTTCGGCAATTAACCGGCTCCGTGGCTCAATGTAAACAACATTGGGTTTACGATTCGGAGGTCGCAGGTTCGATCCCCAGCTGGGTACATGTTTAAGTACTCGGTTAGGTTGGTGGTAGGGCATTTTAAATGTCCGCCTGGCTAGCTACCACCATCTTATCTAAATCGGCCGCCAAGCAGCAATGTTAATAGCATTGTGGTGTTCCGGTTGTCAGAGATAAGATAGCCAGTCCCCAAATGTGTTGGGGTTTCCGGGTTAGTACGCTTCCACTTTCGACCTTATCTTCACTTAACATCAGGTGTGATTGAGGTCAAGTACATAATCCGTTGTGCATAAAAAAAAATTATATTCAGAAAAATCCACAAGCTTTCATTTTACTAAGTATACTAACACTGTTAGCACCTATACTTAATCTATTTACTTATTCAAATATATAAAAATTCAAAGTTCAAATGGCCATTAATAATGAAAAATATACGAACGCAAAATCTACTTATCTGGAATTGAAATCATTCGTTGGATCCCACAAGATCCTTCCAATGCAGGCTGGGATCCGATTTTAACAAAATTGAGTTTTATAAGACTTCAGCTCCCCCCCTGATATAAGACTGTAATATTAGCTCCAGTTATAACCCTGTGGTTATGTACGGGTCCAATTTGCTTTCGTGCCTTTACTTTATCGTGTACGTAAAGTTTATGAGTACAGAATTGACCCTGAAATCGTATGGACGTTAGATATACGTGAATTATGGAAGGGAAAGGGTCATAGCAATTTTTATACGGTTTATATTTCGATGGAAAAAGAGTACATTTCTCAGATACGACTGGCTTATTATATAACTTCTTAGCACACTGTCAGGAGTCAGGATTATAGGTAATTTGTATCTTACAGGACCTGAACTAGACCACGACGCCATCGTTGAAGCATAAATAGTAGATTGTATAAGAAGGGAGCCAAAAAAATATTTTGATTCCAGAGCGAAACGACTGATTCTAGAGTAGAATTCTTAAATAGAATCCTGAGTGTAGCGAGGGATTCAATGTAGGTACATTCATCGAGGTAAAAAATATTTTGCACGCGAGTGATTTTCCTTCTATGAGAAAAAAAACACATGAAGCGCTTATTATTTAAATAATTAGTTTTACAAACTATGTAATGTTAAAATGTGAACAAATTCCGTGTGTAGTTCGCACGCTTTCTCTAGTATGTTTTTTTTAATAAAGACGGCGGCCGATTTACTTCGACCTCGAATCGTACCAAGGAACCGCGGAGTATATAATACTAGTTTTCCGCCCGCGGCTTCGCCTGCGTTGAATAGCTTTATCGCGGAAATTTGTTTATCCCGCGGAAACTATTCACTTTATCGAGATAAAAAGTATCATATGTTTTAATCGAGGGTATAGTCTACCTATATACCAAATTTCATCCAAATCCGTTCATCCGTTTCGCCGTGATTTAGCAACAAACAAACAAATATATAAACAAACAAACAACAAAACAACATCCAAACTTTCGCATTTATAATATTACTTAGATTAAGTCTGTATAAGAATCATTAATTTTTACCGTGTTCCAAATTCAAAACTCTTTTATTCCCTGTTCTAAAATCTTTTGTGCGCACTTATTAAGGAACCAATTTTTCGAATAAGAATAAGAATTAGTATTGTTATACTTAGCATTATATAAAATAAATTATATTGTAACACAACAGAACTAATAAGTATAACAACACCACCAAAATGAAACAAAGAAAGAAAAATTACAAAAAAATTCTTAAGTATCTACATAACTCACAATTGTTGTTTGTTATGTATATATATATATAAATAATAATACTAATAAATAAATATCCTTAGACACACACACAGTGCCATCTAGTTCCACAGTAAGCATCTATAGGCTTGTGTTGTTGGTGATGGTTGATATCTTATGCTACATAAATACATTATTTTTTGTAAATAAATACTTATTATAAATGAAAACATCCATCGTGTTCCAAATTCAAAACTCTTTTATTCCCTGTTCTAAAATCTCTTAGAGAAAAGACCTACTTTGTGCGCACTTATTAAGGAACCAATTTTTCGAATAAGAATAAGAATTAGTATTGTTGTACTTAGCATTATATAAAATAAATATTGTAACACAACAGAACCAATAAGTATAACAACACCACCAAAATGAAACAAAGAAAGAAAAATTAAAAAAAAAATCTTATGTATCTACATAACTTACAATTGTTGTTTGTTATGTATATATATATATAAATACTCAGTATTTGTGTGTTTTCCATGAGCGTCCGTGATCTCACCATAGGCTCCACTGAAAACCAGCGTTGTAGTCGCTCTTCTTCTCTCGACTATAACAAATGCTGAGTTGGGGACCTGATTTGATGCCACTTTGCGACACCGAAAACTAGCCAATGCATACCTACTTATATTAAGTTCCACATTTTTAAATTGTGTTAGGTATAGGTAACAATTAAATGTATTTTATAAGTGTCGCTAAATGGATCAAATAAAGTTTTCTTATTCTTATTCTTATACTTAAATACATTATTTTTTTTTGTAAATAAATACTTATTATAAATGAAAACATCCATAACTCGGGCACACATGTCCGTTTCATCACACAAACATATGCCCCTAGCGGGATTCGAACCCGCGACCATTTGGTATAGTGGTCAGAGTTTCTAACCACTACACCAAACAGGTCGTCATATATGTACGTGCGTATATACAGGGCGTCCCACGGCTATGCCACATGGAGGGAAAGTACCTTGAATTTTGTAGATGGAACATTTTACTGAAAGAAGACATTATTTTAATTTAAAAAACAATTTAAACTGCATTCATAGATTTTTAAATAAGTACATGGTTGAACCGGGAATCGAACCCTTTATTTATAAAAAAAAAATTACCATGTAGCTTTATCATACCGATCGAAAGGCTTCATCATAAGGATTATTTTTTGCTAAATAACATAGTGTCAGAAATAAAAGGAAGACCATGAATTTTAACATTTTTAATACAAAATTAATCAATTTATCAAATGCTCAAAATGAGCCCCTTCCTGTTCAATATAAAGTCGCACTCTTTTGATTATTTCGCTCCCTGTCGATTTTTTGATCATGTTGTGGTAGATATTTAGAATAATACGTCGAAGTTCTTTTTGTAGTTCTTGTAAACTAAATTTTTTACATAACCCCATAAAAAAAAATCTAATCAGCCAGCCGCATTGCGATGGAGAAAATCATTTACGCGTCTTTTGGCAGATTCAGGATACGGCATACAACCAGGTACCTACTTACTAATTACGTATCTCTTTATCATTTTATCATGAACTTAAATTATAATAGGGAAATGATGCATACTTCTCGAGTGGGTAATTAGTATTAGTAATGATAATGTCAGTTGTGTGTCCTTACGGCAATGTCAGCTTTTCATTTTTCTGAACACAATTGCACATCTAATGTTAAAATTCATGGTCTTCCTTTTATTTCTGACACTATGTTATTTAGCAAAAAATAATCCTTATGATGAAGCCTTTCGATCGGTATGATAAAGCTATATGGTAATTTTTTTTTATAAATAAAGGGTTCGATTCCCGGTTCAACCATGTACTTATTTAAAAATCTATAAATGCAGTTTAAATTGTTTTTTAAATTAAAATAAAGTCTTCTTTCAGTAAAATGTTCCATCTACAAAATTCAAGGTACTTTCCCTCCATGTGGCATAGCCGTGGGACGCCCTGTATATGTATAGATGAGATGAAGGGCAGCTACTGCAGCTAAATATATTCTCGTAACAATTTTACTGTTTTATTATGTTTTATTTAGTAATGATAAGCTTGTCTACCGACTTGTCTACTACGACGACATATAAGAATTGGTATGTGTTCCGTACTTTAGTTTATTAATTTGTAATTGTTAGCACAAACTACCTATATCCGCTTTTCTTAGTTTAAAAACCCTGTAACAAAAACGCATTGTATCGAACACAATATCCGTGTTAAAAAACCGCACCGACGCTGCTGCCATCAACTACTGTTCCAACTACTCCCGCGCAATCGTTGTATCTGCGCATCAAAGAAATTACTAAAAATTCTAATTTTGATATTAATCCAAAACCGAAGTGTTAGTGCAGTGCCTAGACGCGCCAATTACCAGCACCCTGTGGAGTCCATCATCAGGGGTACCCCAAGAAGACGAGGACCTGTCGATCTGGTGAGTGACGATACAAGGCGATAGTCATCTGCGTTAAATTTCCTCTACAGTATGTTTAAACACATATTGGCTAAAATAATACCAAACACGTACCGAAATGTGTTCTGCTATTAGATTAGAATCCACGAACTGTGTATCTACACAATATTGTAAATCCACTAAGCCAGCGAGGTCGATGTCTGCCATCGTGGCTTAGAACACGATCCAGCGACAGTGGTGTCTGGTGATCCTTTGTTATTTTTTCAATTAACGTCCACAAATTCCAACGTCAACTGCATGTTGTACGTAAATCAATGTTTCACTGCTCTTATGTAAATTAATTCCAGCTAGGACTACCACAAACTTATAACTTGCTGTTAATGTGACCTGTGTTCGCTTCACAGAGAGTCGAATTTGAAATTGGCGAGTGTTAATATTGTTTTTGTTATTGCTAACGTATAAATGATTGCCATAAATCTTGGTGCGTCGACAAATTGAGTTCAAACTGAGCGAAACCCACTATTTTGGGTTGTAAACGGTATGCTTGGGTATTGCTGTTAGGACCTTTATACACTCATTATCAGCAATAGTCCATTCATGTCACGAAACTTCAAACGGAAAAAATATTAAAGCAATCTTACGTAAACCAAAGTTAAAATAGTTTTTTTTGTGCACAACGGTTTGGCACTTGACCTCAATCACACCTGAAATATGGCAAATAAATGATTCTGATTCTGATTCTGATGTTAAGTGAAGATGAGGCCAAAGGTGGAAGCGTACTGACCCGTAAACCCCATCTTATTTGTCTTATTTGGGGGACTGGTTATCTTATCTCTGACAACCGGAACACAACAATGCTATTTTATTAACATTGCTGCTTGGCGGCAGATTTAGACAAGATGGTGATAGGTAGCCAGGCGGACATTTAAAATGCCCTACCACCAACCAAACCGAATACTTAAACACATGGTTTTCCATTCCATGAACCAAACAATCCTAATATGTGTATACATAAATAGTTTAAAAAATAATAATAACATGTTGACTTTCAATAAGTGATATTTTTGTATCCTACATTGAATAAAATATTTTTGATTTTGATTTTGATCGGGGATCGAACCGGCGACCCCCAATTCGTGAACTCTATGTTATTTACATTGAGCCACGGACGCGGATTTCAGTTAAACGAGAAGATAAATAAATGAAGTTTATTATTCTTACAGGGATTCACGTAATTTGTATCTTCTGACTTCAACAACATCTCATCAGCCATAGACAGTCCACCGCTGAACATAGGCCTCCCCCATATAATTCCAGAGCGACTTGTTGGAAGCGGTCTACATCCAGCGACGAAGTGAGTGGACGTCCTACGCTGCGCTTGCCTGTGCGTGGTCTCCACTCGAGAACCTATTAGGGTTACCTAGTAAGGCCTATTAGCCTAGTAACCTAGGAACATAGTAAGGCATTAGCCCCACCGGCCGTCAGCGCTTCGAGCTATGTGCTCTCCCCACAGCCCACTTCAACATACGGATTATTTTGTTCCTCTGTCCTTTACATCACTCGTTTCATAAACTTTAGCTTTCTCATGAGGCCCTTAGGAGAAATTAAATTAGAAATATTTGGTTACCACACAATTCCTATTTCTACCAGTGGTTGGATGAGATCGCTTTTGAGTTATAATGTCTGCAAATTGTACTTTCTACTGTAACTGTCAACTTTGTTTTCACAACAATGGTGTCGATTCGGATGTACACCAACTACACTAAACTAAAACCAGTTTTAGAGTAGTACCGTCTCTTTCTCTCTGGAACAGTACGATGCGACGGCACCACTCCAAAACTGGTTTTAGTTTAGTTTAGTTTAGTTGGTGTACATCCGAATCGACACCAATAGCCTCTAAAATTCTACTACTGGACATAAGCCTCTCCCATATGGCGCGATTTGCACATAAAAGCTTCTCACATGGAAAAACTTTCCATGTGAGAATTTGATCTAATCGCTTTTCGGAGATCGCAATTATTTTGGCACTTCCACTGACCCATCCCTGGTCTTGGTCTATACTGTAATACTCATAATTCCTTAGTTGCCCTTTTCGACACCCACGGGAGAGAATGGTAGAGACGATTTTCCTTTTGTTGTGCAGTAAAATGTTGTAATTTATGTATATACATTTGTTGGACTCTCATTGAAATTTATGCTCATGAAACAGCTGATATTTTCTCGCAACTACTGAGTTTAGTCCCATAGTTAATATTGTTTAGTTTAATCGACTAAGTCGCCATTTAAAATAGCGATACAATTAAGACAAACAAAAGGACCTTTTATTTTGTGCCTAAACGTCAAGGTCACACTATGACCAATGGCGATGTTTGGCCACTACGAAATCGAATATAGAATGAAGAAACGGAAATATCAGACGTAGCCCAGTGGAATCGGAAGTAAGTGGTAGTGAACACAGCACATAACGCCAGTCTTTAGCGAATAGACACAATATTAAGTATTTATCACATCGTCGTGATCTTACTGATGCCGTTCTTCTTTATAAGGTAGTTAACAATAACATCGATGCGCCTGCACTACTGCAAAATATTTTTTACTGAGTACTTAAATTCTCTTTCTAAAATTAAATACTCTGAGGCCTATCCTCGCCAGTGAACGTCTGTTTAAACATTTTTACCCCAGTGCCCAAGGAAAGAGGGTAATGTTTTTCGAGTGTATGTATGTATGTATGACAGTATGACAATTTTCCCCTGAGAAGAACAAGCAAAAAACGCGAGGGGTTGTTCTTTTAAAAACTGATTTTTATAACACTAAAAGGTTTCTACATTTCATTATTAATTGTGATTGTGACATACACTCGCATGCGAACGAGCCGCTTATGTCTAGGGATGATTATCATCTAAATAATCTGATATTTTATAATATGCTTTCTTAATAACTTTCTATTTTATAGTATCTTTAAATTTATTGAGAGGAAGATTTTGTATACCAACAGGATCCTTATTGAAAAAGTGTAGCCATAGCCCTTTGAACATGTTGATGATGACAAGTCTACACTTATTTATTACAAAACTTTACCCTAAAGTAAACCATGAAGCAATAAGTAAATCAATACTCTTAATCAACTACGACTATCCAACAACACAAAACAATTTAGCGCTAACAAATGCATACTATTGGTTTCAGGTGAGCCTTAATAAGCCAGCAAATAACGTACCCACCTACCATTTAATGCGGTCCGGAGCAATAACATTAATTGATTTCCATTCAATACACCTGGTAACTGGTATTCTGTTAATAGGCAATAGATTTGTTTGTTTACTGCCTAAGTCTATGGGCCACGTAAATTGACTTTTCCTGATTGGTAGTTCATCACGACATTTACGAGCTTTTCTATTGGCTGTCTTCTGTTTTACTTTTAACTGAATAATTACAAACTAGATTCAGTGGAATGCAGAGCCAAGCGATTGATAGGCAACAAAGAGTTGGTAGATTCCCATCTACACAGCCTTGAACACCGACGGAAAGTCGCATGCCTTTCAATCTTCTATCGGATATATTTCGGAGAGTGTGCTGAAGTACTGCATGAGTTGATCCCGCCATCCCCGTTCTTACATCGAAATTCAAGACGTACCGCAGGATATCACCCGCACTTAGTTGACGTGCCATTTATAAGGACCAAGCGTTTTAGGTCTTCGTTTCTCATGCGCACGGCTAAGGAGTGGAACGCATTACCTCCGTCTGTGTTTCCAATCGCATATAACCCGCAGCTCTTTAAAGTCAGGTTAAATAGGCATCTTCTGGGAAAGCTCGTTCCATCGTAGACCATAATGTCGAGATAACTCGACATTAGTCCAGATTAAGGTCAAGAGCGATCCCATTCTAATTAAAAAAAAAAAAAAAAAAAAAAAAAAAAACAAGTTTGTCGGGTTAATTTTGTTAGACCCTATATATGAATTCATATATAGGGTCTAACAAAATTAACCCGACAAACTTGTTTCCGAGTTAAAAAATTAAATGTAAGTGCAAATAGACTTACTTCATTTCGATTGTACTTTATTTTAGCAATGAGAAAAAAGGCAATATTCATATAGCAGACGCCAAAGGGGATGGCGGGGCACAGGGCGCAACCAATCACAGCGCGTCGCGGCGGCGGGCGCCGGGGCAAGCGCCGGCGGCGAGCGGCGAGTGGTCGCCTGAGGCGGCTTCAAAGGCACGTGTTTGTGTGTTGTGGCAAAGTACTTAGAGCGCGCGGCCATTAATGTCCAACTCACAAAAAGTACATTTCTAAATTTTATTTTTTGAATAAAATCTGTTAATTTTAATGTTTTATTTTTGTCGTAATAGGTACAGCCTATACATACACTCTGCAACGTTTGTCGGGTTAATTTTGTTAGACCTTATATTAGTATCTATTCCGATCTATTAAATGCGTGATTGTTGGGTCCTATATCTGCCAAATAATAATATTGCTCATAAAAATAATAATTAAGAAAAAACCCGGACCGCCTACAATTTCAGTGCTGCAGCGGTATTTTTTGCCGAAAGGTTAGGTGTTTTTTTTTATTATTACCTATTAAGTGTTTTTATAAACAAAATTGTTATTTAAAATACGTGTTCAGTAATGCAATTTACAATACATTTTGTAAATTGTATTTGCCTCTTTGACCTTGGCTCTTGAGATGCTCAGTCTTCTTCTAAGCGGGTCAATGGCAAAAACATCAAACTCTTGAGGGCCAGAAATAGTTCTTGGTCAGTGCACAGACGTGTTTAATACGTGATGAAAACTTATGAGAAGACACGTGATCTTCATTAACCACAACGGACATGACATTGTCTTAGTTGTAATGCAAAATTTTAGGAACATTATCAGGATCAATTGATCGACGCAGACACCAGAACTGAACTTAAGATTGTCAAAATATATTTTAAAATATATTCCATTCCGTTATCTAGTTTCCATAATATCACCTGATTGGTGTAAGTGTCCGAAATATGTAATAAATAAATAATAAACATTTCGGACACTTACACCAATCATCTAGTCCCAAACTAAGCAAAGCTTGTGCTATGGATACTAGATAACGGATAAACATACATAAATATTTATATAAACATCCAAGACTCGGGAATAAATGTTCGTATTCATCATACAAACATTTACCCCTCGCGGGATTCGAACCCGCAACCGTTGGTTTCGCTGATAGGGTGACTATCCACTACACCAACCGGTCGTTGTATGTATTTATTTATTTTATTTATTATATTTATTATTCTCTACTATACTACTCTAGTTCGATACTACTCTTTTGGTACTGTACCACTTTGACTTCAAAATTTTGTAAGTAAACACGTTAGGGAAGCTATAAAATTGAAATCAGCGCTATATCAATATATTCAGTTAAGCAATAATGCCTGTCTTTGTAGGGTCTTACCTAAGCTTAATTAAACAAGGGCTTGCCCTAACGGTTCATTGTTGTGGCTCCCAAACCATCGTCAAATAAGTACTTAATGAGATATATGCGCATAGCCCTTACTTAAAGTGACACACGGACGAGTGAAATGGAGAAATACATGAGCTTGATCCTCATAAACTTATATTTGAGGGCATTATGTAACAAAAAAGCAAACACAGAGTTTCCAAATTAGACAGTTTTAACCATCTCCGTGGCTCAATGTAAACAACATAACGTTTAAGAATCGGAGGTCGCGGGTTCAATCCCCAATGTAATAATACATTATTATTATATTATTACTCAACAAAATCTATCCAAAATGTACATTCAATTTAAATACTATATAAATATAAATTGTAGGTACTTATAATTTTTATCAACATTTACATACAGTAGGTACAGGTAAGATCATGGTGGCCATCAGTCAGTATCAACCTGAACTAGGATAATTTCTTTGGCTCAAGTTATCAATCCTCCACTCCTAAGATATTGACACGTTTAGTAGTAGTAGTTTGGTTAGTGGTTTTTTAAATGTCCGCCTGGCTAGCTACCACCAAATTATCTAAGTCCCGTATTAATAAACCGTTCTCAAGATTGAGATGTTCATAAGTTGATGCTTGAGAATCTGTTACATATTAAAACAGTATCTACAAAAACATTATTGAGACTGAGACGCGATCTCAGTCTCAAGATCGATTTATTAATATGGCGCTTAATCTGCCGCCAAACAGCAATGTTTGCCCCAAATGAGATAGGTCAATACGTGGAAGCTTACGATTTCGAGTTTCTTGCTTATTCTTCTCTGGAGAAAACTGCTTTTTTATTTTTGAACAGCTTCCCACTGCTTAAAAAAATCTGTTTATTTTAAGTGTATATTTTTGCGAACCTACAAAATGAGATTTTTTTTACTATCGACTCATCATCATCAGCCCGTAAATATTCCACTGCAGGGATATAGGCCTTCCCTCGTACAATGAGGGAGTATGGCCCAGTGTGAGTTAGGGACTTCACATGCCCTTGAATTTTTATTTCTCAGGCATGTAGGTTTCCTCACGACGTTTACCTTCACCATTTAAGAGCAGTTGGATAAATGCGGCCTGCGTGGGAGTGGTACCCAGACCTCCAAAATTGGGAGACCGCTTCTTAACCACTGAGCCACCGACGCTCTTATGACTACCGACTATTACTATCTAATCCTACTACTATAAAACTAATCCTACGAGTTCAGCGCAGCTTCCTAAACGTCCGGTTGTAGTGTTGGTAAGTTTTATTTACGAATCATTGTTAATCGTAGCATATCAAATTGTTTGCTTAAATATTTTACTGTTCTCCGATCTTTCCACCCGTGTGTAGGGGACCATCTTGTTTTCCTGTTATTAAATTTTCGCGATAACGATCCCTGTTGGTGTTAACCTATTAAAGAAGAATTGTTGGTAGTTGCTTTAGATTTATTTACAGGTGCTCGGTCGTGAGGACGGGCCCTTGGAGATTGTTTTAATTAAAATTGAATGGGAGCCGTATGTATGCGTATGGTAAATATTTATAGTTTGAACAAAAGGTACCGGACTCAAATGTGTGATGTGAATTTACGACCCGTATAACGCTGTGGTTATCAAATTTAATTCGAAGTTTGAAACAACTTATTTGACAACTTATTTATGCGGGTAGCATGACAGCCATCTTGAAAATTATCTTACTTCGCGTACCCAGAACCTATGTAAAACAATAAAAAAACCGGTCAAGTGCGTGTCGGGGCACGCACAGTGTACGGTTTCGTAGTTGCCCGTCACAATATGCGGACTTAGAATAAGCTTTTTTTCGTTTTCTAAATAATTTTAAAATTTTATAAGTTTTTCGACTGTTACTCGTTAACTTGTAAAGTCTACTGTAGCTGTGATAGTTCACAACCGCCGTAAAATTTTCACGCATCCGATAGGGTATAAAAAAAAGTTTCCACACATTCTTTGTCGATACGCAGGTTGACTCTATATAAGTAAGTTGTTATTGTGTTCCAAATTGTTAATTTCCATTCAATCCATACAATTACTATACACCACCGTACAACATGACTTTTATAGAATACACACTTATGGTTGTCATTGAAAATTTTTGCACTGGTATCCTACCCTCGCTTTCTCTCGCAGGGCATTAGCTGAAAATCGGTGTCTTACAGCTATAGGTGAGGATCCACACTGAGCGATGGCCCATTTATGGTACAGATACATATACAACTCTAATATAAGTTGTAACAGTTGTACTAAATTTTTGTTTTTTTTATTACTGCGAAGTAAGGCTACATTTCGTAAGAATGTTTGCAGAATTGCAAGCAGAATGATTGTTGCGTCGAATATTTTTGTATGTGTTTCTGTAATATGCAAATAAACGCTTTATCTATCTATCTATCTAATTTAAAGTCCTCTAAAATATTATGTTTTATAAATTGTTCTACATGTGATTCTGTAAGTTTGCTGAAATGACAACAGTCCAATTCGACCAATAGTGAAGGAGATGACATTAAGTTTATTATCATTGATTACCTCAATATCTCAGTGCTTGAACACCAAGTCTTTAATCAATGTATATTGCCAGTGATGGACTTATAGCACTGAAACGTGGTCTCATAAGAAAGGTCAAGGTCACGCAACGAGCTATGGAGTGGACGATGTGCGGCGTTTTACTACAGGAATCCGTAGTCACACGAAGATTACCGACATAGCCCAGCGGATTAGCAAGTTGAAGTGAATACTCGAAAAACTGATAGCCGGTGTGGCATTAAAATTCTCGGGTGGAGGCCAAGCATCGGCAAGAGTAGCGTAGGACATCCACTCACAAGATGGACAGACGACATGATAAAGGTCGTATGAAATCTGGATGCAGGCCGCTTCCAACCGGTCAAAGTCAAAGTCAAAAATGTTTTATTTTGTAGGTACACTTAAAAAGTCAAGTTTACATTTTTTAAGCTATTGCTTGTTCAAAATGCAATTTTACCCTGAGAAGAACAAGCGAGAAACTCGAAGGGTTGCTCTTTTAAAATGAGGCTTTGATTTTACATAAAGGTTTCTATATTTCTTATAAATTGTGAAATAGCCTGGCATGCGAACAATCTGCTTTATCTAGGGATGATTATCATGTAAATAGTCTGACATTTTATAATATGCTTTGCTAATAAGTTTCTGTTTTATAGTAGGTTTAAATTTATTGAGAGGAAGATTTTGTATATCAACTGGAACCTTATTGAAAAAGCGTATACATAGCCCTTTGAATAAATTACTGACTTTGCGGAGGCGACTTATGTGACCTGCAAGTTTATCACCATTTTACCTGAATGATGCTATATTTTTTTTTGACATACATTAGATGGGTCACTTTGGAATTCTAAGGGGATGGCCGTCGATTCTGTCGAGGCGGCTTGAAAACAGTAACTTCAGGTGCTTACAGTCTGACACAAATTATCAATTCACACTAACTCTACTGAGACGAGGCTGTGCCCCAGCAGTGATCTGATATTATAGTACCTGACTTTACCAATAGGTAGTTACTGACGCTATAATTAACAAAGATACCGGAGCACTCGTACAAACGGTCGTCAATCAAATTAATAGGTCCTAGTTCACTGCCAACGATTCATTAAATTGATGCACTGGGAATACAAGGCACCATCTGAGCCCGCTGTAATTTCATTATAATGTACTCGCAACTGTGAATGGGTAGTTGGTTTAATTAGCTATATATAGATTGCTGGTTATGGGAATATCATTTGGTTCTTTGAGGAACTGAGTACCGTATGGTTTCCGCACGTAAAAACAATTGAATGAATGAGATATTATTTGTTCAAATTTACTCTGCCGGGAACCACACGATCCATTATATTAATTATTTGTACACAGCATTACCTATCAAACAAATATTGGCATAATGGTCCGAATTGAACGAACCCGTCTCTTCACGGTGTCTTTTTTTTTGGTTAACTGGATACGCGTTTGACCACAATCTCACCTGATGGGAAGTGACGATGTGGCCGAAGATTAAGCACGCGATCTCAGTAGATGCCTATTCACCCTGCTCTTGAAGATTCCAAGGTTGTAGGATTCTGGAAAGATTGACGCCGGAAGGGACTAAAGACCCCTTTAAAGACGACTAAGGGATCTTACACCAAAAAACATCAATAGAATTGCACGTGATGGACTCACCACCTGTCATTGTGTGCGTTTCTGTATATTTCGAAGGGTAACCGTAGTTGGTGTTTTAAGCATAAAATCATTATTATTTGAAACCTAAACGTTATTTTTGGGATATCTCTAATCACCCCATTTGGGATAGAGTTTTATTTTCGATAAACATATGACTCAGTTCACCCATTAGTGGTATTCTTTGTGGGACACTTGGTGCTGCTTATACATGTGGTTATTTGGCTGAAATTAATTCGTGTAATACCTTGCTTACTGATGACTACACTCCTGATTACAAAGAACTTTCCCCAAAGAACTACAGTCGATTTAGAACAAAAAAATTTCGATTATCCATACAAACTAAACCATTCTGGGGGTCTACACTCTAACGAAAATAGCTTCGAACGGCCGTAACCTTGGAAAGAAAGAAAGAAAGAAAAAATTCTTTATTGTACACAGCTTAAAAAGATACAGTGATATTATTTTAACAGGTGTACAAAGGCGGTCTTATCGCTTATAGCGATCTCTTCCAGACAACCATGGCAAAGGAACTTGGTATAATACACTACTGCTGCGTAGCGTAAAGCAAACTTGCAAAAGTAAAATATATCTAAATCCTTATACTATAATATACGATAAATATACCTAACATTCAAACAATAGTAATATATAATCATAATTATAAATACAGACTAATGTGCATAACTACATAAAATGCTACAAAATATATAAATATATACTTACTTAAACAAAATAAATACCATTATAATGTTTTAACATCAAAGCGATAAGTAATGCTCTCTTAGACGCCGTTTAAACACCGCTAGCGACTCAGCGCAACGAGTTTTTTTTTGGACCTTTTCTTATTCTAAGAATCCTTTATTTGCATAACTTCAGACATTACAAACTATATACAACAAAACTAAATAATGACGATTGGTTTATGACTGACACAGCAAACTGTAAAAGAAAAATTCCGAAGTTACGGCCCCCATGAAACCATCTTTTGTATGAGTGTCCAACAATTTT
Source organism: Oegoconia quadripuncta (assembly GCA_949316235.1). Classification (NCBI taxonomy): domain Eukaryota; kingdom Metazoa; phylum Arthropoda; class Insecta; order Lepidoptera; family Autostichidae; genus Oegoconia; species Oegoconia quadripuncta. The sequence continues at coordinate 15,352,401 of OX438748.1, read as the reverse complement.
AGGCGGAATTGGGATATGGTTCCTAATGGAAAATTGTTCGTAATGATTGGAGTGACCAACCGAAAATTGTTGGACTCCCATAGTAAAGGTGGTTTCATAATCAGTGATCATCTTGTAAAGTGTTATCAATCCGACAATTATAATAAATATCGTACTTAAAAAGCACAGAAGTCTTCCATATTGCACTGAAATTACTAACAAAAGACGAAACGATATAGTTTGCCCTAACAACGCAGGAACAAAACATGCATTTTCATGTAGATTTTACATGTTCCTAGGACCACTTCTTTATAATAGATTAAATGAAAAAATTGCCATGCACCACCTTACCTACAGTCATAATAGGAAATTACTACAAGATTTTCTTCAAAATTTGACCTACGAGGATACATAGAAGTTATTGACTGTCTTGAAGTAATCTTTAAGCATAGATTTATTCTGTATATCTACTTTATTTATAGATTTTTAGCTTACATCTATTTTTTAACTTTATATTATTTTAAGTATATATTATTTTAAGTCATAGAAGCCCTAGCTTCGCCTGAAACAGAGGATTTTCCTAGTTCAGGCACTAGTGTTACAGTGCAATTAATTATTATTATAAAGATTTTTATGTTTTAATGTACCATAAGAATTAATAAATATATTTGATTTCATAATGATCTACTTTGTAAGGGTAATGGAAATTTTTTTGATCATATTTCACTATGGTTCCTTAGGCAAAGTTGTTCGTAATCAAGAATGGCGTCACCACTTATGTGATTACACGAATTCAAATTCACCAGTATAACATAAAGGATTGCACTCATATTCAAAGACTATAGTACAGCATTTACTGTTATTTCGCTTTTGGTATTAAATTCAGAAACGAACTTCAGCGACACTATTACTGGTATGCTTTTGACGGGGCTTGAAACTTTATTTATAGCTGCTACATTACTCTAGAGACGTGATAGCTTAGAACTCGCCTTGCATTCATGATAAGCAGTATTATGCGGTTATGAGCTCCACAAGAGTTTATGTTATTTTGGTTTAATAAGTTGTATACTAAAAATACATTTAATAGCTTTTTCTCAAATATGCATGGAAATATTGTCATTACTTTCGAAAAAAGAACACGCGAAGTATCTAATTTACGGACAGCGAAAAATAAATCCATTGCAGGTGCGTTTTTTGAATTTGGAACATTACAACGTTCCAGCAATGTATGAAACGGGGTGCTGGGGTTATTATATACTCTTTGATTGGATCTCTTTTATCATTCTTAGCATACCAAAATCTCTTTGCTTAGTACAAATTGCGTTCACGTGGCTGTATGCGTAAATGCCTTTCGGCACAGATGATAAATAGAAAATCGGCGGCAAAGCTGAAAATTCGTCTTGATTTGTTATTTAAATATTTATTATTTCCCCGCATTCTTTTGAGAAAAGCACTATATATGCTTCGGCGGAAAAGGCAATTGCCTGTCTCGCCTACGGCTCGGGCTTCAAACTCATACTCGACCTGCAATTGCCTATTTCCCGGCCTTTGCAATAATGTACTATTAATACTGCATCATGATTATCATATATTATTCTAGTACAAAGACGAGTAACATGAAGTTCCATCAAGGAGTTCCAGTGGCTCTTTGTGGCACAGTGGCAGTATTCCGGCTCCATCTTCAGACCCTCGTCGTCAGGTGTAATGGAAAGTGTTCATAACAACAAAACAAACTAACCCAAATTCGACTATCTTGCCAGCTGCCCTCAGGGGGTACCTTAGTTAAGTTTTTCGAAACTAGCTTTTAAATTGGGTTGGTCTATCAAATTTTGTGACGACCGATTGCTGTAGTGGATAGTGACCCTGTCAGCGAAACCAACGGTTGCGGGTTCAAATCCCGTGATGGGTAAATGTTTGTGTGATGAATACGAACGTTTATTCCCGAGTTATGGATGTTTGGAGACACACACACACACACACACACACACACTTGTGTTTTACTTTTCTATGTTGCTGTAACTTAAGTCTATGGAAGAGCGGGGACTCCTGGTACAGGTATTTATTTACTTAATAGGGGTCCTCAACAACTAATTCAACTAATTACTGTCGTGAATTAATGTTACGCAATAAATCATTTTCATTTATATAAATATTTATGCATGTTTATCCGTTACCTGGCAACCATGTTACAAGCTCTCATTAGTTTGGGACTAAATGATTGGTGTTAGTATGTGAACCTCCGAGCTAAGCCTCGAACAGACAAACAGATGGACATGGATAAACGGCAAGGGTTCCTTGTTGACTACAAAATATTACGTACGTATAATAGGTTACGAATAACCTGCAACCTACACAGCGAAAATGTATGACAACGTTCTCATAAGTGTGCCCGCTCACGACCTACTTTTTGTAGGACCGATAATCGGGCCGATTTTTTCCTCAATACTTTTATCACCGATATTGTGACCGATTTTTTGTAGGACATGGGCGTTGAAACATTGCAATCAGTACGTTCCATTTTTCTCCTACTAAAATCGACCACAGATTGTCGGCCGTGGACGGGCAGCCTAAGCCTATGCTTATGAGGACTTAATCCATGTATAGTGACATAGGATTGGTTAATTTAAAAAAATAAATAAATAATACCTAAACAGCTTTAATTACGGTTATAATAATCCTCATTAAAGCTATTTAGGTATTACTTATAACTAGATTTTAGACTTCTCGAGAGCAGGTCAAAGCGTTTTTTTTATTTATTCTGCATTTATAAAGAAATCTTAATTTGTCCAACTGGACGGAATGAACCCTTTTATAAAAATTCATAAGTGTCAATACCACCTCGCAACAAATGAGGCGAGCAATTTCTGGATGTTCTGGCGAATAGCGCTCTGCATATTTCAGGTCTTGGTGTAAGCAGTCTGTAGTTGACACTAACAAGAAAACCTGGCGAGGTATCTCTCACCGTTTTGAAGAAACATTTTGACACCCCAATCGGGTGGAGGATTTTTTTTATGCGCAACGGTTTGGTATTTGACCTCAATCACACCTGATGTTAAGTGAAGATGAGGTCGAAGGTGCAAGCGTACTGACCCGGAAAACCCAACACATTTGGAGGACTGGCTATCTTTTCTCTGACAACCGGAACACAAAAATGCTATTGACATTGCTACTTGGCGGCAGATTTAGATAAGATGGTGGTAGCTGACCAGGCGGACATTTAAAATGCCCTACCACCAACCAAACTGAGTACTTAAACATGTACCCCGCTGGGGATCGAACCCGTGACCTCCGAATCGTAAATCCAATGTTGTTTACATTGAGCAACGGAGGCGGTTGTTTAAATGTGATTGTGGGTGATTTTAAAGTTTGTCTGTCCTGGAGCCACCACAAACTGCTTTTTTCATTTCTTCAGTATTCTATCAGTAGGAGTAGAATGTGGAATAAACTGCAAAAATGACTTCAGGACAGTCAAAGTCAAAGTCAAAGTCAAAAAATATTTATTTCGTAGGATAAAGATTATCACTTGAAAACGTCACATTTTTTATCTTAATATTAAAATTATTGACATTTTTGCTCATTCGCAAAGCAGATTCCCCAGAGAAGAACGAGCAAGAAACTCAAGGGTTGCTCTTTTAAATAAGTTTGGGTTACAATTATATTATATTGTATAATTAGGCTGAATATCGCCGAGCGGTCTATGTCCATGCTTGCTTATCATCCAGATAGTCAGAAGTTTTATAATAGCCTTTGGTAAATAATGTCTGTTTTATGATGGTTTTGAATTTATTTAAAGGTAAATTTTGAATGTCCACTGGAACCTTATTATAAAAGCGTATACATTGCCCCTTAAATGACTTAGTGACTTTGTGTAAACGGCTGGCATGAACAGCAAGTTTATTTTTATATCTGGTATTAACATTATGTATATCACTATTTTTCTTAAACGATTCTATATTTTCTCTCTCTAATGTAGTACGAGTATTTAAGAAAAGGTTTAAAGCTCTCCCAAATTATATGATACTAGCTTTGCGTTCGCGGCTTTATCGCGGAAATTTGTTTATCCCGCGGGAACTACTCACTTTATCGGGATAACAAATATCCCATGTCTTAATCCAGGGTATGTTCTTCAATTCAATTATGTTCTTAAATGTTAATTCCGGTAGGTAAGTTATTAATTTTGGGAAATCCGTAATTGGGTAGGGGTCCGTCCCTGTCCGTCTCCGTCAACGTAACGACGGCAATAGACTGGACGGAATGTCCTTTTTTATATAAATAAATAAATATCTTTGCTCATACACAGCGCCATCTAGTTCCACAGTAAGCAACTAGGCTAGTATTATAGATACCAGATGGTTGATAAACTACACAAAAACATTTTTTTTTGTAAATAAATTACATATATAAATAAAAAACATCTATAACTCGGGAACATATGTCTGTATTCATCATATAAACATATGCCCCTAGCGGGATTCGCACCTGCGAACTTTTGGTAAAGCAGCAGATTGAGTCGCCTTGATTCCTTGGAGCATGGCTCGGGCCTTAGTGTGTAATGCCACTTGTGTCGACACCCTTGCCCCGTCTCACCTCTAAGTAACCTCGAGGAGCCCGGCTTCAGGACCCGAAACTGCAGAAAAATTAAACTTATTAAATATTGGGACATCGGCTCCGAATACTTTTTCCATGCTTTCGGAGCCGAAAGCTTAGGTCCTTCGGGACCGAGCGCTCTTCAATTTTTCTTTAATAATTTACAGCGCTTAGCCGATGTCACTGGTGACACGAAAGCTTGCTGGATCGTCATTGAACGCTTAAGTATCTGCATCCAGCGAGGAAACGCTGGCATTTGTTCTAGTTTATATTTAAATACCATCTATTTATTTGTTACTATTTTTTAAGTTAATGTTTATGACAGTTAAATATATAATTACACTTATAGGAATGTGACATGTTCGAAATAGTGCTAGTACCACAGAATAACTAATTTACTAACGACTACATGTATTACCTGTGTATCCGTAACTCAAATATATTATATCTAAATAGATACAGCGGTTAAATAACAGTCAAGTAACCTCAGAATCGAACCCAATTTAAAACACAACACGTGTTACTTGCATAACTTAGGTACAGGCACGCCCGAAACTTAGACGAAGTATGGTAATAAAACAAGCTTGTCTCGAATATTGCCCCATTACGTTCGCCGGCTTAATTTATGCCGTTGCTAAGTCATAAGGTAGGACAAGGCAGGGTGCCGATGTAGCTTATAGCTAGATGTGACATTTGCCAACGCTAGGAGCATGTTAATTAAATTGATGAAAGTTGCGCAATTTTGAAAAGCCACATCAGTTGCATCTCGACGAGTGGGTCTACCCATTACTTTTTATTTATTTATTTGGGTCATTATAATTTTATAATCTTTATATGTACTTTCGCATGCACTTTTTTTTTTTTTTTATGTACAACGGGTTAGCACTTGACCTCAAACACACCTGATGTTAAGTGAAGATGAGGCCGAAGGTGGTAGTGTACTGACCCGGAAACCCCATCTTATTTGGGGAACTGGCTATCTTATCTCTGACAACCGGAACACAACAATTGCTGTTTTTTTTTTAATTTGACGGTGACTCATTGGTCAACGTAATCGATAACTATACCGATGAAGTTACGTAATCTAAAGACAGTTCACTTGTAATAGTCTATAATAATCCTTATTAGTTTTATATCTTTTTCGCTTTATATTTATTTCAGAGTCATGGATGTCTATAATATACCGGATGAGTTTTTTTAACGTAAAAAGAAAATAAGGCACATTAGTTAAGTGAAATAGAAGGTATTGGCATGGGTAGTTTTTTTTTCATATCATCGAATAAAGCGTAATTTGTGTCATTTGACGGTCGCGTTTGTAGCCTATTCCATATAATTACACCATTAAATTAAATCAACAAAGAAAACTTGGAGAAAATATGAGTTCAAAATAAATTTCGCATGATAGGTAGGTACCCTACGAATCCCACCAGTCGCATATAAATTTACGGTCGGCGCGTTTGATTTTGAAAAAACAAAGATATTGGCATAACTATACCTATGCCAATACCTTCTATTTCACTTACCTTCCTTCCTTCTTTCCAGTCTCTCTCCAGAATGGTAGCGGTATTTAAAGAGTTAGTACCCCAGGAGGGTACCAGCACTATTAGTGCTGGAGAATCCCTCATCGCTCAGGCTGCCCTACTTATTCTGGGGTGGACACCTTCCTCAAAGTCCGGCAACGCATCTGTGACCCTTTTGGTGTTGCGGGTGCCCATGGGCGGCGGTGATTGCTTTCCATCAGGTGACCCGCATGCTCGTTTGCCGCCCTCTCATATAAAAAAAAAAAAACCTAATATGCCCTACTTTTTTCCTTACTGTAAAAGAACATTTAATAATATATTCCTATATTATAATCATGGTTATCCGTTATCTAGAATCAATAGCACATATTTTGCCCAGTTTGAGACTAAATAATTGGAAACCTTAGATCGTTGTGTCCTCCACCCGAACCTGGATTTTTCAAAGAGATATAGACGCTCTTGTTTGAAGTCTCTGGTAACAAAAGAGCTGCTACCTCGGACATCGTATTAGTATTGCTATACGAGAAGGTAACGTTGCCAGTCTTTTGGGTATGGTATAAATGTCGAACACGTTTTTTAAATAGGTAGACACGTTTTCTTACATATCCTTTAGATTAGTCAATTTTTACCATATTATTATGTAAATATATTCTGTAATTTCAGACAATTGGGAAATATGTATTTAATTTATCATATTTATTTTGGCATCAAATAGCGACATATTACACATTCGGTACATACATTAAATAATGTTAAACTGCATAGCAAAACAACAGAATTGCATCAGGGTGTCAGTGACGCAAGGCGGTGTTACAATATAAATAAATAAAATATTTCGGACACTTACAACAATCATCTAGTCCCAAACTAAGCAAAGCTTGTGCTATGGATAATAATAATAATAATAATAATAATCTTCAGACATACACACAGCGCCATCTAGTTCCACAGTAAGCAACTATAGGCTTGTGTTGTGGATACCAGATGGTTGATATATTACACAAATACATTTTTTTTTGTAAATAAATACTTATTATAAATGAAAACATCCATAACTCGGGTACACATGTCCGTATTCATCACACAAACATATGCCCCTAGCGGGATTCGAACCCGCAACCTTTTGGTATAGTGGTCAGAGTTGCTAACCACTACACCAAACAGGTCGTCAAAATACGGGACTACGGGATACTAGATAACGGATAAACATACATAAATATTTATATAAATATCCAAGACTCGGGAATAAAATGTTCGTATTCGTCACACAAACATTTACCCCTCGCTGGATTCGAACCAGCAACCGTTGGTTTCACTTTCCACTACACCAATAGGACGGTAACTCATGATAACACTGGTTTGAAATGTTTGTGCCCACAGAATTAGCTGCTAACTTGTTTTTACAGACGGCCAACACCTATTGATAAAATAGTGCATTTGATTTATGGTTATGTGTGGCTGTTGCAGATCATAAAAACCATATATAACTGATCTATCGATACCATCAGCGAAACTTGAGGCTTTGAGGAATTGTAACACTTTCCTGGCAGCGATCGAGTTTATCTCATGTGGTTGCAGGAAGTGGGCACCCAGGTGGATATGCGTTTATGCCTCAGCGGACCGTATTAACACATTAGATGTCCAGTCGCTTTGTGTTTGTAAAAACATTTCTCAAAAGGGACAACTGCGTAAAAAAGGACTTTAGATTTAATAGTATTTTTAGATAGTCAAGAAATGTGTGCATGGGAAGAGCCTAGCTCAAGTAACGCACATCTTTCAAGATTCGTCCCGAATAACCAATAACCAATAGTTGGTGGGTTAGTAGATAAACAGGTGTTTCCTATGTAAGAGGTAACCGCCTCCGTGGCTCAATGTAAACAACATTGGGTTTACGATTCGGAGGCGCGGGTTCGATCCCCAGCGGGGTAAATGTTTAAGTACCTACTCGGTTTGGTTAGTGGTAGGGCATTTTAAATGTCCGCCTGGCTAGCTACCACCATCTTATCTAAATCTGCCGCCAAGCAGCAATGTTAATAGCATTGTTGTGTTCCGGTTGTCAGATATAAGATAGCCAGTTCCCCAAATGTGTTGGGGTTTCCGGGTCAGTACGCTTCCACCTTGTCGCGGTTCTGCGACACTCAGCTGCCGTAGGTAGATATGGGTAATGGGCGCCGTAGAGAGATGATGAGGTTCAGGGTCGCAGGTTTCAGGCCCCTACCAGGACTGCAGCCACTGATAAACGGTGAAGAAGGTGAAGGGCAGGTGAAGAAGGGATAGGCACTTGTAAACTCAATAATGTTATAATAATTTAAAATAAAAGGAAAACGAAAGAATAGTTTTAGCTCGCAAGCTGCGTCAAGACTAGACTAGATTTTGAAAATAATTTAGAATTCAGAATTTTGAATAATGTTCCAAAAAAGAAAACGCCAAAGAGATTGCCGAAAAGAAGACGGAATTTAGAAGAGGTTGTACACCTCGTTACAATACCCCGCTCCGCCCTGGAAGGAGAAGCCTGAGATATAGAAACAAAGGCTTATCCTTCTAGAGAAAAAGCAAAGTATAAACTAAAAGAATATAAAAACAATGAGGGTATAAAAACAAACAAACAAAAGTAATGAATGGTAGATGAGGGATGAGTGAAGTGAAAGAGTTAATGGAAAAATTTAGAAGGTGAAACTTATTTACATGGGAACGATCCAATCACACACACAAACAAATATTCATCCCATACAAACGTCTCTGGTACGTAAGCAGAACAGAGACCAGATAAAAAGAGTTCAAAATAATTATAAGAAATTGAACTCCAGAATCGTACCCCAAAAGTGGACAAAGAAATTATCCGTAATTGTAAAAAAAGTGATAATTAAAAAAAAAAAAACATCCGAAAGGCTTGTGAGAGACCCTCGTAGAAACTAAAATTAGACGCAAAGCGTAATACTAACAAAGTAAAACTAGTTAGATGGTAACAAGAAACTGTCACCAATATAAGTGCCATAGGCTTATTTAAAGAGTTGGTTACCGCTCTGAAATTCTTAATGAAAAGAATAAACGAGAAGAGCCATAGGCTATAAGGAGTCCTTAAATACTCAAAATTATGAAGGAGTATGAATATCCAAAAGGGTGAGTGAGATGCGAAAATATAATACAATATTTACAGGTGGAGAGTCATATACGAGAAAAATAAGGTTAATGTCGAGAAGAAATTGGTTTTAGATCTCTGACATGCCAAGTACCTAAAGGCTTGCCAGAGGTGTCCGAAAGGTCGTAGATGAGTGGAGAACGTTTGCCAGTAATAAAACATTTGATAAATTTAGGAGCTAACTTTGCTGAATAGTATTTGTCAGCCGAACTAATGGTATGAAAACGTTTCCAAACCATATCACCGACTTTGAATTCCAGATGCAGAAATATGATGCATGAGTAAAATTTACACGATGGAATAAATACATTTTTACACAAAGGTATGACTCTATAGAGTCCTCCAAAAGGTACACAAGAGACAGCTTATCAACAACTCTGCACTTTATATACTTGGGATATTAATAAACCGATACTTAAATACATAAAATAGATGTCTACGGCCCACGGAAACTCGCAACAATCGATATCGACTGAGAAAACAGTTGGCCCTATACAAAGACGCTCAACTGGGGAAGGAAGGGAAACACACCGAGACTGGAAAAAGAGGACAGCGTTGGCTTATTTTTACAGAGTCACAACCCGCTCTGAGTGAAGGCTAATTTTGACAGAGTCACAACCCGCTCTGAGTGAAAGGCTTATTTTGACAGAGTCACAACCCGCTCTGAGTGAAAGGCTTATTTTGACAGAGTCACAACCCGCTCCGAGTGAAAGGCTTATTTAGGGAGTCACAACCCGCTCGGAATTAAATAAACTTATTATAATACAATAAATAACCATATGAATAAATAAATACGGTATCATAAAGTGCCTAGTGTTAATGGAGTATATTCCTTTCATTACAGCAAACAAACCCTACCACGCCAACGTCAGGACTAATCTTACAAACTATCAAAACCCTACTGTCCGGACAAAAAGGCCAGATAATTTATACTGATCCGAAAAAGAAAGAAGTAGGTATTACTAAACGAGAGAAAAGGTGTCAGAAAAATTAAAGATACTTGACAGTAGCTCAGAACAATATTGTGTCAAAAGAAAAATGTATCAAAAAAAAAAACTAAAGAGAAAGCCATAAACAAAAAAAGAAAATATGTGTCAGAAAAATTTACAATTGACAAATTGGCTGACAAATTATGATGACCATTCAACAAAGTTATGTGTGAAATTGTATGAAAATGGATATAATTTAGAAATAACTCTCCCCTATTATTAAATCTAATTGTTTTCAGACGGTATGGGACTTACCGTGAAAACAATTGATACAAAGCTAGGTAGGTAAGTAGGAAACCTGCCTAAAATAAATAAAATATAATGAGAATGGAAAAGGTACTAAATGTTACATGAATGATGACGAACGTGAAAAATAAAACGAATACACAATTCAAATTAGGCCAAAAGAGAGATCAAAATATGTAGGTACGTATGCCGATGGTGGCTTTTAGAATTTGGAAAAAAAAAATTGAAAAATGGTATACTTACAAATAAAATATAAAAAACACTTTACAATATAAAAACACTGAATAATATGAAACACAACACTTAATGTCCTTAACGTAGATCTTGAGCTGAAGTCTGGCCGGAGAGAAGGTGAAGAAACGGAGGTGTAGAGATGATGACGGGAGAGATGTGGAAATGCTGGATGACACGTAGTGAAGAGCACAAACCGGGATGACACGAAGAAAAATGTGGTGGGCTGCTACCTGGTAGGGAACGTTGAGGCGCCAATGTCGCGGTTCTGCGACACTCAGCTGCCGTAGGTAGATATGGGTAATGGGCGCCGTAGAGAGATGATGAGGTTCAGGGTCGCAGGTTTCAGGCCCCTACCAGGACTGCAGCCACTGATGAACGGTGAAGAAGGTGAAGGGCAGGTGAAGAAGGGATAGGCACTTGTAAACTCAATAATGTTATAATAATTTAAAATAAAAGGAAAACGAAAGAATAGTTTTAGCTCGCAAGCTGCGTCAAGACTAGACTAGATTTTGAAAATAATTTAGAATTCAGAATTTTGAATAATGTTCCAAAAAAGAAAACGCCAAAGAGATTGCCGAAAAGAAGACGGAATTTAGAAGAGGTTGTACACCTCGTTACAACCTTCGACCTCATCTTCACTTAACATCAGGTGTGATTGAGGTCAAGTACGAACTCGTCGTGTATAAAAAAAAAGGTAGAATCTGCGTCTTCCCGCATGTTAAGCATACTTGTTCAACAGCAGTAACCACGTAAATGCTCTTACAAGGATACGTAGACCGTGTCTCGTAAGTGCCAGCACTTCACCGGCAGCCTTCTTGATTAAAGGCTACGATTATCATTGTGAAATATATGTCAATGTCTCCCAGTGAGAGGAGGCTCTGCTCCAACAATACAAGGCTGTCGATGATGATAAATATGTCAAACCAGTATGATCTAAAATAACAGGATAGAAGTTTTGCGTCTCTTTTGATTGCATAAAGCATGAACATGACAGGAGGCTTCTATTCGTGTCGTTGTAGAGAGACCACTTCACTAGTAGCTTGACAGGCGCGATGAACGTTTATGTCGCGTGTGATAATATTTGTCCTGCTCATTCGCTTGGACGTAATATACAACAACAACAACAACAACAAAATATTCTTTATTGTACAACAATAAGAAACACAACAACGATAGATTAGAAAAAGGGGATAGTACAATTTGGCGGCCTTATCACTAAAAACTATCTCTTCCAGGCAATCTTTGGGTTAGAAAGCATTACGCACGCACGCATTATATGTAGGTAGCGTGCGCAGTAAACTAATTTTAATAAAATAAATAAATCACCCATGTAAATACATACGTTAATTGAATACATACAAACATACATACATAATACATAATATAAATAGTATAATATAAATTTATACTAGTTTACATTTGTACTAAGCACACAATAATTAATGCGAGTGAGGAATGGAAAGAGGATAGATAGAGGAGCTAGAGGGCTAGATACAACTCCTTCACTTGAGCCTTGAATACGTTCAGTGACTGAGCACCTTCTAACTGAATCAGGGAGTGAGTTCCATAGCCGAATAGCTATCCCATTCCCACTTCTATGTCGCGCGCGACAAACGATGTCATGCTACGGGGTTTGCTTACGATAACCCTGCTGGGTGCGATTTTCGAACACTCAAGGCGTATCTCACACGCATAATATTTATAGCTCTGATATTTGGAATGAATAGTAATTTTTAGGGGACCTAAAATACAAGAAATTATTTTGATGTCGGGATGTCCGAGTTCACACGAAAGAGTGTGTGCGAGTGTCTGAGAATCGTAACTCTGGCGTGTTTGTCCAGACGACCGGTTGGTGTAGTGGATAGTGACCCTGTCAGCGAAACCATCGGCTACGGGTTCAAATCCCGCTAGGGGTAAATGTTTGTCTGATGAATACGAACATTTATTCCCGAGTCATGGATGTTTATATAAAATATTTATGTATGTTTATCCGTTATCTAGTATCCCGTAGTAGCATTGCTTAGTTCAGGACTAGATGATTGGTATAAGAGTCTGAAATATTTATTATTTATTTATTATTATATTGTGTTCAAAAGTTGCTTGCACCCAATCAACTGGTAGCTTAGTTTGAGTTACATGTCACATTCAGCTACTCTACATTCATGAAGTCAGACTTGCCAACGAGAAGAGAAACTTGACAATTTATTATCATACTGCTTTCTAAAAGTTTTATCTTAAACGGCTAGGCGGTGTTACCTAACGCATCCTGTAAGAGAACTGGGTGCGAGAAATCCTTCCGTCCATTTGAAATGACTTTAAAATTTTATGTGCAATTGATTTTTATAAGCATTATATTTTCTGCGGTATTCTCCGACAGTAGTTAAAGTTTAACTGCGATGAGTCGCTTTGTTATAATTTTTTAGTGTATCGTACCAAAATGGCTGACAACTACCATGAAAACTACTAGTATATGACATAGGTATGCAATTTAAATTCGGTAGAGTTCTACAAAACTGTGGCGAAAGATAGTTACAATATAAACAAAGTTGTTTCTATTGTGATTTAACGGTCGTCATGATATTATGTAAATTTAATAAAGACTTCATTTTAATATTGTGCTCTGTGTATTTTCGTGGCTTTACCCTGATTATTAAATTAGGTTTAAACAACTTTTTTTTTTCAGATACATCAATGATCTTGTCCCAAATTAAGGAAACCTTATACTAAGGACACTAACACTAACGGATAAACATATATTAGTATTTATATAAACATCCATGACGCGGGAATAAACGTTCGTTAATATCACACGAATAAATTTTCGTATTCATCACACAAACATTTACCCCTCGCGGGATTCGAACCAGCAACCGTTGGTTTCATTGACAAGGTCTATCCACTGCACCAATCGGTCGTCATTTGGTAGTAAGTTACAAGTGAAACTAATAAAAGCGTGTTAAAAATAGGAAAAAATAAATAAAATTAGTTTATTGATTTGGTCTGAGGCGGAGGTGAGTTTTCTTTTTTTTATAGGTAGGTACTATAACAACCGTAGCCGGGTTTTACGTCGAAGACCAACCAAAATTTTCAAGTTTATTTCTCACTGTTGGCGGCAATTTACAATTCATACGCGAATGTCACGTAGCAATCAGAGATAGGTATGTCAAGAGGCATGTCAAAGTTTGCTTTCCCCCGAGGATTCTGAACAATGTGGGTACCAGGATTAGGGAAGCTAAGTAGTTAAGGGACACTTGCAATGGTTTTCGTTTCAGGGTTGTCGAGTTATGAAAATTTCCATTAAACATTGTTGAGAGGGTTTATTTGATAAATTAAGATTTCTTGTTAAATACAGAATAAATCAACAAAATCGCGTTGAGCTGCACTAGAGAAGCCTAAAAGTTAATCTAATCTAACTAATATTAAAAATGCGAAAGTTTGCATGTTTGTTTGATTTATGCTGTATATTTAAAAAGAAATCTTAATTTATTCTATGAGAGTGACACTTGACGGATAAAGCCCGCTTAACTAGGGTCAAGACAAATCTAACGACACTATACACTTCGAAATCGGTCAAGCCGTTAAGGCTACAGGATGTATCAAAGGAACCGACATACATACATACACTCGAAAAACATTACCTTCCTTACTTGGGTAGTCCGGGAAAAATCTTATCATTATGTAAATAATATAATAATAATAATAAATATCTTTGCACATTCACACAGCGCCATCTAGTTCCACACTAAGCAACTAGGCTTGTATTATGGATACCAGATGGTTGATAAACTACACAAATACATTTTTTTTGTAAATAAATGAAAAACATCCATAACTCGGGAACACATGTCTATATTCATCAATACAAACTTATGCCTCTAGCGGGTTCGAACCCGCGACCTTTTGGTATAGCAGTCAGAATTTTTAACCACTACACCAAACATTATGTAGACGGAATCCATCGAATTTCAATGATACTTGATATACTCTATCGGCCCATTTTCCAAACAGTCCTTATAAAGTTACAAAAGGCGAGTCTTGGATGTAAAAGCGAACTTAACGATGTCTTTGACTCGGCTGCACCCTTTGATGTCTTGTTACTACTTGTTTTACTCGTTAAAGAAAAACTCGATAGTGTCATGCGATAGTTTTGTCCTTTTGCGCGTTTATTTTAGAACCGCCTCTTTATATTCTTTAAGATGGAATAAACTAGATTCCATTATAAAAATCTGGTTAAGACATAATTACAGAATGATTAGAGAAGTATCGAGAATACTCCTATTTCTTTTTTTTTATGATTGACTGGATTCGCTTTGACTGATGGAAAGTGACGATGTGGTCGAAGATGTAGCACGCGATCCCAGTAAATGCCTATTCACTCTGCTCTTGAAGATCCCAAGGTTGTAGGATTCAGGAAAGACTGACGCCGGAAGGGAGTTGCATGTCTTGGCTGTTCGGATGATGAATGAAGAATCGACCTTCTTAGTGCGAATGTTCGGTATATTAACTATATACGGGTGGAATACCTCCACACGCCTAGCCTTTCTTTCAACATACAAAGCTAAAATCTGGAAATTTTAAGATCGTTCGAGCTGTCTAGTCTTTAGCGCTCTTTATCATGCTCTTGCGCATTATTATGATTTACCAAACTTTTACTCAAACAGCTTTTTGTTATAATTATGCTCTAAGAGTTATTTCACCACCCTAAATTGAGAGCCCAATTAGGTATACCTTGCTGCAAAACTTCTTATATCTGTTTAATTATGAATCATCAATCAGCGATTTGTTTGGTATAGTGGTTACCAACTCTATCCACTAAAAGGTTGCGGGTTCGAATCCCGCTAGGTGCATATGTTCGTGTGATGAATACGGACATGTGTAGTCGAGTTATGGATGTTTTCGTTTATAATAAGTATTTATTTACAACAAAAAAAATGTATTTATGTAGTATATCAACCATCTGGTATCCACAACACAAGCCTATGGTTGCTTACTGTGGAACTAGATGGCGCCGTGTGTATGTATATAAGGATATTTATCTATTGAGTTATGTATATAACTCCATTATGAAAAGCAATAAATGTCAAATTGCTGCTTGGCGGCAGATTTAGATAAGATGGTGGTAGCTAGCCAGGCGGATATTTAAAATGCCCTACCACCAACCAAACCGAGTACAACATGTACCCCGCTGGGGATCGAACCTGCGACCTCCGAATCGTAAACCCAATGTTGTTTATATTGAGCCACGGAGGCATTACACATGCTTCGACCACAATTGTCCTTCTAAGGTCCGTATTTCAGATAGTTACTCTTGCGTAGATCTGCGTTTGAATAGAGGTGCCGCTATACAAGTTCCATAAAGCTCTCCCTTTTTAACTGTCCTCAAGCGGAGATCTCTGCTTGAGTAACATTTTGTAATACGGGCTTTAGATAATGGAGTGTCTGACATTCGAAATTGCATAGTGGGGCCTTATATAACATAACATCAATACCTTAGCATCCAGACACATGTTTCAAGTGTGTGCACTGAGTTTGTGCCAATCAAATAGATTAATAATTAATCATATTGTTGTCACGTGACGTCACCAGGGGACGAGGTATGTCAGTCATCTCTGATACTCGTGCAATTGATTAATGTACGTATGTTGAGATGAATGATGATTGACGGATTTATCTTAAGGTAATAATGGTATTATTAGATGATGTATTGGGATTAAGTTACTTAGTTTGCTGCACAACACAGGAAGAAGTGAAGTTTATTTATAATCAAATATAAACACAATTTATATTTATTTATAAATTGTCCATTCCGCTTGCTCAACAATGTACTATGTTTTCTCCGTTTCCACTGAAGCATTATTACTGAATGATGATGGAGCCAGGAGGTGGATGGTATTTTTTTTTGCGCAACGGAGTAGCACTTGACCTCAATCACACCTGATGTTAAGTGAAGTTGAGGCAGAAGGTGGAAGCGTACTGACTCGGAAACCGCATCTTATTCGGGGGACTGGGTATTTTAACTCTGACAACCGGACCACAATAACTTGAGGACAAGTGCGAAACCGTCGTGCATTAAAAAAAACATTGCTATTAATGTTACTGTTTGGCGGCAGACTTAGATAAGATGGCGATAGCTAGCTGATACATTTAAAGTGCCCTACCAGCAACCAAATTCCACAAACCAATTCTAGTGCATGTGTGTGGATCATGTTCTTAGTCATGTTTGATGAAAATCGGTTAATCCGTTTCGACGATATATAGCTTTTAATACAATTTTTTGATGTATTTGACATCATAGCTTTTAACAAAGATGGTTTAGTTTATCTGGATGATATATAATCGTTAGTTTTATCGGGGATTTTTTAAACTTTCAATTTTTATTGTTGTCTGCTTTTATTTGTAAGATTATTAATGTGTGTAACAATAGATACAAATAAATTTTTATCTATCTGTAAATGATCTAAATTCCAATCTAAATTAAAATCTTGAATTCCTGGAAGTACCCTATTATAACAGTGGTCGATCTCTATAGATATTGTTGTTTGCTTTTCGTATAAAAATAAACTGTTTTCCTGAAAGACTGAGTAATTTATATTTTGCTCTCACGATGCTCCCATAAAAAAGGATCCAACTTTTTGCACAAAAAGAAAATGAATTTTGTTATACGCGCCGGATTTAATAGGATGAAGCCAGTAATCCTATACGAAGGTTGTAAATCGTACCACCGATTGGGGCCTAAGATAAATCAAGTTGCATGCAATCTCGATTCAAAGATATAAAATCGATTCTGTAACTCAGTGGCCCGGAAGAGGGGATCAGTTGTACTTTGTTTAACATTCCATCCTGTTACGCTTTGAGATTCCCCTTTTCGTGGATGAAAAGAAATATGTATTCTTGAAAAAATCGTTACAACTGCAAATAGTTTGTGATTTATTCCATGTATCAACAATGTAGATGCTCAATACAATATACAAGGTTATATTTTGTGTATCAAAAAGCCGCTACATCCCAATTAGATCATATACGCGACCGGTTGGTGTAGTGGAGAGTGACCCTGTCAACGAAATCTTTGGTTGCGGGTTCGAATCCCGCGACGGGTAAATGTTTGTGTGATGGATACGAATATTTATCAATCGATCAATCAACTACGCTTTATTGTTTAAATAAGGAAGGTACATTTAAATATCTTATAGAAACTAGGAATTAGGTGGCTTTATCGCTAACAGCGACCTCTTCCAGGCAAACCTATCATCACGGAATTCAATACGAGTAATTATTTATTTCCGAGTCATGGATGTTTATATAAATATTTATTTAGGTATGTTCATCCGTTATCTAGTATCCATAGTACAATCTTTGCTTAGTTTGGACTAGATGATAGGTGTAAGTCTAAAAAGAATATCTTTTAATCAATATGGCTAGAAAAAGAAATTAAAAAGAAACTATTTTTGCGAATTCAGCTACTGTTATGTTTCTGTTTGTAGGCAGTTTTTCATTCCTTAATTAGATAAATAATTAATCAAAAAATATAACCCCCAATAAATATGACCAACTTATTCCAAGTTTCAGGTATACAATAAATAACCATGTAGATCTAGGTACACAAGTCAGTGACGGATTTGGAAATGCTCAAGCGAAGGGCGCATCGTCAAAAATCGTACATAACCATTGTAATATTTTAAAATCTTTAAAAGTAATTGTAATTATAATGACAATGATAAATTTGCAGTATAAAGTCACACAGAGGACACAATTAGCTATAATGTATAAATTGCATGGAAAAAATTGTGCTGGAGTAGAGTTTGGCAAACGTTTGTGTAGTGTACGTGTGCTATGGGTATACATGTCATTGAGAGATTGGATTATGATAGCGTTGCTGTTTTGCCGTACGTTGCTTATTTATATTTAGTCCTTTTTGGCTTACATATTAACCGCAGTTTACGTTATAGTTCCTTTTAATTGTACATAATAATATCAGCCACATCACGTCCACTGCTGAGCATAGGCCTCCTCTATAGATTACTATAGCGACTGCTTGGAAGCGGTCTGCATCCAACGACTTCCCGCGTCCTTTATCAGGGCGTCTGTCTACCTTGTGAATGGACGTCCTATATACGCTGCGCTTGCTGTGCGTGATCTCCACTCGAGCACCAACACCACGTATATATACTCGAATTATATACGGATGAATACCGATCACTGGATATAAGGTCAACAACCTGAAACAATCAAAATTGCAGGATCACGAAATCAAGTTTCAAAAATTTAGTTTGAAATCCTCCAAAATTTCATTATTCCTTTACAATCCACCAATCGAACCCCTAGCATAAGCCTGCCCACCACAAGGTACTGTATTATAACCGGGGCATCCCGCCGTGTAATCCGAGGAGATACACGGAGCGCCGCGCGACGTCGGTAGTAGCATATTTGCATAATAGCCAATCAGACGGCAGTGGCAACATTTGCCCCCGGGTTGTTGATATTTCTATGAGGTTTGCCGAATGAAATTTGATAAGGGGCACCTTATAGGGCGACCACACTTTAAAACCACGAATTTTTGATAAAATTAGAATTTACACTAACCGCCTCTGTGGCTCAATGTAAACAATATTGGATTTACGATTCGGAGGTCGCGGGTTTGATCCCCAGCAGGGTACATGTTTAAGTACTCGGTTTGGTTGGTGATAGGGCATTTTAAATGTCCGCCTGGCTAGCTACCACCATCTTATCTAAATCTGCCGCCAAGCAGCAATGTTAATAGCGTTGCTGTTTTCCGGTTGTCAGAGATAAGATAACCAGTCCCCCAAATGTGTTTCCGGGTCAGTACGCTTCCACCTTCGACCTCATATTCACTTAACATCAGGTGTGATTGAGGTCAAGTACGAACCCGTCGTGCATAAGGAAAAAAAACACTTTGCGTTTATTAATAAAATAACTTTAAAAATCATACATAAAATTACGTGGTTTATCCCAAATAGAGTGATCAGAGATACCCCAAACATAAGCATGTGGGTGCTCTATACATTTAGTTTAATACTTGAAACAACAGCCACGGTGTTTTACTTGGGTATGGTGTGGAGAAACGCTGTGGTTTTTATTCATGAGTAAATTAAATCGAGGATTCCAAACCTGCTTAAAAACTAGTGATGGTATGTTTCTAAATTACGTATACACATACTTACGTAATGTCCCGACCTTTATTCCAAATGGGGTAGTCAGAAATAGCCCAATAATGCGTGTATATGTGTTCCAAACATTAAAAATTTTAATGCTTGAAACAATATTACAATATAACTAGGTAAAGTTATAGTTTGTAGGCTTAGTTTATGTATTTTTATCTTTACGTTATATAATAATTACCAACTATAAAATGCAACCGTATCGCTACTATTAGTGCAAACCTCATCTACTGGTAGCTTGTATCTTTACCCTAAGGTTTGCATGGAAGAGATCGCTGTTAGCGATAAGGCCGCCTTTTTGTGCGATTAATGATGTACGCTGTATTCTTCATGTAGCTTTTGTTAATTGTGCAATAAAGTGAATTTGATTGATTGATTGATTGAATATCCGCGGGTCACTTTTCGGAATATAGAGAAAGCCACACGTGACATTTAAGCCTATTGCCGTTGAAGCGTGAAAGCCTATAAGTGGATGTTTTTGGTGTGAAGTCCCATAGTCGCCTTTCAAGACAGCCACGGGAAGAAATGAGTAAATTCTATTCTTTGTATGTACCGAAACTACACGGCACAATTCAAATCAAAATGTTTGTTTAGAAGACTTTGGTTATTGTGCGCATTAAATAGGTGGTTCAGGTTGTTTACAATTTAAGTTGAAGGCAGTTTAAGTTAGTTGGTGGCGATTGGCTTCATAACACTGACTATCAAGTCGGCACCGCACTGGGCCTAAAACCCCCAATTGGAAGAGTCAGCGGCCAGCGCCCCAACAATGAGGTCGTTAAGCTGATAACGATGTTGACCACTTAATACGTAAAGTTATTTATGTTACAAAAAATGCTTGAAGCTTAAAATGTGCTATTATTTTTTAGTCGGATTTTGAGGTCTCACTGACCGCTGACGCTAATAACATCTTCCCGGGTAACCCCCATCAATAAATTCAGCTACTTTGGGGTTAACTTTGTTACAAAGGTGTGACAAGTTTGTGGGAGTTCCAAGCAGCCATTTTTCATTGTTACTTTTACAACGTACCTATCTTTGCTCCTATCTCAGCGAAAATTGTTACTCTTTGGGTGTTATTGATGTTCTTTGTTGAAGTTTTTTTTTAATCTTCAAAGGGTTCCTTAGGCATAATCATTACTTATGTCGTATATAATTTTGGACCACACGTGCTGCAGTCGCAATCACAATTCGCGTATTGTAAAAGACAGTTGTATTACACGTAAATAATCTTAATGTGTTCAGTTTTATGCACAACGAGTTTGCACTTGACATCAATCACACCTGATGTTAAGTGAAGATGAGGCCGAAACCCCGTTTTATTTGGGAGACTGGCTATATTATCTCTGACAACAATGCTATTAACATTGCTGTTTAGCGACAGACTTGAGATGGTGGTAGCTAGTCAGGCGGACATTTGAAATACCCTACCACCAATTTAACCGTCTTAGTGGCTCAATGTAAACATCATTGGGTTTACGATTCGGAGGTCGCGGGTTCGATCCCAGCGGGGTACATGTTTCAAGTACTTGTTTGGTTGGTGGTAGGGCATTTTAAATGTCCGCCTGGCTAGCTACCACCACCTTATCTAAATCTGCCGCCAAGCAGTAATGTTAATAGCATTGTTGTGTTCCCGTTTTCAGTGATAAGGTCCTCCAAATGTGTTGGGGGGGTACGCTTCCACCTTCGACCTTATCTTCACTTAACATCAGGTGTGATTGAGGTCAAATACCAACCCGTTGTGCATAAAAAGAAAAAAAAAACACCAACCAAATTACTTTAAGTGATACTACGTAAAACAGCTGTTAGTTTTCCTAAGAAAATAAAATAAAATAAATAAATTAATTAACATCTTGTATCGTCCTCACAATACATTTTGTAAGGTAATAAAAGTAAACTAGTTTAAAATAGTTTATATATAACTTAACTGCTGAGGTAGAGATACATAGTGCTATTAAAGAGAATTATTGCCTTCAACATCCATAAGGTTTGCTTAGAATATCTCCTAGTTTAACTGTGGTGGTTATATTATGTTAATTACCCGTTTGGGAGATATAGCGAGTTTGTTAGTTGCTTTAGTCGGAATAAGTGGTTGCGCTAGAGTAATATAATTTTGGGCTTGAATTTACGGCAAGAATAATGGTTAATTATGATGCTTCTAAATTGTGTTTAGGCTGGTAATAGCATCATGAATGAAACGAACATGTAACGCTAAGGTTCCAGAAGATATTCAAAATTTACACATTATATAAAAGTCACGACCTTTATCCCAAATGGGGTGGTCAGAGATATTCCAAACGAAAGCGTTTGGGTGTTGCCAATATTAAACCAAATTCACGTTCTTCCTTACGAAACACAAATTATAAAACATATATTCTTAAAAAAGAGCAACCCATGAGTTTCTTGTTCTTCTCTTGGGAGTCACCCTTGTGAATGATCGGTTATGGTATGTTATGACGATTTCAGATGTTAATTTAGTGTCTCACGCAAGTTTTATTACATTGATCTTATGGTGATTGAGAATTTTAGGAGATCACTTAAGTACATTTTTATTGCTAAGCAAGGGAGGAAGTACCGGCAACTCGGAAGTAGCGTCGACGTAACCACGTTAGGCTTTGAGAAGCATCTAACACTATATTGTTGGATATTATAAAAACCAGCATCCAACAATTTTATCTTATCTTAATATCGTTATTGTACCCAAAATTGTTACAGTAAAATCCATTTATATAAAATGTACAAAGGTGAGCTTAACTCTGATAGAGTTTTCTACCAGCAAACCTTAAAGATGTACATAACATAGTGTTTATTAGATTTTGCAGAAAATAGTGTACACAACATTTGAAAGTTATATATAATATAAATAATAATATATATAAATACCGAAAATAAATACCGAATTAATAATATTAATATACCACATAACCTATCCAATATACATACATAATTATAGTACGAAGTATAAATATATACATTATCAATACTCATATTAAGGTAAATAATAAATAATTACTATAATACTGAGGAGAAATCATGAAGACAAATAATGCTCTTTTACTCCATTCTTGAAAGTTTCTAATGATGAACTTGCACGGTATGCATTTAGTTCGTTCCATACTCTCACTGACAAGACAATACAATACAAATACTATTGAACAAAATAATTTACAATAATTTTTGATGATAAAAATAGAACACAATTACTTTACTGACTTTACTTCATCTTCAGGCTTCTTTTGTCCCAGTAAGTTTTATATTATATAATCAATACTACTATGATGGAGTATGCATACTAGTCTAGGGACTCCCGTAACACGGGAGCATACTTCTGCCTTGTTGAATGTTACCAACAATGTCGATACATACATCTGCTCTTGCTATGGGAATACGGCCGGCTGATGCATAATTTAAAATCTACCTGGGGAGATATGTACAATATACAGATAATATATTAGAAAAAAAATGAAGTTTTAAATAAAACAAACTCACTTCGATTTACTAGCATAAAGTACCTATTAGAGTAAATAATATCAGTTTGAAAACCAGAAAACTCGACGACATATTTTGTGTTTTCCAGGCGCCATGTTGGATTTTTTTATATACAATGTATCCTTGACACTCTGATGATCAAGATAAATCTATCGACAGCTTGCGCTTGACAAAATCGGTCAAGCATATATACATGTATACCGCCGTAACACATTACCCTTCTTCCTGGGGTAGTCGGGTAAAAATAATCATCGAAATGGAAGTGTCTTGCATCCATCCCTGCGATCGTAAGGTCCTCTGTTCAGGTGGTTTTGTCTTGTTGGAGGTGGTCTCCACAGGGCCATCAATTCTTCGAACTATTTTAATCAATAAATAATTAATTAATTTTAATGTTACCCACTATAAAAAACTAAATGAAATTTCTTTTGAAATAAAAACAATACGCGAATCAATTTACCTACCCACAAATAGCAAAAGCTTTAATAATTTGTTAAGCTTTCGATCCAATTTCATTACTTTAATAACGACCCAACCAACAATTCATCGTTTTCCTCCGCTGCATTTCAATATTGAAAAGCCACTTTTGTGAAGAATGACAGTTTGTTTTATCCTGTAACAAAAGAGTCAGTTTTCTTTTATGTAAGTGTAATTTATTATTGCAAGAGTTTTGTACCAAATAAGTAGATACTATAAATGTGACCTACATTTAAATGTAGGTCACTTAAGTACATCTACAGTAAAACGTAGTGGTGGGCAAACTTTCTCCATAGGGGGCCAGAAATTTCAGAGAGCCATAATTACATATAGTCAAAATGCGTGTTTTGCAATGTTTTAATCATATTATAAGAACATTACATTACAGTATTACACACTTTCTAGTTATAAATTACAATTTAACTTATATGCGATTATAATTATCGAGGGCCATATATTCATTTTGAAGGATTTTCGTCGGCGGGCCGAATGAAATCCTTTCGCTGGCCGGAGCTGACCCGCGGGCCTTACTTTGCCCACCACTGGTCAATCGTATGCTGATAAGACATACTTTGATAAGCTGTAAAACGACACTGTTCTAAATACTGTTGTGGTTGTTATTTTAAACAATTGATTTATTTGTTTTATGTCACGTACTTGGCTTTCTGCCAAAATTATCTTATTTATATAATTAGAAACTGAGAAACTTATCTGAAAATTTAATTGTGGAAACTTATTAGTAACATGTAAATATCTTAAATGATCTCACGTATATAATATATATAATTCTTGTTGTTATTTCACCAAAAAGTGCAGTCATAGTCCAATTTCAAATGAATATATTTCTAATGAACCTTTATTTCTTGATCGTACTACACAAGAACGATACTCGATAAAAAGGCTTTCGAAAAAAAAAACTAATGAATGAAAACCGCACTTTTGAATCTGACTGTACAAAAAAACTTCTTTCAAAACTTCTTCCTACTTCACACCTTTAACTTTTCTTTAATTAGTCTGGGGCCCAAGGTAGCAATAGAGACACGTTAGGGCACCGTCTACCTTCAGTAGGCGCCGTGCAGAGTACCACTGTTGATCCTGGCTTACAGGAGTTGCAGTGGGAGGAGTGTGGAGGCGGGTAATAACGTACAAAAAAACTTGGTGTTTGCGGTCAAATTGTCGGTGTCATAACGTGGGGTCAAAAGGGACTTCAGTTCATCATTGGTTGTAGCTATTGCACTAAAACTCTGGTGTCCAGCCTCGTCCCACAAATGATGAAAATTATGTACATACTTAATGAGACAAACTGTTATTATGCTGAGGTGACACCTTATCTGTAGTTCGACTACACACACATGTCTTGATCATAGTCTTTGACTAAATAAGTTCTACATTAAAAACAAGCTTTCAATACTCCATCAAGATTATCACATTATTATTCTATACCGTGTATGCAAAATTTCATATCCGTGTTATTAACCATAGAGAAGATCCCAGGTTATACCGAACATTCGCACTAAGAAGTTCGATTCTTCATTCATCATCCGAACAGCCAAGGCATGGAACTCCCTTCCGGCGTCAGTCTTTCCTGAATCCTACAACCTTGAGATCTTCAAGAGCAGAGTGAATGAATAGGCATTTTCTGGGATCGCGTGCTTCATCTTCGACCACATCGTCACTTTCCATCAGGTGGGATTGTGGTGAAACGTATATCCAGTTCACAAAAAAATATATATTAAAAAAAAAATAAGACTAAGTGAAGCACAATATAGCCAATGAACTCCTTTTTGACAGACAATGCATCAGTGTGCCCTATAATTTAAGATGTCGTAATATCGTCATTATAACCAATTACAACCTTGGGATCTTCAAGAGCAGAGTGAATAGGCATTTACTGGGATCGCGTGCTTCATCTTTGACCACATCGTCACTATGAGAATGTGGTCAAAAAAAATGTCTACCAAAACTAACCGTGTATACAAAATGTAGTATATACGCTTGCTATTAACTGCTAAAGAGTTCACCTCAAGAGGAAAAGATCCTGGTTGCAGCATGAGTTCATGTCAATCATATAAATTTGAAAGTTGTCAGAACAGAACGAGTTTGCCAAATTTCAGTTCCTTATGCAAACAGGAATAGGTTCTAATTTTACTTGTAAATTTTGAAAATGACAACTTACATACGAACATTACAAAAATTGAAGATTGTAAAAATTTACATACGCCTGGTCTATCTCTCATCTATATAAATGGGCTATTTATGAATTCCTGCCGAAAGGTGGTAAGGGTGAGTGGGGAGGGGTGGTAGGGATTCGATAAACTCAAAAATAGGGATGAACTTAAAATAGTAGATATATCGACAGAACAATTTTCGTTGCAAAGTAATAATAAACCGTTCTCAAGATTGTCGTGACCTCAAGTTGACGCTTGAGAATCTGTTGCCTATTAAAACAGTTTCAAAAAATGGTCTTGAGAGTGAGACGCAATCTCAATCTTAAGATCGATTTATTAATACGGGCCTTAGACCAAGCTTGATTTTTTCAGGTTTGTTATTACAGCGGGACACACGGTACATATCATGTCCGATCGTGAACTAACTTGCAGAGCATAATTGTATTTATTAAAAAAAAAAAGTAACTTAGGAAGTTTCGTCATAGACGACCTGTTTGGTGTAGTGGTTAGAAACTCTGACGACTATACCAAAAGGTCGCGGGTTCGAATCCCGCTAGGGGTATATTTGTATGATGAATACGGACATGTGTACCCGAGTTATGGATGTTTTCGTTTATAATAAGTATGTATTTACCAAAAAAATATGTATTCATATAGTAAATGAACCATCTGGTATCCACAACACAAGCCTATAGTTGCTTAAAATGGAACTAGATGGCATTGTGTGCATGTCCAAGGATATTTATTTATCATTTATTTATTCATAATAATTAGTTACGTTACCAAAATTGGTAATACTTCTTCTTAGGTTGACAAGCTTATAGTGAGTATTAATTTAAATGTTTATCCAGATACAGTTCTTTAATTATTTGTTTTTTATGTAAATACCTACTCACTTTACTATATTTGATTTAGTTACAAACGTGTAATATGTGTTCTTTTTCTAAATATAATTTGTGTTCCTTATCATGTAGAAATCTATATGTGAAAACTTGTTAAGACGGTTTATTCCGTTCAGTGGATTGGATAAATTAAGATTTCTTGTTAAATACAGTATACTATATGTATAACTTATATTTTAAATTTGTAATTATGGCTGTGATTTCAAATAAATCATTAAATAAAAAAAATAAAAAATACTCGTAAATAAAAAAAATCGTTCTAGAAGCCTGAAAGCTCATTATAAATAATACTTAAATATGTAAAAATGTGCCGCCCGTTTTCTTAATCCTAAATTTACTTTATATCACAGAAAACCTGCCAAAGTGAAACCACAAGACATATTATTCATTTATTTAATACTTTATTGCATACAAACATACATTGAACAAACATAGGACAGAAATTACAATACACAAAAGGCGAGCTTATCTCTGTAAGAGAACGTTTTTTATTTCATATTATGTATTCATATTCATTTATACATGCTTTCGCGTGTACATTAAATCTTAAAAAAACAATAGTCCATACATGAAAGCGAACGAATTTATAAGGCGGAACCCTTATTCCTTTCCCACATTACTGAGGAACACTAAAAATAGTAAAGCTCAGACGTCTGGAAAAAAGGAAAAACGTGGAGTGCAAAGACTACATTTCAAAGAAATCAAATTGTGAAGAACAGTGGAGTTCCCTGTTATATCAAAGAGTGGTAAAATAAATGCAAGACCACATAAAATTCAGCTAATTGGATTGGAAACGAGACTCCGTCAAAAAGGTTTTAACAACGTAAATCACGTACTTTTAAAACATTTACTGCTTCACTGGCTTTAAATAGTAAACTTTCATTGGTTAACAGAGTCTTATTGAGGGCAGCGCATTTTTTTTTGTAGCAATTAGTAATACAAATATTTATTTATTTGTTGCAAGTTATTTGCAATAAAATTATCTTACTAATTACCTTCATATAAACCCAAAAGCCTCAGGCCTTTTAACTATTTAAACATGTTTGATTAATAAATCTTTAAATCAAACATAAAAACATGATTAATAAATTTTTAAAACCCTAGGCACGACACTGCTAATCATAATGAGCTAGTTAGTAGATGCCTGAACTATTATTGAATATTATTTCATAAGACACTTACATCTGCAATTAATGTCAAACTTATAAATTATTATAATTATGAATCTTTAGTATGGACATACGATAGGTCTTGTAAAAATTTATAAACAACTATAGCTTTCCACCCGCGACATCGTCCGCGTGGAAGATTTCATTAAAATCGGATCAGAAAAAAAATAGCCTATATATTAATCCCGGTCCTAATCTGTCTACTAACTAAATTTCATCTAAATCCGTCCAGCCGTTTAACTTGACGTAACAAACATATATACATGTGTATTTACACACACACAAACTTCCGCATTTATCATATTAGTTGAGATGGGATTTTTTTACAGTTATAAAGATACAGTTAGACATTGCATTATTGCATTGCATAAGCATTGTCTATCTGTACCTTTATAACTGTAAAAAAATCCCAAGCATGCTTGTAAGAGCATGCTAATATCGTCAGATATTCGTACGTGCACGTCTCCGCGCCAAAAAATGTCTCGCTGGGGTGATCCAATTACGGACCAAAATTTCTTGATTTTTCTTCTCTTTTTCTTCCTTAATGACTTAACTTTTTAGATGTGTTGCATTGCAAGCAAAACTAATATTTTGTTCAGTTCAGCCCCATCACCATGGTTGTTCGCGTACGAAATAGCAAGTGAACGGATTGTTTGCTTTAAATCATGCTCATTCAGGTGCATGCTTTAAACTAGCATACTTATTGCTAACAAATGTATCGGGTTCAAGAGCATGCTCATTTTAAGTATACTGATAAGCATTTTATTTTTTTGATCAGGATCGTTTGCTGACAGTTACGGGACTTTTTCAGCTTCACCGGGCGGATGGGCGGGCGCGGGAGCTGTCTTTGTGCAACAGCACGAGATGCGAAGTTTGCAACCGACGCCTAAGGTGCCCCCGGGGGCTCGAACCTTGGCTTAGGACGTTGCAAGGGGGAATATAACCTAAATGACTGCCATCGCTTCGTAATGTGTATAGTCGGAGAGAAGAAGCGACGAAGAAACTCTCCGAACACACAATTTAGAATTTGGAAAAAGAGACTTGTAATGGTGTACGTTAGTGCTTTGTAGCTTACTATTAAAGAGCATGTCTACCTTAAAGATTTTGTTCATATATGTACAATGTTGTTTAGCCTAGAATGAAAAGAATCAGTTTGTGTACTTAAATCTTGGTGTCGACTGCGAGACACAAACTATATCTTTCCCTCTCTTGTAAGTTCTGTCAGGGCTGTAAAAGAGTGCAGTGTAAAACCTATTTAAATATGAAGTTTTTACAAGAAGTATATGAATTGGTACACACTAGGTAATTAAAAATTATAGATAGCAACCATTTGTAAAAATTGCATCTGTGTTTACTCGACTGCCCCTCCAATGAGGATAATGTTTTTGATGAATAAAGGTCGTGATGTTTATGTATGTACGTTCCCAGCACTATATGTTAGTCATCCATAAATGGAAATTATAGCAGCTGAGTGGATAAATATGTACCTGGAACAGACAAGAGGAAAAGTCCACAACTGTATACAATTTACGTACGATACGACCCTGTTGGCCCACTCTACGAGGCCTAAAAGTGCTCACACAATCTCGTTTCAAATTTAAATTGAGGACGAACGTGTTTTACAATTCAAATGTCTAAGAAACTTGGACACTGGGAAAAGGTGAAACTGTAATAAAATATACCGAAGTTCATCTCTCCTTAAGTTGACTTTTAATGCCTGTTTAAATCGAACTTCGGTTTGGGCGGGTCGGCTTTCTCAAAGTGTACTTTGGAAAATCGGTCAGGTGTTTAGTTGTAAGGGAAATACTTGTGGCAACTGATTAATAAAATGTCTTTTGAAAGCCTTCACTTTGTAGTAATAAGTATTACATTTAAAAATTATATTCCACATTTCAGATTCTATACAACATAATGAATGCCAATTATTAGAGAAATCGCAAAGGGAACCAACCAAAGTACTTAGACCGTGTAATGTTTTTACTGTTTTTTTTTCTTGTTTCCTGTTGTAATTATTGTAGATAAGAGGGTTTATTTCGTCCAGTGGCACCCGCATTGGATAAATTAAGGATAAATAAATTAATAAATATTTCGGACACTTACACCAATTTATCTAGTCCCAAACTTAGCAAAGTAGTGGATAGTTACCCTGTCAGCGAAACCAACGGTTGCGGGTTCGAATCCCGCGACGGGTAAATGTTTGTGTGTTGAATATGAACATTTATTCCTGAGTCATGGATGTTTATATAAATATTTATGTATCCGTTATCTAGTATCCATAGTACAAGCTCTGCTTAGTTTGGGACTAGATGATTGGTGTAAGTGTCCGAAATATTTATTATTACAATGATTATATTTATTATATACCAAGCCAAACGATTTCCCTTTAACTTTCCCGTCACGGGTATCACTTTTAATCTCCCTCTAACATACTCATACCTTATTTTATCTCTCACCCATTTCAATATTCTCATCTCCGTTGCATATAGTTTTCTTTCATACGTCTTCCCCATGGTTCAACAATCCGACTTTTCATTACTATACTATAAAAGTACATATATTCGTAGGTGCAATTTGATTGGTTCTAACCTTATCGTGGGAATCGTGAATGTGCTCTATGATAGGTTATTGTTTGTTTGTAATCTGTTATTGTAATATTTTGGTGCAATAAAGAATATAAGTTGGTCAGAGCATGCTGTACTCTTAGTCGTCTTTACGCGATACTCTGTGTCATTTCGCGAAGAATAATTCGAACCATATTAACGTGTGGGTCTTGAGTTCTGTGGGACAACCTGCCGAATGCAGAGGCATGATGTTGCTATCGCACGAATGCCATCAGATGAGTGCAAAACTGCATTTGTAGCCCTCGAAATATTAACCTTGGTATGCTTGTTGATATTCCAAGTGGTATACGCGCGATAAAACTTAAATGAGTTTTCGAGGTGAGGGGACCGCTAGAGGTGTATTTTGTGTAACGCAAGTCGTCTCCAAAGTTGGTATTCGTTTTCCCCCCACAATACACATTACTTATGTGCATTTATCCGACTGCTCTTAAACGGTGAAAAAAACATCGTGAGGAAACGTGCATGCCTGAGAAATAAAAATTCAAAGGCATGTGAAATCCCCAATCCGCATTGGGCCAGCGTAGTGGACTATGGCCCATACTCCCTCATTATAGAGGGAAGGCCTATATCCCTGCAGTGGGATGTTCACGGGCTGAGATGAGGAACCAACGGTCCGTGCGTCACTGGCCATTTGGGGGCACTGAAAACCAGCGCTGTGATTCGTCGCAGCATGAGCTGAGTGCTAACCCATTTGTGCATGCCGCAACACGTGACAGCATTGTCGGGATCTTCTTCATAATTGTATTTCTGTTTTAGCTATAATTTACTACTTCTTTGTTTTTGCTACGTGTTTTGGCGTTCATAATAAACTATTCTTATTCTTATTCTTAATATATTATAAAATATTTTCGTATTTTATATTAACGTAAATATTTTCACTAAGGTCTATTGCTGATAGGCCTTTTACTGCGTCAGCGGGCGGAGGGGCGAGTGCGTAAGCTGTGCTGCCTGTATGCAACAGGACGGAAATAGATGTTTGAAACCGATGCCGGACGGTGACCACGCGGGGCTCGGCCTTGGGCTTAGGGCGTTGTATGATGGAAATTTAGAGACATGACTAGCATAGCTAATGTATATAGTCAGAAAGTAGAAATGACGCATGAAATTACAAATAGTGTGATATAGGTAATTATTTTTTTACCGATGTAAATTCACAAATTGCAAACACAATTGCACATTGAACTATAAATTTTAAGAATTATACATTAATGTCAAGACTTTTATTCCAAATAAGGTGGTCAGATATGTCCAAAACGTTAGCGTTGGGTGTTCCAAATATTAAAAATTTAATGCTTAAACAACATCCACGGTTCACTTTTTTAAATACTCAGAAAAGGACATGGTTTCTGAGTATTTAAAAATGGATGGAATGGACTCAAATAGAATAGAACACACCCATCTCCTCCTGTCGGTGTCATACGCCTTTTACGACTAAGGGATTTTCCACCAAAAATATCTATAGTTTTGCACGTTTCAACGACGATGGGCTCACTGTATATTTCATACGTTCGTGTGCATTTCTGTATATTTCATAAGTTGAACCGTGGATGTTGTTCAATCATTAAACTCTTAATATCTGGAATACCCAAACACTATTGTTTGGGATATCTCTGACCACCCCATTTGGGATAATGGTCGTGACGTTATATAGTTAAATGCACAAGCAACAGGGGCTAGTCCATCGCTGTTAAAACGTGCAAGTGTATCACATGTTTTTTGATGGAAAGTTTCATAGTCATCTTTTACGACACCCACGGGAAGAAACGGGTTGGTTTTATTGTTTTACATGACGAAACCACATCTTTTTTTTAATGTTTACCGGCGATCTCAAACACATCTGATGTTAAATGAAGATGAAGTCGAAGATATAAGAGCCCTCGCTCAGAACACTCACTTATTTGGGGAACTGGCTATCTTAACTTAAAGAGCTGGAACAAAACAATATTATCATACTGTGTGGCAGTAGACTTAGATAAGATGGTGGTAGCTGGTCAGGCGGCCATTTAAAATGTCCTGTTATTAAGCAAACTGTGTACTAAACAGGTACAACAAGAAGAGCAACCCTTTTGAGTAAAAGAGCAAACCTTTGAGTCTCTTGCTTGTTCATCTCAGAGAAACTTGCTTGTCGGACAGTTGCAGTAGCATACAAAAAAATTTAAAATCTGACTATTTTAAGTGTAACCTTTGTACTTACAAAATAAGATTTTGTTACTTTACTGTACCCCATTGAGAATCGAACACTCTATGTCTGTTTTGTAAACCCTATGTTGTTTACATCGAGCCGCGGAGGCGGTTGTTTTTTCATTATAGGTAATATTGTGTGTTTATTTATAAACGCTTTATTGTACTTTATAAAATTTACAAAGTTATTCTATCTAAATTAAAATTAAGTACAAAGGCGGACTTATCCCAAATAGGGATCTCTTCCATGCAACTCAGATAAATGCCAAAAGACAGATTGATTGGCGTACACAAAGCAAATCAACATTACGGTTTAGGGAAAATTGTGAGTATTGACTAGAACTTAAGTTATACTACAATAAATACACGAAATTAGATATTTACTTATGCAATATACATACATAAACTCAAGTACATACATATACAATATACCTATATAATACCTATATACTAATATATTACTAATGCTATTCTAATAATAATAATACTCCTTCTGTTTTGTATCAAAGTGGCGGCACTTTATTTGCTTCAAATATCTACAATTTCCAATGTTTCTTAGGAAGAAAGTAAATTGAACCGAAGTCCGATTAATTTTACATAAATAATGATCAAATCACCAAACCTATTTACTGATTGAGCGTAAAAGGTGAAAAACTGTTTCAAACAAGCTTTTGATGTGTTTATTTTTTAATAAAATTACGTAAATATTTTTTTTATACAATTACTTGAGTGTTTGTGGTAACTAACCTTCTTTCCGCGTATTCGTCGCGTCTATCTGGAAATAACTAAGTTTTGTCAAGGTAAAACATAGCAAAATGAAAACAACTACAGCGAGATATGAAATATCGTTAGCGCCATCTAGCATTGTATTAACCGACTTCAAACAGGAGGAGGTTCTATATTTTTTTTTATGATTGACTGGATTCGCGTTTGACCACAATCTCACCTGATGGAAAGTGACGATGCGGTCGAAGATGAAGCACGGGATCCCAGTAAATGCCTATTCACTCTGCTCTTGAAGATCCCAAGGTTGTAGGATTCAGGAAAGACTGACGCCGGAAGGGAGTTCCATGCCTTGGCTGTTCGGATGATGAATGAAGAATCGAATTTCTTAGTACGAATGTTCGGTTTGTTAACTATATACGGGTGGAATCCCTCCCCACGCCTAGTGGTCCGAAGATGGAAGGGTGATGTATTGGTGGATATTCGTTGTGTATGTATTTTTTTTAAGAAGGTTCACCCATATTTTCGTAAATTGTAAACCGATTTTAATGATTATTTTTTTGTTTGCTGGGGTTTCCACCCAGAGTGGTCTAATATAAATTTGGGATGGGATGATGCACCTGTTTGGTGAAAATCAGTTAAGGCGTTTCAAAGATATACAGCTTTGAACACAGTATTTTGGTGTATTTCATGATATCATAGTATAAGATTAAACCATCTTTTTGTCTTGATTTACCTGTGTAATACACCCGCGATTTCGTCCGCATGGAAGTTTCATCCAAATCGGTTCAGCAAAAAAATTAGCATATGTGTAAATTAGATTAGAAAATCTGTCTACCAGCCAAATTTCATCCAAATCCGACCAGCCGTTTAGGCGTGAAGAGGTAACAAACAAACAAACATACATACATACATACATACACACACACACAAATTTTCGCATTTATAATACGAGTATTAGGATTATAAATAATCCCACATTGTACCCACCCCTCTGAAGATAGGAGACACTGCCCTCGAAGTTGTCGACGAGTACCTATACCTGGGACCGGTCCAACTTCGAAAAGGAGGTCAATCGTCGAATCCAGCTCGACTGGCCAGCGTTAGGGAAGCTATGTAACATCTTCTCATCTCAAATACCGCAATGTCTCAAGACGAAAGTCTTTGATCAATGTATATTGCAAGTGATGACATATGGAACTGAAACGTGGCCACTCATTATGAGCCTCATAAGAAGGCTCAATGTCACATCACACAAGGTAAAATTTTTGTCATTCAGGTAGTCACTAATTTTATAATAACCTTTTTTTGTTAATGTTGTTTTGACATGGTTTTTAAATTGTTTTTCATTTAGATTAATGATATTCTCAGGTATAAGGTTATAAAAGCGTATACAGTGTCCCATAAATGATGTATTCCTAATTCATTATTCATATTATTTACTAGCTGGATATATAAATTATTGTAGTTTAATATGTGTTTTTACCATTATATTCCAATTAAATTATTATTTTTCTTTTAAATTATTTATATGACTTATCATTTGTACTCTATTATAAGTAATGTTCTGGTGCATTAAGTGCTATCTCATTTTATTCAGTCGAAATTGTCCAATACTTTAAAAGCTGCATTTAAATTCAGATACGAATGGATGGACAGGGACTGCGTTCGATTCCCAGCTGTATTACGTGACAGCAATGCAGGGTGCACTCAATTGTATATATTTTCTTAAAATTATATTATTCACATTTTACTCGACTGCCCCAGGAAGGAGGGTAATGTTTTTTGAGTGTATAAGAATAAGAATAAGAATAGTTTATTATGAACGCCACAACACGATACAAAAACAGAGAAGTAGTAAATTATAGCTAAAACAGAAATACAATTATGAAGAAGATCCCGACAATGCTGTCACGTGTTGCGGCGTGCACAAATGGGTTAGCACTCAGCTCATGCTGCGACGAATCACAGCGCTGGTTTTCAGTGCCCCCAAATGGCCAGTGACGCACGGACGCCACGTGAGGTACAATAATGAGCAGAATAATAATAAATAATTATAGTCGGGTTAGTGTATGTATAGTGTAGTGTAAATATACAA
Organism: Oegoconia quadripuncta; assembly: GCA_949316235.1. Lineage (NCBI taxonomy): Eukaryota > Metazoa > Arthropoda > Insecta > Lepidoptera > Autostichidae > Oegoconia > Oegoconia quadripuncta. The sequence goes on along the minus strand of OX438748.1, from coordinate 15,316,712 downwards.
AATAATAATTACGTAATAGTATTATAAATAAATACGTCAGAATATAGATATAGTGAGACTGCGAATACTATACAGTATAATATAATTAGGCTACTGCTTCTTCTGTATGTATACGTACATTTCTGTGTTACCTCATGTAGCCTAAACGGCCTCCGTGACTCATTATTAACAACATAGGGTTTAGGAATCGTAGGTCAAATCAGATCCAAATATTTTATTTCATAGGATAAAATTATCACTTGAAATCGTCACTATTAAATTTAAATTTACTGCTCACTCACAAAGCTGATTCCCCAGAGAAGAACGAGCAAGAAATTCAATGGTTGCTCTTTTTAAATAGATTATGAGGATACAATTTGGGAGTTGATAATCAGAGGCAAATATATATTATTTTAATAATAAGACAGGTATGTCCATGCTTGCTTATCATCCAAATAGTCAGTGATTTTATAATTTGTGATCTGTTTTATGATTGCTTTAAATTTATTTTTAGGCAAATTTTAAATATCTACTGGAACCTTATTATAAAATCGTATACATGATTTACCAACTTTGTGAAGTCGGCTAACATACATACAGATAACTGGTTGTTATTCCTTGTATTAACATTGTGCCTATCCCTATTTTTAGCGAATAAGGTTATATTTTTGTGCATATAAAAAATTCTCATAATTGTATTGAGATGCCATAGTTAAAATATTAATTTCCTTAAACTTATCTCTAAGAGATACTCTAGGTCCTAATTTATAAATGGCACGAATAGCACGCTTCTGCATAACAAAAATGATATGTATGTCAGCAGCGTTTCCCCACAACAATATGCCATATGACGCCACGGGTTCAATCCGGATTAGTACTCGGTTTGGTTGGTAGGGCATTTTAAATGTCCGCCTGGCCGTCTTATCTAAATCTGCCGCGAAACAGCAATGTTAATAGCACTGTTGTGTTCCGGTTGTCAGATATAAGATATGCAGTCCCTCAAATAAGATGGGGTTTTCTGGTCAGTATGCTTCCACCTTCGGCCTCATCTTCAATTAAGTGATGTTAACATCAGGTGTGATTGAGGTCATGTGCATACCCGTTGTACCCTAAACGAAAATGTAAATGTTTGTGTAAATTCTCCAGGCAACCGAGATGGTTATTCAGTAAACCACGTTATTTCTATACACAAATGTAACAACCTGTAGTCTGCCAATCGCATTTGATGCCTTCATGATATCGGTCAATCGCATTTGGTCACCAAATGAAAAAGGTTCCGTCGAAAATTACATGTAATTGTTTCTTGTTAACTCCAACTGGTAACAAGTTTTCCGTGGAAGAGGAAAGTTAAGTGGTTTCCGTTATGTAAATTGGTTAGTTAATTGCATGTTCCGGAACTAAAAAGGTCGAAGTTTCACATGTTTTTAGAAAGTTTCATTAGAACGTACAATGTGTATGGCGTATGGACATTTCTGGGAAACTGGTACCGCATGGTTTCCGGCAGTAAAAAGAATTGAACCAACCCATTTTTCCCGTGGATTCTTTCCCAAAAGGCGACTAAGCATTACCCTGGAGGTTCTTCTCTGGGGAGTCAGCTTTGTGAATGAGCAGTAAATTTAATATTTAATATTAATCTTAATTTGTGACGTTTTCAAGTGATAATTTTATCCTATGAAATCAAATATTTTGACTTTGACTAAAACAGCTAAGACTTGGCGATGGATTTACCTTGTTACATTGTGGATTTCTGTATATTTTGTAAGGTGAAAGGATGTTGTCTGGAGCATGAAATTATTAATATGTGGAACATTTAAACGCTTCTGTTACTGATTCCTAATTTTTAAATAAAGAAAACCCAAGACCATAGACTTCCACATGGTACGATCCTGACACACCTCTCTTGCTTCATTACTCTCATAATGCTGTTCATACATACCGACGGTACTTTTGACTTGGCCTTTCTTTAAAATGTCCCCGATTTGATCATATTCAAATCAATATTTATCACTACGTCTTCTTTCACATTGCTTAAGTGTAATTAGCACTATTCCTGATTCTATCTTTCAAAGTCACTCCATTCATACTTCTCAATGATCTTATTTCAATTTAAGCAGCACTCCGCCATGAGGCTAAATAGTATGTATAATACTTTTGCATTTAAACTGACATCGGCTCCTAGTCTGTAATAACACCTACCGAGTAGGATTAAAACAGTTAATAACATTTATTTGTAATTAGTTTAAAGACAAACTATTAATAATCATCATGATTATCACATATTACTCTGGTCTAATGGTGTATGCAAAATTTCAAATCCGTGCTATTAACTGTTGAGCTGATCCCTTTTGAGGAGACAATTCTAGCTACAGCATCAGGTCAACGCGAAAATCAATACAATACAAATACACTTGATTGCACATCATAAAAGAAAATACAGTGTCAGAAAAGTGGTAAGCATAGAATGTACAATTTGGTGACCTTATCACTGAAAGCGATCTCTTCCAGGCAACCTTTGGGTATAAGGACAGTACATTTGAAATAGGTAGGTTGTGCGGTATTAAATAGGGATGCAGATACAAACTACGTGAATAAATTTCATATATTTACATACACATACATACATAGATCAATAGACAAATATACCTACTTAAACATAGCATCTATAAAATAGCAACGAAATACAAACGTAAATATATAGGTGTACTAAATACATATTTATTGATATATAAAATAATAATAATAAGCGACAACAGGATTGTGCTAAGGTATAGAGAGAAGCTAAGAAGAGAGCACAGAAAATCATGTTTAACTATCAATACTACCGTGTATGCATAATTTTGTATTCGTTATGGAGTTCCCATTATGAGGAGACGATCCTGGCTGCATCATCAGTTATGTTTATCATATAAATGTATTGTCATCAGAACATTTAGTCTTATCATTACTGAGCATCAATTGTGATTGATGAAAGAATCCACCTTCAGTAAAATATACCTCGAAATACTAAGGAATATATGAATCTGTTGTTAATCTTCCATAGATACAATATCAGTATAGAATAGAGGGCATGTGAGTCAAAGTTTCGAAACAAAATTTCTTCCCACCAGGGAACCCTAACAAAAAACACGTTTCGCATCTCCCCAGTGATCGGTATCTCATGTTATAAGCTTTATTGACATTTGCTCCTGGGCACCGTTACGTTTGATTGGCTTTTACAAGAATTGGAAAATAACGAATGTAGTATCGAGGTTTATATTGCCAATATACGCTTTTCATTTGCAGTTGTTTACAGTTAAGCAAAAAATCGGACCAGATTTCTAACGGGATTGATTATTTGTTGGCTTTACATGCACACGTGTATCTGCAGTTTTTGTATTATTTCTCGCCTGAAGTATCTATTCTGTTGTGTAATTTTATTGATATCGCCATTGATTACATTCTGACGTGATTGGTTGACTCATCATTCGCTCGACAATTTGACGGTTTCTCATTCGTCAACGTTATGGATGAAGTTATACAGGGCGTCCCAAAGTTATGGGACATGAAGGGGAAGTACCTTAAATATCGTAGATAGTGAATTTTGCTCAAAGAAGACTTTATGTTATTTTTAAAAGTTAGTAATTCTGCATTCATAGATTTTCTAAAAATTATTTGCTTCGGCTGGGAATCGAACCGACTCAAATGTGAAAAAAAAAACACCCTACTTTTATGATGCCAATCGAAAGAATAGCTAAAAAATAATAACTCTGCCTAAGTAACATAGTATTTTAAAAGAAAGGAACAACATAAAATGATTAGATTTCTTCTTTTGGGGATACGTGAAAGATATGCTATACAAAAAGCGATACGAGAACGTAGGCGAGTTGCAAACAGAATTGTGCCATATCACATCGAGTGTTCACCATAAAATGATTAGAAAATCAACAGGCAGCGGGCTCATTAAAAGATTGGCGATTTGCGTAAGACAAGAGGGATCACATTTTGAGCATTTAATTAATTAATTTACAAAAAAATACCTACTTAATTGACTACGGCAGTTTCATGTATGTTTTTTATTTGATTAAAATGATTAATTTCACGTTGTTCCTTTCTTTTAAAATACTATGTTACTTAGGCAGAGTTATTATTTTTTAGCTATTCTTTCGATTGGCATCATAAAAGTAGGGTGTTTTTTTTTTCACATTTGAGTCGGTTCGATTCCCAGCCGAAGCAAATAATTTTTAGAAAATCTATGAATGCAGAATTACTAACTTTTAAAAATAACATAAAGTCTTCTTTGAGCAAAATTCACTATCTACGATATTTAAGGTACTTCCCCTTCATGTCCCATAACTTTGGGACGCCCTGTATATCGGTAATTTCGTAAACCGGTATTCATTATCCTTAACTCGGTAACGTTACTTGTCCGATACAGTCAGCTTCAGATGAAAATAGGCAAGATAACTAAATAATAAAGTACATGCAAAGTTTTTTACTAACTTTTATACGACTTACTTACTATTGTTATAGATAGATAGATAAAGCCTTTATTTGTTTGCCGTACATAAATCATTTTGTAACACTAACACATGTGTGTGCTGCAGCAGTACGAATGGGTCATAGTTTAGTGTATTAGATTGATCATTGACGACGACGAGACTTTAGACGACCTGTTTGGTGTAGTGGTTAAAAATTCTGACTGATATACCAAAAGGTCGCGGGTTCGATTCCCGCTAGGGGCATATGTTTGTATGATGAATACAGACATGTGTTCCCGAGTTATGGATGTTTTTCATTTATTTATGTATTTATTTACAAAAAAAAGTGTATTTGTCTAGATTATCAACCATCTGGTATCCATAATACAAGCCTAGTGTGGAACTAGATGGCGCTGTGTGTATGTGCAAAGATATTTGTTATTTTTTATTGAGCAAAAAACTGATTTTCAGCTACCCGTAAGGAACAGAGCAACGTGGAAGCCAATCAAGAGGAAACAGCAAGTACTTAAATAGCAAATTTGAGACTCTTGAAACAGTTCTACGTGAGTCTGGTGAGTCTTGAGTTGTTCAAATTTATGCATATAGCAATAATTGTCAAAATTATCCAACTTTAGGAAAATAATTATTCAAAGTAACAAGATTCAATTAAGAATAATAATTTACAAAATTTGTCAAAAAGTGTATGACTAATAAACAAATCGTAATATTAAATAAATATTTTTTTTATTAGGGTCTCTACCAGCCAGTAACAATTTAAGGTAAGTACATTTTAAACTAGAAAGCGGCTAATAAAATGCTATGTATGGAGTATAGCTTTATACGGATGTGAGACATGGACATTAACACAAAGGGATAGGGAAAGGTTGGAGGTATTCGAGATGTGGTGCTGGAGACGAATGGAGGGAATAAGCTGGACAGAGAAGAGAACAAATGAAGAGGTATTAATGATGGTAAAGGAGAATAGATGCCGGTTAGCCAGTTGAGAACCGAAGAGGAAAGATAAGTCGCTTGATGCGACACGAAATTTTTTTGAAGAACATAATTGAGGGAAAGATTGAGGGAAAGAGAGGAAGGGGAAGACCTAGGCGCAATTGCTTTGACCAAGTGAAAAAAAAAGGAGAATGTCGTGTCGTACCAAGAGGTTAAATCGAGGGCGGAAAGTAAAGAGACGTGGTCATTACTCCACCGACAAGAGCATAGCTCTTAAATTGAAGAAGAATACTTTTTAAGGTATGCCCATATCGTGGGTAGCATCAAAACTTGTAGACTTAATGACAGGCGTCCGCTGGTGGTAATTAAATGATTATCTGGACTTGAAGAACCCTAAAATAATTTTTAAATTCAGGCCGGCGATTTCAGTATGGAAAAAGGAACTAAGGATTCCAATCCTGCACAAAGCTCTTTTCTTTATACGAGTACTTAATGAATAATTACAAATTTACTGAATTCCACAACTCTCACTGAGTCTGCGCTCAAAGCCTCAAAGAAATGAGATACCGGACTGTCCATTACGTGCTTACTCAACAAGTATATGAACAATTTATGCGGGTGATTTTAACGAGCAATGTACTTGTTATCTTGCTATTAGCGATTCGAATGTACCATTATAATTGAGGATGTGTAGTCAAAGTCAAAGTCAAAAATGCTTTATTTTGAAGGTACACAGAGTACACTTAAAATAGTCAATTACACATTTTTTAAGCTACCGCTTGTTCAAAATGCAATTTACCCCTGAGAAGAACAAGCAAGAAACTCGAAAGGTTACTCTTTTAAAATCAAGCTTTGATTTTACATGTAGGTTTTTATATTAAAAAAGGTTTTTATATTTCATTATTAATTGTGAAATAGCCTGGCGTGCGAACGATCTGATTATGTCCAGGAATGATTATTGTCTAAATAGTCTGACATGTATATTAATGTAAGACAGTCCTTAAGCTTGACTGTCGTGGACACTAATCTGGAACAAAACCTATCCGCACTGGGCTCCCGTGGTGGAATAGGGCCCATACCCTCAATATGGAGACCTCAATAATCCAAGCAAGGTATGTTAGAATCCACAAACCGCGCAGTTATTGAAATAACAAGTTTCATTCCAAAGAAATACAAAAATTTTGTTTACAGCCACTGGTTTCCGAACCATAATAGTGAAAAAAAAAAATTAGATCAACGTGGGTCGTCCCGCCTCGAAGCGTCGCACGTTGATTGGCTGATATTCAAATTTGGAACTAACGAAGTTGGTGCGGTGTGTGCGCGCGATCACGCTGGGCTAATATTTTCATATTGCCCTTGGGGGGGGGGAGTAGAAAGGTAATGGAGCATGGAATGGAGGGAGACGTAAGGTATTTAAAATGACAATTTGTAAGCGGTTGTAGGTATACGTTATAATGTTCACGCATGGCTTAACTTACTCAGGAATAGGTACAGCGGTCGCTTTTAAAATATTTTCTTATTTTACAGCAAATCATTATACCGGATGGGTTTCTTTACAGTAAGAAATAAATAGGGCGTATTAGGTAAGTGAAATAGAAGTTATTGGTAGAGATAGTTTAATTTTTTTTTTCTAAACCACCTTCGATGCATGCGCCGGCCGGAGATTGATATGCGCCTGACGGGAATCGTAGGGTTGAAATACGCAGAAATTTATTTAGAAGTCATATTTTCTCAAAGTTTTTTTTTATTTATTTTATTTAATGATGTAATTATGTGGAAAAGGCTACAAACGCGAGCCAAATGACACAACGACTATTTCGATGATGGATTTAAAAAAAATTAAACTAACTATGGCAATACCTTCTATTTCACTCAAGTAATATGTACTATTTTTTTTTCCGGTAAAAAATCTATAAAAATGTACCCCGCTGCATGGGGATCGAACCCGCGACCTCCGATACGTAAACCCTATGTTGTTTATATTGAACCATGAAGGCGGATTTAGAAGCTCTCCATACGTCTGCTGCATAGTTGTCTCACTTGTAATATATATTTTCAGAATTCTCATGATAAACCCTTTCCTATGATATCCATATTGTAGTCCAAGAACAATGTTTTTTTTTTAGTTTTGACAAACATTATCCCTAAACCGACGAGCATGTATGAACAACCTTATGAAAGTGAAGGAAGCAGAAGAGGTGTGTCAGGATCGTAGCAAGTGGAAGTCTGTGGTCTCTGCCTACCCCAACGGGAAACAGGCGTGACATTATGTATGTATGTATTATCCCTTACAGCCGATGTAGTTTACCTTTTTGTGACGTAATCTATTCTATGAGACTTTAACTGTCACGACGAACTCGTTACCTCATTAATTAATATCCACCCTGCCTTTTGAGTGCTAAAGGGACATTTATTCCACATAAACATAGATATTCCCGCGAAAAATATAAACCTCTTCAGTCGGATAAAAAAATCATGAATGTTAAAAATAAGGCTTAAAAATAACTTTATTTACTTACTTGCTTTGATGAAAAGCTCTGTAATAAATATTATTTTGTGCTTCATTCGCATTTGCCTGAAAACAGAGTTGGCAGAATTAATTAACATTAGATACTGTTACAGCTGTATAATGCATTATATTAAATTTTACTATTACATTAAATTTGCTGTATTTTAGTGCTATGTGGTGTCGGCACGTAAACAGAATAGAACCAACCCAGCTCTTAATATAATAATAATAAGGCGACTAAGGGCTTTCCCCCAAAAAACGACTATTGGTTTGAAAGAAAGAAAGAAAGAAACTTTATTCGCCACTTCGACACATATACAACAATTGTTAGGCAAATAAAATAACAGAACACTGAGATAAGTGTCGCAGCAGCGAAAGGGAAACGACTCAGCTATATGTTTTGCAGGTTATAACGTCCAGCGATGGGTTCACATCAATGTCACGTGTGCATTTCTGTATTTTTCGTAAGGTGAACCGTAGATGTCGTTTCAAGCGTTATACTCTTATAGCCGCATTTATGGATTTAGTTTACCAAATGCTTGCAATACTGTGTAACTAAAATCTTCTTTAAGGTTTAAAGAGTGTTGTAGGTTATCATGATTCATAGAACCTAATTTACATATTGCACTCTTACAAAGCCTGCCAGAGCGGCAACGTCGCATTTTCTCGGTTATTCTACAAATTACAATAGCTGCTAACCACATGCTTTGTGTTGATGGCGACATGTAATTCGAATTTAGTCGAATTAAATTCTGAAAATATTTGTATTATGATTGTGTGAATTTTTGTTTTGTCCTGTGGTCAGTTTCAGAGAGAATATAATCCAGTTCGTCTTGCTCGCTCAGTGTATGTCGCGCACGTCTTGCGATGTAGGTTTTAGCGTATTCGTATTCGTAAGTTCATTGTAAGAGAATTGTAACTTCTATGAATTCGGCTGTAAATGTTTGAAAAACCAAACCCTAATGTTTAGAATGTTTTTTGGTGGGATGATCTAAAGTCGCCGTTTACGACACCCACGACAAGAGACGAGTTGGTTCTGTTCTTTTTAGGTGTCAAAACCACAAACAACAAATCCATGTTAATTACACATCAAATTGACTTGTATCTTTTTGTGTGCCTTACTAAATTGCGCCTGTTTTTTTTTCTGGTTAATTCAAAGTGAGTCTGTTGGTTTAATGGCAAAATTTATGTTGCAGTTTTATTACCCAATAAAGTTCCTTTAGAACGTAGCAAGATCGTTAATCTAGACGTAATAAAATGAAAAAGTATTCAATGATGTGGGTGAAATGTTCACGAAAACTACAGTCCATTATGGGGATGAATTTTTTTGAGAAAGCAGTGGATGTAACGAATATTTGATATGTAATCAATTTTTAGTAAATAACCAAAATACCTCAGTGCTTGAAGACGAAAGTCTTAATCAATGTGTGTTAGTGATGACTTAAGCGAAAAAGGTTTATCAGGGTCATACCAAGTGGAAATATGTGGTCTCTGCTATCGCTACAAGTAAGGTCTGGGTCTTTGGGCGGCCTGAAAACCCCGACTTACGACGACACAAGTTCAGCAATCTCTTCTCTTCTAGGCCGTATGAGTCCATGTGAGATAGGTTGCTGATTAACATCAATTAATTGATATTTTTTTACTTCGACTACGTTTAAAGTGATGCGATAGCAGCCGGGGTTACTACCACCCTTCAAAAAGGAACGATAATTTTTTTGGGGACCTTTTCTAGCCCTCTCCATGTCTAAGCATCTTAAATCAATTATATATACATGAAAAATAAATATTTTATGTTGCATGACATATTATATTCTAGATACCTACCTATTTAATGTATGTAAGAAAAAATCTAGAATCGTTTAAGAAAAATAGTGATATTCTTAATTTGGATATGGATAAATTTATATCTGGACATAAAAATAAACTTGCTGTTCATGTCAGCCGTTTATACAAAGTCACTAAGTCATTTAAGGGGCAATGTATACGCTTTTATAATAAGGTTCCAGTGTACATTCAAAATTTACATTTAAATAAATTCAAAACCATCATAAAACAGACATTATTTTCCAAAGGCTATTATAAAATTTCTGACTATCTGGATGATAAGCAAGCATGGACATAGACCGCTCGGCGATATTCAGTCTAATTATACAATATAATATAATTGTAACCCAAACTTATTTAAAAGAGCAACCCTTGAGTTTCTTGCTCGTTCCTCTCTGGGGAATCAGCTTTGTGAATGAGCAATAATGTCAAAAACTTTAATAATAAGATAAAAAATGTGACGTTTTCAAGTGATAATTTTTATCCTACGAAATAAATATTTTTTTGATTTGATTTGATTTGATTAGTTACGTTTACGTAACTAATATGTTTTCCGTTTCGATTTGTTTTGAAGACTAAGGGGGAAGTCATCCAAAAGACCAGTTACGAAACATTTAATTGAATACAACCCGAGGGCGAAATAATTCTCGATGTTATCGCAAGCCCCTGACTACTATGCCCGTATGGGGAGCCAGTTGTTTTACGTAAACAACGATATATACTCGCTAGGGATATGCAATGCGAAAAAATGAAATTCCGCACTGCATTTTTTTGTTACTTTTTCAACTTTCGCCATAAATTACAATACTAGTATCCTAGTGAAAATGTAGTTTTAGTTTATATGGATGTCCTAATTTTAACTTGCATAGTAACAAATTACAACGAAACTGCTAACGCAAATGATGCACTAAACTGTGTTTATTGTTAGTAGAGAAGAATCTTGATTGTTGAATGCAATGGATCACAGATTTTGAGCAGACGTAAAATAAGTTGCGCTAGTCCTGGCATGCCTTGGAAGAAAGTGGAGATCCGGAAACAAGTGACCAATACAGCACGGGCAGTGCAGTCCAGTCAGGATTGGAATAAGAATCAGAAATTTGTATTAGAAGGTTGGCGGTGCTTTGCGTCAGAATACTAGCTGAAGAGGTGCTGCCTTAAGTACCTACTTCTGCCTTACTTACTTACTTACATTAGTAATGCAATGTTCATATGCACTGAGAAGAATGAGGAAGCAAAATAACTGACTTAGACTCCTTGTTTCCTCTGGGAGACAGTAGCCTACATCTAAAAGTATACCACTTGTTCCCTGTGTACCTGGTAGCGTACCAACGCTAGCTCTATTACATTAATTATGTCATGCATTGCAAAACATTCTATCGGTAGTGTTGTAGGAATATGAAATTTAGTTTCCCATGCATGAATCGAGTGGAACAAGGTGTAAACCTGTGGCTCCAAGGGACTGTACATCGATGAGTCGTATTTGTGGTCGATATTTTCAACTTGTCGAACTCACCTTTGAAAGCTTGTAGTGGTCAATTGAGCTGCTCATTCGATTGCCTCTCTTAATATGTCAATCAGAAAAAAAATCAGGAGACTTTTTTAAATGCTTTGACATAAAATGCTGGCTATTGTTTCCGGAGTGACGAAATAATGAACGGGCGGCATCGCAACCCTTACAGTGGTTATGAATTTTTAGTCGAATTGACTTTATTAGGGATTCTATTTTAATAAAATCAGTATGTTGGGTTTTCACACTTATTTCAATTCATACGGCATGTGTTTGAAATAAAGTATGTCCTTTAAGAAAAGCGCTATGAAATGGCATGAAAACTTCTGGTTACTTCACGCTCCATGTGAGGAAATATACCCGTATTTCGTGTGAAATGAGTACTTGTTCATAATACACAACGCTGAGAAGTACTTATGTACGGTTATACCATAAATCAGATGACGAAACACCAAAATGGCCGACGGAGAGCATTTTATTACTCCTATTATAAGACCGGGAGAACGAATTCGGCGTATTCGTGCGACTGGGAATTTCTCCTAAGTTTTATGTGAGTGCGAAATTCGCCTTAGTTTTATGTGAACGTTTAGGGGTTAAGTGTGAATAGGAATGTAGATAGGTGGGAATACTTGAGGGGATTCGGGTGTTTTCAGGTCGTTTGGAAAACCGTTTATGGGTTACGAGTCATTGTCACTTCATTGTATTACGTTATGTGTCTATGATTGGTGTTCAAATGTCAATCTTCAAGCATTTCTTTACAACATAAGTTACATGATATCGTTTATTGAATACATTAACAGCCTTGCGTCACATTTGTGGCGCAGCCTCCTCTCACAAAGAGCGTATGGGTTGTAATCTACCACCCGTGCCCAGTACAGATTAGTGTCATATAAATTTACGGTCAGTATTTTCAACCTGCCGCTGCATGTTACCGGCTTGATTCAACGACTGCCTTCAATTGAAAACCACCGAACCGACTATAACGTGCCCTCCAAAGCACAAATATGCCAGTGGTGGTCACATGAATGCGCCATGAGCCACGAGTTTCATTTATTAAATGAAAATTTATGCATTTGTCTGCTCATCGGAAAGGGTATTTTCAAGTTAATAGGCTAAGCTGTCTAAGCCCCGTATTTCAGAATGTAGCTCAAACGTAGATAGTTAGAAAGAGATGCCGCTATACAAGTTACATAAAGCTGTCCCTTTTTAACTATCCTCATGCGGAGATCTCTGCTTGAGTAACATTCAGTAATACGGTCTTTAGAGTTATCAGATATTCTATTTTGGGATAATTCATTAACTACAAAAGATACAAAAAATTTGACTTAAATTCTATTTTCAAGGTCAAGAGCGATCGCGAAAAGTCGCTGGATGCAGGTTTTTAACCGGCCGCCCTAAATATCTATGGGCCTATGTCCAGCAGTGGACGTCCTATGAGGTTAGTAGTAAATAGATAATCTTTAAGTTTCACTTAAAACCCCGGCTTGGAACACTTAAATAGTCAGCAGACCTTACGCCGCTGAATTCATTGTAAACTGTCTGGCAAAGACTCAGTTTTAAACAGAAAAGAACAAACTTTTAGCATGCATAATATATCGAAAAACTATACATCACAGAAAAAATACAGTCCTGTTTACACACCTCCATCAGTTCATGTGAACTTGGTCTTCGAGCTGCGCGGAGAAGTTGTGAACTTCCAGAACAAACAGGCCATTTGAATTCCGCAGTCAGGCCACTTTGAATTGAACGCACCGACTTGCTAGTTTTGAGACACTAACTATGCCATGAAGTCTATGTAAATAGAACTGGCTATTGCCTAGGACTCCATTTGAATGGAGTCAAACACCTAAGAAGTTTCACAGTCCATACAAACTCTGAAGTTCAAACTCTTCGCAATGAATATAGCAAATGGAAGACATATTGTTATTTGAAAAATATTAGTGAAACTACCCATATCTATTATTCTTTCCCTTTCTAACCCCCGGCATAAAACGATGGGTTTGTTTGAGGATGTTATGTGTGTGTGCGTCTCCAGTCTTTATCCGGATATATCACAGTGCATGGTCCTTTAAGAGTGCCGTTTTTATATTAATCTTAGTGATAAAGTCGCCTAATTGTACTCTTTTCAGTATTGTGCTTTGTAAAATGTATATTTTCCTTTTGTGCAATAAAGTGTATTTTATTGTATTAAAGAGGGGACAAGTTACAAGCCAATCGGTTAATCATTTCGAAGATTTTTATATGTTAACACAATAAAGTGCGGTCAGCTTGTGGGTACACCGGCTGCTGTCGGAAGCTATGTACGTTAGGTAGATAAGTAATCATGCAAGATTACATAGAAATACTTGACTCCAAATGAATGTGACGTATTTCCGGATGTGATGGGGTTCGATTTCAGTGCAGTTATTTATGGTTATAATTAAACTAATGAAGAGTTTCATTTCCATGTTTAAAATCCAGTCTATAATTTTTTTTTATCGTTGTCGAATCATAAATTGTAAAAGTAATTATTTAAAAAGAGCAACCCTTGTGAATAAGCGATAACTGTATGTGATAACTTTATTAGATGTTTTTTTTTATGCACAACGGGTTAGCACTTGACCTCAATCACACCTGATGTTAAGTGAAGATGAGGCCGAAGGTGGTAGCGTACTAACCCGGAAACCCCATCTTATTTGGGGGAATGCCTAGCTTATCTCTGACAACCGGAACACAACAGTGCTATTAACATTGCAGTTTGGCGGCAGATTTAGATAAGATGGTATATATGTATATGAAATAAACCTTTTTTGAATTTAGAAGCTTCTTAATTATCTATTTATGTTGTTCCTGGTTACTTTCATAACGTTTAATTACAATAGATTTTTGCTTTATTTTTGGTACGCTTATGATTTTAAGTGAACAAATGAATAAAATCATTTTAACACCACCTTTAAAGTTTTAAGCATAACATACATATAACGTCACCAACACCCGACTAAAGTTAACCCTCACAGCGCTGTCATAGACAATGCGTACCAAACTACCGTTAATTACGCCACAAGTCGCCTAATAAACTACGCATCGCGACACAAGACTCCGCCCCATCTACTTGACAGTTCTATGATTAATCTAATGCTACAAAACGTCGCCTGTAATATTGGGAAGTTGACTAATATAGAGATAAACTATTTAAAGTTGAGATAATAACGCTTAAGGTTTACACTTCATATAAACAATACCGTAATCTTAGACAGACGATAGATATAATGTAGCAGCATTAATAATAATAATAAATATTTATTATCTCACCATAAAGAAATAGGTAAATACAAGCACTGGAGCCTGAAAAAGATTCGAAACAGGAGCACTGGAAACGAAATATCTAAGTGATGTAGTATTTATGATGGTGTGAGTACATACATACAGGGTGAATTTAAACTCGTGTAATTCCCATTAAATGGTGACGTCACTCTTGATTACGAACAACTTTCCCCAAGGAACCATCGTCGAATTCGATCAAAAAATTTTCGATTACCCCAAAGTAAACCATTCTGACACGACCTTTAGTATGGAAGTCCAACAATTTTCGGCTGGTGACCTCATTCCTGATTACGATTAACTTTCAACTAGGAGGAGTATGTAGGTGTGGGTGTGCTACGATATTGGAATGAGCAGAGATTCAGTTTCTGCATATGTTAGATCTAGATTACACTTTATTGTACACACACAAAGAAATGGTCATTAACAAATATTTTAGAAAAATGTACAAAGGGCGAACTTATCTCTATAAGAGATCTCTTCCAGCAAACCCGTGAGAGCGAAATTTCATATAAAAGGTAGACATAAAGTGTACACGAAACAGAAGAAACAAAAAATGTTAAAAATATCATATAAAATTTTCATTCATATGATTTTTATTTTTATTTTAGTGTTTATCTTTGTATGTATTCTACTATACCGATATATTTTCTATGTATCGTCTATGTACCTGCTGATATTTAAAGTTATTCACCTATTACATTGCACTATCCAACTACTTATTAAAATGCTTCTTTAACTGAGGTTGTCTGGAAGAAATCGCTATCACCGATAAGACCGCAAGTGTACACTTTATCATTTATGTTAAATGTTCTTTGTATTTTATTTTTGTGTGCAATAAAGAATTTAATAATAATAATAAAGACCGTCTTGGAAACATCTGTTATCATTAATGATGATGAATGATGATAATCATTATATCAGCCACAGAACGTGTAATGCTTAATGTCAGCCTCCACCATATATTTTCTGTGACCGGTTGGAAGCGCAACCTTCACTACAATACAATACAATATAACACAATACAATACAATACAATACAATACAATACAATACAATACAATACAATACAATACAATACAATACAATACAATACAATACAATACAATACAATACAATACAATACAATACAATGCAATGCAATGCAATGCAATGCAATGCAATCCAATACAGCACAGCACAGCACAGCACAGCACTGCACTGCACTGCACTGCACTGCACAGCACAGCACAGCACATCACAGCACAGCACAGCACAACACAACACAACACAACACAACACAACACAACACAACACTACACTACACTACACAACTCAACACAACACAACACAATACAACACAACACAACACAACACAACACAATACAAATATTCTTTATTGGGCAAAATAATTTACAATAATAATTTCATCAATCGTTAGTCCACCTTGTGAGTGCGCTTGCCATTGCGTGCCACTCGAGTACTTCAATGACCCCAGGCCATCAGTTTTCGAGCTATGTGCCCTGCCCGCTGCCACTACGACTTACTCATTCGCGGGGCCACGTCGGTGATTTTCGTTTGTCTACGGATTTTTTCGTTCCTGATTCGATCACTTATAAAATATTATCTATGTATGTAAGTCTTTAAGTGATAGTATCATTAAACGAAAGTCAATTAACCTTTTGACCATTGAGTCTTATCTTATTATTACATTAATTGTTTCAACCCATTTACTGTCAATATTCTCTTTGTCTTAATATAGAGTCGTTAGGAGGGACAGTCGGAAAGAAAATTGTAGAGTTCTCGAAGTTCCACAAGAGTAATACCCGATTGCGTACTAGTAACCAAAGAAAGTAACGTCGTAGATGAAGTTGAACCTAGATCTAGAAGATCTAGAATCTAGAAGAGTAACGCGTTTAAACTATTAGACTCAAAGTATAAGTTTACAGTTAAAGTATGTAGTTTAATGTTCTCGAACGACCACCGATTGGTGTAGTGGGTAGCGACCCTGTCAGCCAACCAACCAACGTTCGCGGGTTCGAATCCTGCGTCGGGTAAATGTTTGTGTGATGAAAGCGACATTATATTCCCGAGTCACGGATGTTTATATAAATATTTATGAATGTTTATCCGTTATCTAGTCAGCGAAACCAACGTTCGCGGGTTCGAATCCTGCATGGGGTAAATGTTTGTGTGATGAAAGCGACATATATTCCCGAGTCACGGATGTTTATATAAATATTTATGTACGTTTATCGGTTATCTAGTCACCATAGTACAAGCCTTGTTTAGTTTGGGACTAGATGATTAGTGTAAGTGTCCGAAATTATTTTTAATTATCTAACTTTTGTGTGTGATATGAAATTGTGTCACTTGTGTAATAAAATAATCTGACAGTTATTTAAATTTAGTTGGTTAGTTGCTCTTTGATTGGTGGTAGGGCATTTTAAACGTCCGCCTGGCTACCTAAAACAATTTTATCTACCTCTGCCGCCAAACTACATTCTTAGTGAGTCGATGGCAAATGCCAATATTAATAGCATTGTTTATCAGAGATAAGATAGTGAGCACCCTTCCACCTTCGGCCTCATCTGCACTAAATATCAGATGTGATGGAAGTCAAATAACCGTTGTATATAGAACAAAAAAAATATTTTGTTGGTTCTTCCAACTGTACCCTTAATTGAAATGTGATAGACCCTATTATAAACTACATCTTGAATTTAAGATCTATAATGGACCCATCACACAATGGAATTATCTGAATGGTATTATAATGAATTGTGATAGAGCCATTCCCATTTCAGTCTAAGAAATCCCCCTGAATAAGGCACACGTCTTGAATGGGGAGCTTTATAGAGATTGTATTGTTGAAGTGAATAGCCGTCATTACAGATGATATCTTTCAGTTTTTGAATGGGTTTTGTGAAACTCAAATGTGAGATGAAATATGAAATGTATAAATATTACGTCACCTGTATTTCATAAATTTCGACTTACAACGTTTTACTGTCAAATTAAATCAAAGCAATAATGTTTTATTTTCATAGGAAAAATTTACAATTGAAAATAGTCAGTAATTACATGATAATGTTTACAATATTTTTTTATAATTTTTCGTATGATCGCTGTAAACGATTACATACATAACGTCACAACCCACATCTCAAATTGGGTGGTCAGAGACATCCCAAGGGTTTGGCAGTTCCAAACCATAAAAGTACACGATTCACCTTTAGAAATATACAGAAATACACCGTGACTGGGAGTGAGTTTTTTGTGGAAATTTAATAATGAACTCCTTTAATGACACCCACGGGAAGAGACAGGTTCTATGCATAGCACTGGAGTAACTTTTAAGAATCATTTTATGGGTAATATAAATATGACGTAGAAATATTATTCCTTAGATATCTTGTACACCCAACTATACCTTACAATATCTACATTGAAAATAATAACTGTAATTAACGTAAAGGTAATGAGGGCTACGCCGCACGTAGCAGTTCTACGCCGTTGCTACGCCGCTTATACGCGTTATTATTACATAGAAACGTTTGATACTATTGTTATAACGATATTGCTTCTGTTACATAATATTTCTCAAAGGCGTTGAAAAGGTCTATTTAATAGTCCCTAATATTTAATGCTTCTATGCTTCTATACAAATTAACACACTGGCTTATGCCAGCGCCATCGTCTATATGAATAATTAAAGTATGTTCGTCTCATGTAGAAATTAAGCTATTTCACTTTACGACCTGTTTAGTGTACTATGTAGAAACCGTGATTACGCTACTAGTTAATAGGCCGGGGGTTCAAATCCCGCTGAGTGCATATGTTTATATGTTGAATACGGACATGTACAGTCTGGTACAGATAAACGTTTACGTCTTGGAAATTACAAATTAAGTTTTGTCAGTAGATTATGATTTTTTTTAGTTACAGGAATTACTGAGTCCGACAATATGTTAAAAGTACTATAGAAAAACACTAATGATTTGTTGAGAAAATTAATTTATATTTTGTAGTAAAGTTATCGGCTCAGACTGCAGTCTGAGCCAATAACTCGGTGCACCCGAGTTATGAATGTTTTCATATATTGGGTCTTTACCTATGAAATTGGAGTTTTTTTTTTCTTCGTTAATCATATGTACCAATTCCTGCGAATTTGAAAGCTATACCCAAATTTGTTTTTAAATTTGGAAAATGGAATATTATTTCAAGGTTTCACATGTAATATTTTTTAATTTCTGGGCTAAATCACATAATAAAAAAAATTTGAACAGAGCTCTTTCATGTGCTTCCCATAATCATTTCTTAGATTCGCTGAAACTTTTATAAAGCGATTACTTTTAAAAATTAACGCTGCCTATACTTAACTTAATGTTATCCGATAATACACACAAAGTTTAGCTAAATTTGGATTTGCCGTTCCCAAAAAAAAATCATAAATGTTTGTATGGAGAAAACAATCTTAATGAAATTCTTCATACAAAACGCCAATTTCATAGGTAAGGACCTAATATATTATGTTCGTTGAAATATGAACGTTCGTATGAAAAGTTGTTCGTAATCAGTATTGGATTCGCCAATCGAAAATTATTGGATTTACATACTAACGGTGATTTCAGAGTGGTTTACTTCGAGTAATCGAAAATTTTTTGATCGAATTCGACTACGGTTCTTTGGGGAAAGATGCTCGTAATCAAGAGTGATGTCACCAGTTATTGGAACTTATACAAATTCAAATTCATTCTGCAGATACCTCGACTCGAAAAGAACAAGAACCAAAATTTTGCAGTAAGCGGTTTGCTTTTTCGAACATAATGCTAACGTTGTATGGCGTTGAAGACCAAGGCTCGTTTTGCAGAATATTCTCCGCTTGAGGACAGTTAAAAAGAGACAGCTTTATGTTACTTATCTAATGGCATCTCTTTCTAACTAACTAATCGCCTCCGTGGCTCAAAAACAACATTGGGTTTACGTTTGGGAGGTCGCGGGTTCGAACCCCAGCGGGGTACATATTTAGTACTCGGTTTGGTTGATGGTAGGGCATATTAAAAATCCGCCTGGCTAGTTACCACAGTCTTATCTAAATCTGCCGCCAAACAGCAATGTTAATAGCATTGTTGTGTTCCGGTTGTCAGAGATGAGATAGCCAGTCCCCCAAATAAGATGGGGTTACCAGGTCAGTGCGTTACCACCTTCGGCCTCATTTTCACTTAACATCAGGTGTGATTAAGGTCAAGTGTTAACCCGTTGTGGATAAAAAAAATGCTCAAGCGCAAATCTACCCTTGAGCAACGTTCTGAAATACGGGCCCAAGTCTTATAACCTGGGGGCCTTAAAGGGTTAATAGGCATTTACTGGGACCGTACATTTCATGTTCCATATATTCACTTTCAATTAGGTGCATACATATTTTAAGAAATGTTTCGTATTTATTAATAAACTTTTTTAAAAGTGTAATAACAATTTATTTAAATTCGAAATATTGGTATTAGGAATACTTAGTGGAAACTAATGAAGTAAAAATGTTCAGTTCTTTCTTTTCTATTCTTATCAATTCAAAGTAATATTTATCAAATTAGATCGAAGAAGGCGTAAATTTTCTCATTTGAAACTCAAAGCAATCATCTTTCAAAAAAACACAAGATAAATATTAGGAGTCTGAAATATATTTCTGACCAGAATATTTCAGATTCTATCTCGTAATAATAATTAAATTTTATTGTGTGCCTCCCCCCCCCTCCCTCCACAACTGTGGGGACTTGAGTTCGTATCGAGACCATAATGTTTATTATAGGAAACAAGCAACGAGATTGTGGCTTGCGGTTATACAGCAAACAAACAAAGTTATAAGAAATATGAAACATGTTTAAGTTTCATGTTAGATAATGGTTGTTATATTTACAGGAAGCATAGCGCAGTCGCATTCGCTATTCTTTCTGGACTGTCGAAGTAAAACAACTTTGGATGGATGACCATTACTATTCTGTTATTTTAGGCGGCAATAAACATTGACTTTAAGTGACCCTATTGGTCTGACACAAATCTACCGAACTAGTGGATTATGGCCCGTAACATCTCTTTCGAAAATAGACTATGCCCCAGCAAGCCCATAAGACTGCTGATGTGTTACTATAGCAAAGTTAAGTAATATATGTGACGACTGTTTGGGGTAGTGGTTAGCAACTCTGACCACTATACCAATGCTTTACCATCACCACCACCACTTTACCATATGTTTGTGTGATGAATACGGACATGTGTACCCGAGTTATGGATGTTTTCATTTCTAATAAGTATTTATTTACAAAAAAAAATGTATTCATATAGTATATCAACCATTTGGTATCCACAACACAAGCCTATAGTTCCTTACTGTGGAACTAGATGGCGCTGTGTGTATGTCAAGGATATTTATTAATTATTATTTATAATTTATTATTATTATGTGTTTCTGTATTACGGATAGCACGGTAAATGTTTGCTCTCGATTGTTTTTAATTGAAGGTAAGCTGGTGACCAACAGGGGTGGTATGAAATTACTGTCAGATAGCAATTAGTGTGAAGCAAATCTAGCAATCCTACCTAATCAAAGATTTGCAGTATATCTGACACAGCCATCTGGTATAATTAAATTAAATTAATAAATATTTCGGATACTTACACCGTTTTTTTTATCAGGATGGTTTGCTGACAGTCACGGGGCTTTTTCAGCTTCACCGGGCGGGAGAAGGCACCGGCACAGACATTGTTTTCTGTCTGACGCGACGCCGTCTTTCTAACGGTGGGCTAGAGCCCACCTAGAGGTGGTGGGGATTTTAGCCCACAAGTCATCTGGCATGCGAAAAACATGACTAGCCCAGTCCCACTTTAGCTTGTCGGCCGTTATGGCTACGTCAGCCACTAGGGGCATAGAGTGCAGGGCAGTATTTTAATTAACAAGATATTTCTAGTAAAGAAGGTACCGTAACATTCCAGTATAAGTGGCTCGCGGCGTTCATATTTTCAATAGCGTCCCGCAGCCAACTTACACTGGTCGAATGTCGACAGACTGTACAGAGTTATACAACTTATAGTAATCACTTCCGGTAACCTTTTCATTTACAGTTTTACGATTTTATATCTAAAATAACCGCCTCCGTGGCTCAATGTAAACAACATTGGGTTTACGATTCGGAGATCGCGGGTTCGATCCCCAGCGGGGTATATGTTTCAGTACTCGGTTTGGTTGGTGGTAGGGCATTTTAAAGGTCCGCCTGGCTAGCTACCACCATCTTATCTAAATCTGCCGCCAAGCTGCAATGTTAATAGCATTGTTGTGTTCCGGTTGTCAGAGATAATATAGCCAGTCCCCCAAATGTGTTGGGGTTTCCGAGTCAGTACGCTTCCACCTTCGACCTCATCTTGACTTAACATCAGGTGTGATTGATATCAAGTACCAACCCGTTGTACATAAAAAAAAAAACATTTGGAGCCAACCTAGATACATATCAAAGCAGTAAACAATACAATTTTCATTTAAGTAATTCATAACATTTTGTAGGTTAACATTTACGGTGTACCGACAATAAAAATATAAGTGTCGCCCCACACGATGATATGTAAAAGGGGGATTATCTTCCACATTTACCTAAATCGCTGGCCGTAAACTGGAATGACGGAATTTTTTCTAAATAGCCACGACACATAATATCCTGGACCCTTATATAGAGGTCTAGTTAATACTCATCAGTACAATAAAAATATATTGAGCAGGTTATCTTTATTCAGAGGATCGTAAAGAAGTTGACTTTATTTGTGTAAGTAGAAGTAGGCAGTAAAAGAAGATGTAGAAGGTTGGAATTGAAAATAATTGAACCGCCAAAAATTGGCAAATACAACAGATTTCAATATGGTTCCACTTTCTATCTCCGGACTGCATCATCAGATCTTAACCAAATTTATGACCATTCGCTTTCATTAAAATATCATTTAAAATATCAACGAATTAAACAAGATAGGCTTAAGGGTGTCTATAACGTGATTTGTATCGCTTTACATGAGAGGATGTTAAAGTCCACTCTTAGAACATGTTAGCTTTCCGCATGAATAATACTCTACACCCATAATGCATGCACCTATAATGACGAGGCTCTATCCCTTCCCTTCCCAACGCCTTTGCAGTGAATTCCTTAGTCGTCTTACATGCAAAGTCGGCTGGATTTTTCTATAAAATATGATTTACCATTGTCGAAAAAGATACACAAAAGCCATATTTGAATGTTAATAGCTTTCACCGAAACAAAAGAACCCTCAAAAAGCGAGCCGACCACAACTTAATTGAAAGCCTCGATACAATTAAGTATGCCAGTCAATTGATGGCGTGCATACAATATGTTAGGATATCAAGTAGGCTAAAGAAAGGGCGCCAACTTCCACGCATGCGCGTTACAGGAAAAGTGGAAACATAGCCAGTCACGAGTAAGCAGTCCCCGCCGAAACGTCGTCCTCGATAGACGTTACAGTCGTTTGCCAAAACGTTCGCAAATTCGTATCGCTATCATAAATACATTAACGCGAGTGGTAATAGTAAACTTCAGAATTAAATCCGCGTTTACGCAACATCGGCCGGGGTTACAGAGGGTGTTTGGAAAAGAGTTATGAAAGTTATAGAGACGTGTAGGTAGTAACGTGCAATGCGCGTGAAGCGTGATGTTCGCGCTCGGCGTGATCGTGTTAATGACAGTGGTGGACTGTGTGCCGTCATACGATTTATATCACCATCAGTTTGCTGTTAACGTACCCGGAGGATATCAGGAAGCCACAGAATTGGCTCACAGACACGGGTTTTTAAACAACGGACAGGTAAGTGAAATAGATTCGGATGTATTTCCTTTTCGTATTCTGAAGGTTTTGTTTGGTCGCGGAAATTGATTCAGGCAGAATTATGCAAAGGACGTTCGCTTTGACGGGTGTAGGATGATTGAATCTGAAAGAAAAATGAATATGAAATGTACAATTCAGATTAGGTTTGGATGAAGATCTGTAGCAGCAATAAACTTGCAAATTTTGTTTCTCACCTCTTTTGATTTTGTTATATCAAGTTCCAGTCTTTCAAAATTGGCACTCTTTTTTAAGCAATGTCTTGCTTGCCAGTGAAGTAATTCGCGAAATTCTCCTTAAAATTACGCAATTTAATATCTACATTAACTGTCTTTAAAATTTTCATTGATCACAATATTGTGATAATTTGTGTTTCATTATCATTACAAACATCTTTTCTAATAAAATCTTTTTTGGCGTTCAGGGTATTCATCACTTCATTATCTATAATATTTTCACATCATAATAAGATGATGATAGATCACCATTATCTTGTTTGTTTGTAAACGCTTCATTGTACTTCATATGATGAATGTACATTGATAATTTAAAATGTAATTTAAAATTAAGTCCAAAGGCGGACTTACCTCATAAAGGGATCTCTTCCAGTCACCCTTGGCAAATATAAAAGAATACATTGACTGGGCGTACAAAAAGCTAAACATTTTCATTAAAACTATGAATCTACATATCTCTTGCCTTGGTCGCAATTTATTTTGGGGATACGTTTCCCTGTACACTTCTATATTATGTACAATAAAGCATCTTTCATCTTCTGTTATTTTCGATATTCAGTTATTTTTTAACAGTTAAGTTGAAGTCAGTTCAATTAAAATATGAATCATAAAAACTACTTGCAATTCTTTAGTAAACCGTTTTTTAACATTTCTTGTGAGGTCGATGGGATATCTGATGTTATCCATGTTTTTGCTAAGGGCGTGCTAGTTATCTTATTCGTCATTCCATGGGTTGCTGTTTTATCAATAAAATTGACGGAATCTTTCATTTTCTCATCAAAATCATCTACGTAACGTAATAGGTTCATAATATCTGAAGTCGTATGTACGTTCTTGGCACAGAAATTAGGACAGTTTGATATTTTTTTTTGCCTTTCAACTAATTACACATGATGTGAAGTGAAGATAAGGCGGAAAGTTAAAGCGAGTTTCCCAGGTACCCCCAACTTATCTGAGAGACTGGATATCTTATCTCAAACAGTCGGAACACAACATTGGTAGACTTAGATAAGTTAGTGGTAGCTAAGCAGACATTTAAATAAATAGACTACTAAAGTCATTACACACCTTTGGTTTTGCTTTATTCGGGTACAAAATGCCCTACCAGCAAACAGAGTACTAAACGTGTACCACCTCAAGAATCTAAGTTGTGATCTCTATTTTGTATTCTGACTAGGGCGATGTATTCATTACACACTCCCAAAATACATTATGTATGTAGGTAGGTATTATATTTCATGTAAGAGACACTATTCATTATTCCATACCGAAAATAACTACACTAAGCAGTTTAACTCTACATTCAAACAAACTGCCAAATAATTGGTGTAACTGTCCAATATATATTTATAATTATTTATAAGCCAACCCGTCTCTTCACGTGGGTGTTGTAAAAGGTGACAAAGGGATTTTACATCAAAAAACATCTATAGACTGGCAGGTGTCAATGGTAATGGGCTCTCCACTTATCACGTGCGCATTTCTGTATATTTCTTATGGTACGGTTCATACATTATCAGCCTATATTTGGGATAGTTCTACCACTACGGAATAAAGATAGTGACGTTATGTTTATCTGAATTATAGCAAATGTATAAATGCATGTAGTATTTTCTTCGTTTTCTAAAATCATTTTACATTCATATTTCCAAAATTCATTAGCACTACCAAATTATGTTGTTTTTAGTTCATTTATTACATATCTGTAAGATGCTTACGAAAACTTTTAAAGGTTTATATGTAGTACGATTGAGGTCACTAACCCACTGAATAAGAATCGTTTATTTGGCCCATTTAGTGACACACACATACGTGTAGTGAAAATAACCAGTGAACACAGTGAAACTGAGACCGGAGGAGATAAAGTAATCGGTCGTCGTACCACATTATTAATTATTCAAAATGTAGGTAGCTTAAATATCTAGGGATACACAAAATATACAAAATCAAGGGGATAAAAATCGTTGAAAAAGTGCCGTCTACAGGTTTGATAAATTTTCACATTGCTATAAGTATTATACTAGGTAATATTTATGAAGGCTCTTGAAATAAAACGCTAAATCTCACCCAAACTACTATTAATAATTATTGCAAAAAGTTGACAAATGCCGATTGATACCAAAACCAAAACACATTTAATTCCACTTCGAAGTCAACTCATTGTGGATAACTCTAAATGGCAATTTTGATGAAAAGCCCTACGTTAGCATTTCACATATGACCTTCAAATCAGCTGAACCGATTTCCAGCTCTTGAAATAAAACGCTAAATCTCACCCAAAGTAATATCAACAATTATTTCAAAAAGTTGACAAATGCCTATTGATACCAAAACCATAACACATTTAATTCCACTTCGAAGTCAACTCATTGTGGATAAAAATGGCAATTTTAATGAAAAAATCATCTACGTTAGCATTTCACATGTGACCTTCAAATCGGCTGAACCGATTTCCATCAAGCATAGCTAACAACCATCACTACTGATTCTAAACGATATGTAAGAAGCGTTTGTAAACCTATTTAATAAAATAAAATAATGTCTCGACATTACATGCACAAGGGCAATACTCGGCGTTATGCTACGTGATCGAATTGGTAATGAAGAAATCCTTAAGAATGACGACCTGTTTGTAGTGGTTAGCAACTCTGACTACTATACCAAAAGGTTGTGGGTTCGAATCCCGCTAGGGGTGTTTGTGTGATGAATACGGATATGTGTACCCGAGTTAGGGATGTTTTCATTTATAATAAGTATTTATTTACAAAAACAAAATGTATTTATGTAGTATATCAACCATCTGGTATCCACAACACTAGCCTATAGTTGCTTACTGTGGTACTAGATGGCGCTGTGTGTATGTCTAAGGATATTTATTATTATTATTTAAATCCGTAGGCGAACTAAAGTCACCGATATCCTGGGCTATAGCCCAGCGGATTAGAAAGTTGAAGTGACAGTGGGCAGGGCACATAGCTCGAAGAACTGATGCCCGGTGGGGCATTAAAGTTCTCGAGTGGAGACCACGCACCGATAAGCGCAGCGTAGGACGTCCACTCACAAGGTGCACGGACGACCTGATAAACGTCTCGGGAAGTCGCAGGATTCAGGTTGCTTCCAACCGGTCGCTCGGGAAATCTATGAGGGAGACCTATGTTCAGAAGTGGTCGTCCTGTGGCTGATATGATGATGAATCACAAGCTTTCGAAAATAAAAACTGTTTTCAAATCGATTCTGACGCAACAATGCCAGAGATAGAAATAGGGTTCAAACTTTCGACACACCTCTTTACATCGCGAGTTAAAACTAAATAGATCATAAAAACGTGACCGTTAACCCGAATATATTTTCGTTCCATCGATAGAGGTCAAGGCAACTAAGTCACCGGGGTGAATAAGGTAATTGATAAGGCTAATATGAAACAAAAAGTGATTTCAAAATATCCTGACATGTAAGGTTCTTTTTAACATATATGGAATTTGGAATTCTAGAATTGTAGAATTGTGGGTGACATTTGAAAATTGTAATAGACAGAAATTTTTTATTAAAATATTGAAATTTGTTAATGGGTTGTAATTAGATGGTTGACATACATACATACATATATAATGTCACGCCTGTATCCCGTACGGGTAGGCAGATACCACAGACTTCCACTTGCTATGATCCTGACACACCTGTTCTGCTTCCTTCACTCTCATAAGGTTGTTCACACATGCTCGTCGGTTTAGGGTACTCTTGACTTGACCTTTCTTGAAGACGTCCCCGATTTGATTATAGTACGTTCGCCGTGGTCTTCCCCTACCAACACTACCACTAGATAGTTGACCTCAAGTGTAATTTTAATACGATGGTTTTGATGGCATTTTAAGTAGGGTCCCGGTGGTTATCAATAGAAAGCAGACAAACCAAGTCAGTAGCATACCGGGGTGGATTAAAGGCACTGACCATTATCCTGGCACAAATCAACCGATCTGCACTGACCACGCGTGGTGGATTATTGCCTATACTCTCTTTCAGTGGGTCAAGGCAACCCCAAAAGTGGTGATGATGAATTGTATTATGTCATTAGCAGATTATGTAGTAAATATTAATAATATTGAATTAAATTTATTATACTCATTATCTTGCAAATAAATTTTCGTTTCGTTTCCCTTGCACAGTTTGGCAGCCACAATTTAAGGTACACATAATATACAAATATATAACTTTACTTTTATTATTGTATATACCAACACACAAGAGCGTAGAAAAAATTATCAAATAATAATTAGCTATCCACATTGCGATTATAACACTATAACCTGGCAAATTATAAAATTAATCGCCTGATATTTTTTTTTTTTGGATTGGTACTTGACCTCAATCACACCTGATGTTAAGTGAAGATAAGGTCGAAGGTGGAAGCTTACTGATCCGGAAACCCCAACACATTTGAGGGACTGGCTATCATATCTCTGACAACCGGAACACAACAATGCTATTAACATTGCTGCTTGGCGACAGATTTAGATAAGATGGTGGTAGCTAGCCAGGTGGATATTTAAAATGCCCTATCACCAACCGAACCGAGTACTTAAACATGTACCCCGCTGGGGATCGAACCAGCGACCTCCGAATCGTAAACCCAATGTTGTTTATATTGAGCCACGGAGGTGGTTAAATATTATGCACTTACTAGCTTTCCGCCCGTGGAATAACTTTATCGTGGAAATTTATTTATCCCGCCGGAACTATATACTCACTTATCGGGATAAAAATATCCTATATCTTAATCGAGGGTACGTTCTACTTTTATACCAAAATTCATCCAAATATGTTTATCCGTTTCGCCGTGATGTGCAACAAACAAACAAACATCCAAACTTTCGCATTTATAATATTAGGTAGGTTAGATGTCTGAAATAAAGAGTTTATTATAATTAATGGATTTTCATCAAAAATTGGATATTAACCTGGCCCCTCGTTTTTCTTCAATATAAAAAAAAGAGGAATTATAAAACAAGCGAATAAAAAAAACTTTGCGACTGATGATGACATACTGTTTTCATAACTTGAGCGGTATGTATTTGAGTAAGCGAATAATTAACTTAACTAACGACGAATATTGATTTATAATAAAATCCAGAACGAGCTTACAAAAAGTGGGTTGTGATTAATCCATTTCAGATATTAAAATTTTATTTCAGTGACTACATTACTAAGTGAGTGACTACATTACTAAGTGAGCGACTGGATATACAAAGAGGGCAACTAAAGCATAACTGCACCCCGACATGGTTAGGTTAGGTTCGAAGGGTATGGCGAAAGCGAGCCGGTTCTTGGCACCCCGACATGGATAGGTTAGGTTCGAAGGGTATGGCGGAAGCGAGCCCGGATCCCCCGCCATACCCTTCGTGTTAGGTTGACATGTAAGAATTACATGTGCCAAATATTGAAAAAATACAGGACGTAACGTTGACATTCAAACAAATATTAGGTCGCTCCAATATTATGAAGCTTCTCATTTTGTTTTTTAAGTAACTCAAATTAATGTTTGTAAGTTTCTGTTCTGTTGATTTCTCGTCACTCGCAGTCAGTCGCGCACTTAGTAATACTATAACCTAAATTAATTAATTTTGAAACTTCAAAATGTAATTTAAGGTCACTCGTTTTATTGCTACCCTAAAAAAAATACAATTTGAACCACGAATTAAAGATGCATCCAGATTAAGACAAGACTCACACACACTAGACAAAACATACCACCCGTCGATTTTTTTGGGTTAAAACTTTATTCTGGAAATGAACAACAATTCCACACAAAACAAAGCCAATTATTTATGAATGTGGAGAGCCAGTCTGATTGATTATTTTATTTCCTGTTGCATAGTCCATACTTATATAGTAATTTATCATTTCAAGAGTGTAGTCACCGGCCACCCACTGTTAGCGTCCCCTTACCGTCACCCATTCACCCTTGCCCACCCTTTTGTTTCGTATCAATAGTGTTGTGTTCCTAATCCGTCGAGTTGAACCCACCCGGGTAACTAACTGCACGAACAATTGTATATTTTGTTGTTTTATTTTCCACTAGCTTTCCGCCCGCGGCTTCGTCCGCATGGATTAACTTTATTTATTAATTTTCAACAAACTTTACAGTATATCCTTATATATTACTTAAAATTAAATTACATACTTATTAAGCCAATTATAAAGTTTGACATATTACTATGGATGATACAACACGCGGTAAAACACGGATAAATTAAATTAACGCACAGATTACTACTAAGTGCCCTAAAATACCGAGACATCACTCGCAGAAATAGCTGATGATAGCATGGAACTTTTTTTTACATGTATTTACCTGTTCTCCTGTTGTGTGTGTTTATCGCGGACATTTGTTTATCCCGCGGGAACTATTCACTTTATCGGGATAAAAAATCTCATCCAGAGTATGCAGTGGCGGTACCTTCATGTAAGCCCAAAACCCGGCTTGCCTTACTAAATACTCGATTAGGACCATTAACTCTTTTTTTTTATGATTGACTGGATTCACGTTTGACCACAATCTCACCTGATGGAAAGTGATGTTGTTGTCGAAAAATTATGGGATATCTTTGATTTAAACGTTCGCACTTGTCAAACTGAAACGCCGTTGGTTGGTTACCTACCTATTTCACCAGCTGTGTAAAAACCACAAAACGTTGTCGGACTTGCCTTATTTTGAAACCCTAGGTACGCCACTGAGAGTATGTTCTACATATGTACCAAATTTCATCCAAAAGTAGATAGATTGATGACCGATTGGTGTAGTGGATAGTGATCCTGTCAGCGAAACCAACGGTTGCGCGTTCGAATCCCGTGAAGGGTAAATGTTTGTGTGATGAATACGAATATTTATTCCCGAGTCATGGATGTTTATATAAATATTTATGTATGTTTATCCGTTATCTAGAATCCATAGCACAAGCTTTGCTTAGTTTGGGACTAGATGATTGGTGTGAGTGTTTATTTATTTATCATTTATCATTGCTACATGAGTCTATTATTATTTCGATTATTGTTATATGTGAATGACGTCGGTTTTACACGCAGTTATTAAAAAGTTCTACATTAAAAGTACCTTTTCTCCAACATGCATGGAAATATTGTCATTACTTTCGAAAAAAGAACACGCAAAGTATCTAATTTACGGACAGCAAAAAATAAATCCATTGCAGGAGCGTTTTTTGAATTTGGAACATTACAACGCTCCAGCAATGTTGTATGAAACGGCGTGCTGGGGTTATTATATACTCTTTGATTGGATCTCTTTTATCATTCTTAGCATAACAAAATCTCTTTGCTTAGTACAAATTGCGTTCACGTGGCTGTATGCGTAAATGCGTTTGCCTTTCGGCACAGATGATAAATAGAAAATCGGCGGCAAAGCTGAAAATTCGTCTTGATTTGTTATTTAAATATTTATTATTTCCCTGCATTCTTTTGAGAAAAGCACTATATATGCCTCGGCGGAAATGGCAATGGCCTGTCTCGTATTAGTGAAGTCCTCGCCTACGGCTCGGCCTTCAAACTCATACTCGACCTGCAATTGCCTATTTCCCGACCTTTGCAATAATGTACTATTAAAACAAACTTTTCAAGCTCCATAGTGATTATCACATATTATTCTAGTACAAAGACGAGTAATATAAAGTCCATCAAGGAGTTCCAGTGGCAATCTTCTGGCTCTATCTTCAGACCCTCGTCTTCGTGTGTAATGGAAAGTGTTCATAGCCACAAAACAAACTAGCCCAAACTCGACTATCTTGCCTAGTCTAAGGAAGTTCCAGTTCCTACATCCCGGTTCAGATCAAATCAGTTCGATGGTAACATAATATGGCATTGTCGTTGAACATAAATATGCCAAATTTCAGCTTAATCAGATACCAGCAAGTGGTTGAAAAATGCTTCACAAATATTGAAACGGTCAATACAAACGAACATTGCAAACTAAATGAAAGCTTCTATAAACAAATAAATCAATTATAAATAAAAGGAAATAACCTATCTATACTGGAAGGGTTTGATAAAAAGTAGAGCCAAAATGGGATTAATTTTTCTAAATTATTGAAAGGCGACTAAAGGCAACCATCACCATATTCTATTGAATCCCATTAACCACCATATTATTTCGGGTCCAAACTTGACAAATATGCGTAGCTCTTGTGCGAGATCTTTACATAATAATATGCACTTTTCTTGACGCTCTACAAATATTTGTTCTATGTCCATCCTTGGGTCCTTTGGTCCCTAGCAGATCTCCCCTCTGGAAATACATAGCAACTTGTCGCCTATACTCAGCAGTTAACCGATTAGCGGTCTCAGATGTTTTCCTCAATTTCCGCCTCTTCCGGTGCCATGCGTGCGTGAGTTTTCAGAAAATAGCGAAGTTCGCTTCAATACCCACGAGTTCGCCACGGCGCGGCGTATTGGTCCAAAGCTGACAGCTATATACGATTTCCTACCAGTATTCTTTCGTCTCGTGAGTCGCCGCATCAGGGAGCGTCGGTGGCTCAGTGGAGGAGACAGGCCATGTACCAATGAGTTTTTAATTATTAAAATAATTGAATCAAGTAGTTGTATAATTTAATGCAGGTTGGGATTGGGCATTGGGCCAGTGTGATGGACTACGGCCCATAATCCCTCATGTACGAGGGAAGGTCTATATCCCTGCAGTGGGATGTTTACGGGCTGCTGATGATGATGTAATTTAATTACTTATGTGCATTTATCCGACTCATCTTAAAATGGTGAAGGAAAACATCGTGAGGGAACCTGTGTATGTGTGAGAAATAAAAATTCAAAGGGTTGTGAAGTCCCCAACCCACATTGGGCCAGCGTGGTGGACTACGGCCCATACTCCCTCATTATACGAGATGTTTACGCTGCAGTGGGATGTTTACGGGCTGATGATGATGATGATTCTTTCGAGTAGAGGACCGACCCGTCTCTCACCGTGGAATAAATATCGTGACGTTATGTACGTGTTCCGCAGACGCATTTAGAAATTAATATTCAACGAAGGCAGGGTCATTACCTATAATTCGGCTATTTATACCTTATTAAATCCTTCAGATGCCTTCGACACCTATATAAGAGAATGGGTTAATTTTATTCCAGGGACTCACGTGGAATGGCAGAACAGAAATCCGCCTCCATTTGTGTTCAACGTCGCGTTATTGTATTACTTTAACATAAGTAGCACTATGTCTCAAGTGTTCTTAACTCCGCGTCCGTCTTGAACTTGAAGAGGGCTTGTAACTATAAGTAATTGGTTCGTCACGAAAGAGCTTTTATTAGGGCTTCCGATAAGTTTTGTTATATCGATAACTTCGTAACACACAAGTTATGGATTACCAGAGTTACTTGTACAGTCGGCTGTAGAGATCCCTCGCATCTCCAGTTATATGTGGAACCCATTCCCGTGATTGACGAAATATCTGTACAGACACTGAACCTTCGATGTGCGAATCAGACTTGTACTCGTGCGGTTTTTTTAAAGAATTGCCGATTATTTGACCCATTTAGCGACACACACATCTAACTAATATTATAAATGTGAAACTTTGGATGTTTGTTTATTTATTGCTCAAACAAGGCGACACGGATGAACGGATTTGAATGAAATTTGGTATATAGATAGATCATACCCTGGATTGAAACATAGGATATTAACTAATATGTATTATAAATGTGAATATTTGGATGTGTGTTTGTTTCAATTGTGCTCAATCACGGCGACACGGTTGAACGGATTTGAATGAAATTTGGTATATAGATAGATCAAACCCTGGAATGAAATATAGGACTTTAAATCCCGATAACTTCAAACTTCAAGCATTTATTTCAACGTAAGATACACGATATCATTTGTTAAATGTCAATTTAAACCTATTGGAAATAAAAATAGGGCTTAAACATTTTTCGGTCAGTCAGTATGTCCAAGTTACCACCGCTTCGGAAAGGGAAATCATCTGTGGAAAAGAAGCGGCGCAAGAAACCCACAGGATCATTTTTCTTTTCTTTTCTTTCTTTTATATATATAAAAGTATACAACTAATATAATTTTATAATTTTTGGGAGCTGGGCGAAGTATACCAAGCGTTTTTGTCGTTCAGGCAGTCACTAATTTTGTAATAACCTTTTTTTGTAAATGTTGTTTAAACACGGTTTTTAAATCGTAGCTTTAGATTTAATGAGTAGCTCCCGCGGGATAAATAAATTTCCGCGATAAAGTTATTTCACGCAGGCGAAGCCGCGGGCGGAAAGCATGTATACATTTGAAAATAACCGATGAATATAGTGAAATTGGAATAGCAGACAAAAGTATCACAAAGTCCACAACAACCACGTTGTAAGATCGAAGCGTACAACATATGGTTTGTTGCCTCAAACCATACAGTGAAGGGTTTTTGGCAATCACTCAACTCATTATTAATCTGTGCCTTAATAACGTTAATTTTAACGTTGTCCTTAGAAAATTGGTTCCCTACAGCTTCAAAGGAATGTCAATGTCATTGAGTATTTTGTTGCTTGACATAAATTCATTGTTATTATTTTCCTGATATTTTCTTTACTACCTTTGATCTCACCTTCACTTCACGTCTGCATATGATTGAAGTTAGTAAGTTAGTATATAGGAAAGATATTTCCGATAAAACAGTTTCGTTACATCATGACTCGGTAATGTACTACAAGTTCGCGATTATCGAAGTTAGCAACTTAGTCACACGCACGGTCCTCTCTGTGGTGGACAAATATGTCATAGTTCAGTAGATATGTGTGGTATTTTAGGAAAACTATTGGCTAAATCCGCTTAGGTTGTTACTAGATATATTCAATTCTAAGTTACCTTCATGTTCAGTGTAAAATAATATGCCATAAGTAACAAAAATATCTATAGTATTTTAAATCTATTTACTACTTTAATTAGACCTTCGTATACTTTCTATTTGATAAATTATAATGAGAAATTACTAAAAGAATTTCTTCAAAATTGTCCTACGAGCATATAGAGAAATTATTGGCAGTCTTGAAGTAGTCTGAGAATAGATTTATTCTGTATACCTTTTTTTTATGCACAACGGGTTGGTATTTGAACTCAATCACACCTAAGGTGGAAGCGCACTGACCCAGAAACCCCAACACATTTGGAGGACTGGCTATCTTATCTTTGACAACCGGAACACAACAATGATATTAACATTGCTGCTTGGCGGCAGATTTAGATAAGATGGTGTAGCTAGCCATGCGGACATTTAAAATGCCCTACCACCAACCAAACCGAGTATTTAAACATGTACCCCGCTGGGGATCGAATTGAGCCACGGAGGCGGTTAAATATTTATAGATTTTAGTTTATAACTATATGATTATATTATTTTAAGTCATAGAAGCCCTAGCTTCGCCTGAAACACAGGATTTTCCTATTTCAGGCACTAGTGTTACAGATGCATTTAATATTATTATGTAGATTTTATGTTTTAATGTACCGTAAGAATAAAAAAAAATATTTGATTTGATTAATTCATTTGTTATTAAACTATCTATATCAAGTAATTTTCGGAGATTTCTTGTTTAACCTTTCGCTTTTATTTATATAGAAGTTTAACGCTTTTTACCACATAATAAAAACGGCTGAATTAGCTTGTCAGGGATTTCGATTTACCTACTCCATATACCTATAACTAGTCATAACCGAGAGACTTACCTACAGACGGACAATAAAGTGATTCAATAAGAGCTCCGTTTTTATCTTTTGAGGTTGTTGACTATTGGGAAACTTCTATATCTACTGCATCATTGTTAACTCTTCCTTAACCCTTTTTATATCAGGTAATTGGGTCTTTGTCTGTATCGTTTGATCACTGCCTTTAAATAGAATATGATACATTTTTGATAACTTATTCGAAAATAAGGAAGGCGGAGAGCAGAGAGATATGGAAAAATCTCCACCGACAAGAGCATGGCTCTTAAATCAGATGATGATGATGATTCGAAAATAACTCATGTTTATAGTGACTAAGTTTCTTGTATTGCAATCGAGAATGTTCACCCCATTTTAATTCCAAAGGCGTAAACAATTAAAGGAATAATTAATCAATAATATTTCAGCATTTATATCTCGTCGTAAACTCAGCAAAGCTTGTACTTTGGATTATATATAGTGGTAATAATGGTCATACATACATCATACATATTTGGGCGTGCTAAACATCATGATGATAAATTGTATTTTTCAATTGTAATTTGGCTTTACGTTACACAGTAGTAGTGTATGTTTCAAGCTCCATTGCCACGGTTTTCTGTATGAGATTTCTGTAAACGATATGACCGCCTTTGTACATCTGTTTATATTGTTTCTATGTGTACATTAAAGAATAATTCCGTGTCTAATTAATGGCCGCGTGGTTCCAGTTATGATATAATAGGACCAAGCCATCTATTCCCGTGGTGTTGTAAAAGGTAGGGGCGATTGCGATTAAGGCATATCCGTGGAGACCTTTGTTCAATCGTGGTCTTTTATAAGCTCTAAGTGACCTAAAGCAATTAATATTTCCGTAATAAATTCAATATCGTCTTGTGTTGTTCGAAAAAAGGATAATAGTAACCGATCTCTTTCCGTGGGTGTCGTATACAAGGAATTTGTTCGTGATTGATGGGATAAGAAGCCCAGCCCTATTGGAGGCTCGACCCATATCAAATCGCGAAGATGTGAGTTATAGAAGAAATTCATATTACCGGTCCAGTGCGCGAAGGATACGCTTCACCTTAGCGTTCCGCAGCAAATTGCAATCTTATCCATAATCATATATTTATTGTATTACATATATCATAGTTACAATACATAGGTAAGGTAAGTAAACTGACGACCGATTGGTGTAGTGGATAGTAACCCTATCAGCGAAACCAACGGTTGCGGGTTCGGATCCCGCAACGGGTAACTGTTTGTGTGATGAATACGAACATTTATTCCCGAGTCTTGGATGTTTATATAAATATTTATGTATGTTTATCCGTTATCTAGTATCTATAGCACAAGCTTGGCTTAGTTTGAGACTAGATGATTGGTGTAAGTGTCCGAAATATTTCTTCTTCTTTCTTAAAAAAAAAAAAAGTACTAATATACTAATGTACCGTATCAGGCACGGCAATATAGAGGAAAGGGAGGCAGTCACCTAATTATTAGTACAGGTGAATGAGGCACTGCATGCC
This sequence comes from Oegoconia quadripuncta, assembly GCA_949316235.1. Lineage (NCBI taxonomy): Eukaryota > Metazoa > Arthropoda > Insecta > Lepidoptera > Autostichidae > Oegoconia > Oegoconia quadripuncta. Next base: position 15,279,854 of record OX438748.1, on the reverse strand, counting down.
ATGCAAGCCAGAAAGAGTACAAAATAGCTTACCTGGCTGTTCATGGCGGGTAAATGATTATTGGCAAGTATGAGTGAGGTGACTTTGAAAGATAAGAATCAGGTAATAGTGTATGAAATTGGCGTTTTGTATGAAGAATTTCATTAAGACTGTTTTCTCCATACAAACATTTTTGTTTTTTTTTTTTTGGGAACGGCAAATCCAAATTTAGCTAAAATTAATGTGTATTATCGGATAACATTAAGTTAAGTATAGGCCGTGTTAATTTTTAAAGCGTTTCAGCGAATCTAAGAAATGATTATGGGAAGCACATGAAAAGAGCTCTGTTCAAGTTTTTTTTATTATGTGATTTAGGCCAGAAATTAAAAAAATATTTCATGTGAAACCTTTAAATAATATTCTATTTTCCAAATAAAAAACAAAATTTGGAAATAGCTTTGAAAATAGTAGGAATTGGTACATATGATTAACAAAGAAAAAACTCCAATTTCATAGGTAAGGACCCAATATAATTAGGGAGTTATGCAGTATAAAAAAAGATGTAGTGGCAAAGATTGACACTGAGATGGTTTGGACATGTGGAGAGGATGAATGCTGTAGTGCTGGTATAGGGAAAGACCACGGCGAACGTACCAGGATCAAATCGGGGATGTCTTAAAGAAACGCCAAGTCAACCTTAAACCGACGAGCATGTATGAACAATAATGAGGGTGAATGAAGCAAAAGAGGTATGTCAGAATCGTAGCAAGTGGAAGTCTGGGGTGTCTGCCGACCCCTGCGGGAAACAGTCGTGACTTTATGTATGTATGTAGACAAGATATACAGAAATCAACTGACGACATTCTTGATGTAGTGGTTAGAAACCCTTATTGGTATATTAATAGACCGCGGGTTCGAATCCCCCTAGGGGCAAATATATGTTCGTATGATGAATTTATTAATAATATGTGTATTTATTTACAAAAACAATGTATGAACAAGTAAGTGACCTTTCGCATATAACTGTCACTTCGCAAACTAATAATTTATTTAATAATATTGCAAAAGCAGTTTATGGTGTTTAAAGTTAATAGAAATAAGTCATTACTAGCCGGACTCATCATACTATGGAGAGGAGTAGAAAGACTCTCTGTTATTAATAAACAAACGGTTTTGTTTACCAACAATAATCAGCAGTTCGGTGTGTCAGTTGCTTTGACAAGTCGCCCGTGGTGGTATCCAAGACGACCGGCAGGATTTTCGCTATGGAAACGATGGATTGTCAGCAATTTTTAGCTGAGAAATAACTGCGCGCGCATCATCATTTTGTTGTCGTGTCAAAAATGATGGAGATTGACAATTTTTATTGTGATTTTTTCTGTTGTGTTTTTAGTTGTTGTTTATTTTAAGCTTTTTTAATATTATATATCGTAGCTTTTTTGATGTCCTCATCAAGGACTGGTTCTCAGGATGTGCTGCGGGAGTGCTCCATTTGTGCCGACAGCAAATTATATAAGGGCCATCGCGGCCTTTCTATCCATAAAAGCAGAGTTCATATTCCACGTACAGATCCGATTCCGTCAAAAACAGCCGATAAAGTTGCTTGTTGCTCTACCTCTGCAGTAGGAGCATCCTCCAGCATCACATCCTTGTCGAGAAAGCTCTCTCACCTGAAATCTTGTACTAAAGTTCCGAAGAGGATTCCAAAAGGAGCGCGTGCGACCGTTGCCCGTAGCCTGGCTGAGTGCATATCAAAGGTATATTCTGCAAATTCTCGGGATGTTTGGGAAGAATTATTTACATTTGTTTTTAGGAACCTTCATATTCCGACAGTCAAAACTGATCGAAACTTAACTTCTATTATTAAAAACAATATTCTACACCCACACCTTCCTTGTGACGATTCTCTTACTTTAAATAATTCCAGTAGTACCAAACAAAAAATCAGAATTATTGAAAATAAAATTTCAGATGGCAATATCAAAGGTGCTGCGAAACTTCTTTTCTCCAATGATACCTTAGCTATGCACTCCCCTGAGGTACTGGCAGCTCTCGGCGATAAACACCCCGTCCCTTCTACATCAACAATACTCCCCGACCCACCTAGTAATTCGCTTCAGCCATTGCAAATATCTGCTGAAGCCCTTTTGGCTGGAATCCACTCATTTCCCAATGGCTCAGCGGGTGGTTTAGACGGCATTAGTCCACAGCATCTGAAAGACTTAACCGGGCCTCGTGTGGGTGACGCTGGAGTCGCTTTGGTTAAGGAATTGACTTGCTTAATAAATTTTATGCTTGCAGGGAAAGTATGTGCTGATGTCACCCCAATTTTATATGGTGCAAATCTGGTCGCCCTTAAGAAAAAAGACGGGGGTATTCGGCCCATCGCCGTGGGCAGTACTTTACGTCGTTTGGCTTCAAAGCTGTGCTGTCGGGAATTCAACACGCGATTGTCGGAAAATTTCAACCCGAAACAGCTAGGCTTTGGCGTCAGAGGCGGCTGTGAGGCTGCTGTACACTCAGCCAGGACCTATTTGGCCAATCAAAATTATGATGTGTTTATTAAAATTGACGTCAAAAATGCTTTCAATTCGGTTGACAGGGGTACCCTCCTAAGAGAAATTCTAAAAGAAATACCAGAAATTTATAAATATTTGTGGCAATGTTATGGTACACCTTCAAAATTGATGTTTGGCGATAATGAAATTTCATCCTGCGTAGGCTGCCAACAAGGGGATCCGCTTGGGCCCGCTATTTTCAGTTTAGCCATCAATCCTATCATTTCCAGTTTAACTTCATCTTTTAACCTTTGGTATTTAGATGATGGTTCTCTTGCAGGCAAAGCTTCAAGTGTTCTCAGCGACCTTGAAAACATAATTCGTCGTTTTTCGGAAATAGGTTTGACATTAAATTTTAATAAGTGTGAGATCTATATTTCCGATTCAATTTACTCTCAGGATAAATCAGATATAATCAACCGTTTCAATATCCTTACTCCTAATATTTCAGTTCTCACACGTGACACGCTCACTTTGCTGGGAGCACCTATTTTTGATGACGCTGTTCCCTCCGTCCTAAATTCAAAATTAAATAATTTTCACAACACTTCGAAACTTCTTTTTGAAATAAAACCCCATATGGCAATATTTGTTCTTCGTTTATGTCTCTTTTCTTCTAAATTCTTGTACTTGATCCGCTGTAGCCCCGTTTGGAAATTTAATGATATAATGCTTGACATTGATTGTGTTTTGAAGGAATCAGTATGCAAAATTTTAAATGTACAGTTAACTTCGTCGTCATGGGCCCAGGCGGTTCTTCCTGTAAAATACGGAGGTTTGGGCATTCGAACAATTTCAGAGTTGGCACTACCGGGCTTTATCTCCTCCATCCACAGCACTTCTACCCTCATCAGCAAGATTCTCAACGTTTCTAATCTTGCTGACTTGCGGGTGTCGGGCTTGCTGGAGGCGGAGTCAGCTTGGTGTGTTGCTAATCCTCATGGGAGTATGCCTATTGAAAAGGGTTTTCAGAGTGCTTGGGATTCAGTTTCTATTAAGTCTAAGCATTCTGCCCTAATCCAGCATTGTCCAAACCCCTCGGAAATTGCTAGATTGTTGGCAGTCTCCGAGAAGGAATCCGGGCATTGGTTGCACGCGTTACCTTCTGTCAATTTAGGGACGGTATTGGACCCCAGTTCACTACGTATTGCTGTTTGCCTTAGGCTCGGGGCCAATGTTTGTTCAACGCATCGTTGCATTTGTGGCCAGCAAGTGGACAATCTTGGTCGTCATGGCCTTTCGTGCTCCAGAAGTGCCGGTCGTGTATTTAGGCACTGTACCCTCAATGACCTCATTCGTCGGTCTCTTGCTTCTGCCTCAGTTCCCTCAACACTGGAACCCTCGGGAATGTCATCTGTGGATGGCAAGAGACCTGACGGTTGCACTCTGGTGCCTTGGCGACTCGGCCGCTCTCTGGTATGGGATGCCACATGTGTTGACACCTTGGCCCCGTCTTACGTGCAGAGCTCTGCCCGCAAGCCTGGTGCTGCTGCCGATCTTGCCCAGATAGCAAAGTGCCGCAAATACGCATTTCTATCTGCTAATTATGAGTTTGCGGCACTTGCCTTCGAGACTCTGGGCCCCTGGTCTTCAGACACCAAAAAATTCGTAAAGGCGGTGTCTGATAAGCTAATTGCGGCATCAGGTGATATAAGGGCGGGCTCTTTTTTCGCTCAAAGATTAAGCCTAGCTATTCAGCGGGGCAATGCAGCCAGTGTGTTGGGGACAATGCCCCAGGTGGGAGAGCTGGACGCGATACATTTTTTGTAATTATGTAAATATTATGTTATTTCTATTGTAAACTATTTGAAATTTACTCGCTTACAATGTATTTGTGTAGTATATCAACTATCGGGTATCTATAATACAAGCCTAGTTGCTTAGTGTAGAACTAGATGGCGCTGTGTTTGTGCAAAAGATATTTATTTATTTTCAATATTTAATCACAAAATGTACAATTATAATTTACCGCGGGATTGTCGACACAATTTTTTATTTCGAATGATTTATCATTTACAAATATAGCGTTACTTATTTAGGTCTCGGTTATACGAAGACTCCACCTTAGTATATGCGAGACCCCTAAATTTTGATTATTGAGGCATACATACATATATGCTCACGCCCGTTTCCCGTTAGGGGTAGACAGAAATTATTGATTTCCACTTACAACGATCCTGACATACTACTTTTGTTTCTTCCACTCTCATCAAATGCTTCATACAAGCACGTCGGTTAGTGGTTGACCGCACCTGACCTTTTGTGAGTACGTCAGTCACTTGATTGACGTACGTCCTGCTTGGTCGAGCTAATGGTCCGTAAACAGACTATTCCATTCGCGCTTGCGTTATAATATAGCTTTCGTTATTTCCTTTCACTCATTCGTTCAATATGCCTAAACTATCATAACATACTTCTTACTATCTTACTCGCTACGTCATCTTGCACGACACATCTTTCTCTAATCACACAATTCTTTAATCAATCATTCAAAGTCACTCCATATAACTCCATAACTAAGACCTATATAACCTAATCTAAACCTAAGGCTATTTTAACCGCCTCCTTGGCTCAATGTAAAACACATTGGGTTTACGATTCGGAGGTCGCGGGTTCGATCCCCAGCGGGGTACATGTATATGTACTCGGTTTGGTTGGTGATAGGGCATTTTAAATGTCCGCCTGGCATTTTAAATGTTAATAGCAATGTTGTGTTCCGGTTGTCAGAGATAGGATAACCAGTCCCACAAATGTGTTGGGGTTTCCGGGTCAGTACGCTTCCATCATTCATCTTCACTTAACATCAGGTGTGATTGAGGTCAAGTACGAACCCGTCGGGCATAAAAAAACAAACTTATGTACAAATAATTTTGTATCCGAATAAAATACGTTTACAAATAGCTACGTGTGAAAACCAAAGATACAAACTGAGTACGAGAGAAATATCTCCCAAATACCTAATATTTGAAAAAGTCCCTCAGTTGGACGACAGCGATAAATTAAAACGTCAACGCCTGATATCCATTCCAATAATCAAGTCCAAATCTCATTTTAATCCAAGTTAGGTAACTTACAAAATATTCGTATCAAAGCAGTTTTAAAACTTTGGAGATGATACCCTAGTATTTAATACGAAAATTCACTGAACGTGCGAACAATGGCCGAGAAAATCTGCCATAAAACGTTCATTCCTTCTATCTAATCGAAGTTCATTTTCACGAGCAGAATGTTCAAAAAGTTGCGGTTTGCTCGTAGTCCGATAATCTTTAGCGTGATGGCTCCCCAGATCATGATTATGTCAAGGAGGTGTGGCGTGTGTCTCATAATGTGTATGAAGTGTACTTAGCGCCGAAATTGCTACACAAAAGCTTCTCATTTTATGTAGTCCAGTAAGCGAAGTTTTTAACCCCTAGCGAAAAAGGACGGGTGTTATGTGTTAGACCTGTATGCTGCGGTTTTTTTATATTACAGACTAGCTTTCCGCCCTCGGCTTCGCTTGCGTGGAATGATTTTATCGCTGATTTGTTTAATTTGATTATCCCGCGGGAATTACTGACTATCAGGATAAAACATATCCTATATTTCAAATCCAAATCAATTCGTCTATTTCGTCGTGATTGAGCAACAACAAACATTCGCATTTATAATATTAGTTAGATTATACGAGGGCAAAGGTTATATTTTATTATATAGTTATGTTTGATGAATATCGGTTAAGCGGTTTTTAGCTTAAATACTGTTGTTTGGAATATTTGGGTAGTCATAGGATTTTTAATGTTTTAAATTTGTAATTATTACTTCCGATAATCATAAAGTTTCTAATGTTTTGCACATGGATAAATCAGAAGAAAAATGTTTTCTAATAAATCGGTAGCCTACTTTAGATATAGTATAGGTATTTTCGTTATGAAATTACGTCGCAGACGATACTCGGAATACATGTAACCATTTTCTAAAAAAACTATTTTTTTTTATATTTCCAAAAAATTACCTCAAAATTAACAAATATAGAAATATCGGTTCCGAATACATTTTCCTAGCTTTCGGAGTCGAAACTTTAGGTCCTTGGGGGCCGGGCGCTCTTAAATTTTTCTTTGGTATTTCAAAGCGCTTAATCGATGTCACTGGTGACCCGAGAGCTGGTTGTTTCCTCGCCCAACGCTTAAGTATCTGCATACAACGAGGAAACGTCGCCAGCATTTTGGGTACCTTGCCTCGCGGCCCCAATTTTTTACATTTGTTCTAGTTTATATTTAAATTCCATCTCTTTATTTGTTACTGTTTTTAAATAATAATAAAATTCTTTAGATTACTACTACTACTGGACACCTACGCTATAACTAAAGCTAGCAATAATTTGTTAGAAAACATTTTTGTTCTGTCACTGATAGGTACTCTATCCGTGTTTCACTAGAAGTTATACCTCAAAATTTTCGTATACTTATTGGTCTAATACACGTGTATTAGCCACTTATGTGAGCGCCAATCTTTATGTTGAGTATAAGCGAAGTTAGACACTGTTTTAAAAGCGACACTAGAACCCTCACAATTTACAATTACAACATAATTACTTCGTTTTTAAATCCTATTTATGGCACCAAAAGTATAAATGTTTTTAATATTAAAGCACGTATTTTTTTATTAGGAGCCTACCCCAGTACAATTAGGAGTTAGTATACTGTTCATGGATGCGATATGTGCCACCGCTGTTATACTACGCTTTTTTTCGCTACATAACGGTAAACGCTGCTACGCGCTACGTCGTAGCGCTACATCGTAGTCAGGAAGCTACTAAAAAAATTACATACGTGCTGTATTGTGGACCAAATTTGTATAAATTCAAAAATGACAAAACGGAGTACTCATGTGCTGTAGGCGTTTAATAGAGTTACTTAGACAGGTAAATAAAAACTATTAGTATATATAATTATTAATTGTGATATACCACACTTAACTGTATTAAGACGTCGTGGGAGAAATAGGATATTAATTTCTATATAGTTAGCGGTTTTTAACATAGCAATTAATAAAACGCTGAAAAGAGATATATCGTACGTGCCAGTAACTGAGTCACTACTCGATCAATATAAGAGTAAAGTGACTGCGAAATTAGATTATTTACCGTACTGTGACGATCCTAATGTATTATATAAATCAGTTTTTGACATTTTAAAAAATGAAAGTAATAAGGTTTTCTTAGCAAAATCTGCTAAAATCAACAATTCCCTCGTTTTTAGTGATTGGGCGACGGTGGGAATTCACAAAAGTAGGCAAAAGTTATATGAGCTTTATGATGAAAGGACATATAATAAGAGCGAAAGTTTTATTGAATATGTTAGGCAATACTCGAAAATATTCAAGCGAGCTTGTGCCACAGCAAAATCAAATTTTATAAATAATAAAATAAAGAATAGCGCGGACATAGTAAAGACAACTTGGAAAGTTATAAATAGCGAAACTGGCAAATTTAAAACTCTTAACACTGATACGCGATTAAAAATTAATGATCGAATTCTAACTTCACAATTAGAAGTTGCAGAAGCTTTTGAAAAATTCTTTACTGATATCCCAATATTAACTACAAATTCTCTGAATTCATGTCCCACACTCGCTGAATCGCTACTTAAACAAAATGTGGAGATTTGTGACTCCCATTTTAAATTTAATCATGTAAGTCCTATAGACATCTTAAAAGCATTTCGTTCTTTAGACAAGAAAAAAACTGCCGACCTTCACGGTTTATCAGTAAAAATTATTAGTGCCGTAATTGATTGTATTTCACCACACTTAGCTTATATCTTTAATAAATGTACTGATGATGGCATATTTCCTGATCTCATGAAGCACAGTAAAGTCATACCTTTATTTAAAGCCGGTAGTACATCAGACCCCTCTAATTTTAGACCTATTTCAATACTACCGACTCTCAGCAAAATCTTTGAAAAAATTATATTAAATCAGATATCGAGTTATTTTTACAGTAACAATCTAATGTCATATAAACAATTCGGTTTTACAAGGGGCCGCTCGACAACCGATGCAGGTGTCGAGCTCTTACAATATATTTTTGAGGCTTGGGAAGATGCGCGGGATGCAATAGGAGTATTTTGCGACTTGTCCAAGGCCTTTGATTGCGTTCATCACGACACTTTAATCAGGAAATTACGTCATTATGGTGTAACCGGCCGAGCTCTCGACCTTCTGAATTCTTATTTGAGTAACCGAGTTCAGAGGGTTGATATCAGTGGTAATACATCGTCAGGGTCGACAGTCTGTATGGGCGTCCCACAAGGCTCCATTCTCGGACCATTTTTGTTTTTGGTTTACATAAATGACTTGCCAAACCTTGTAAACGATAAACATGAAATAGTATTGTTTGCTGACGATACCTCTGTAATGTTTAAAGTAAATAGACTAAAATTAAATTATGACGACGTGAACAATGCTATTTCTCAAATAGTAGAATGGTTTACGGCAAATAATTTGTTACTGAATGAGAAAAAAACTAAATGTGTAAAATTTGTACTGCCTAATGTCAGGGAGGTGCCCACAAATATAATGATAAAAAATGTCACTCTAGACCTTGTTGAGTCCACTGTATTTTTGGGCATTACTTTGGACGCCAAATTACAATGGGGTCCTCATATCCATAAATTGGCGAAGAAGCTCAGCTCTGCAGCGTATGCAGTCAAAAAAATTAGACAAATATCGGACGTAAATACTGCTAGATTAGTATATTTTAGTTATTTCCATAGCCTGATGTCTTACGGTATCTTGCTGTGGGGAAATGCCGCGGATATCAATACAATCTTTGTTTTACAAAAACGAGCCGTTCGCGCAATTTATCAATTGAGACCTGCAGTGTCACTTAGAGATAGATTTAAAGAGTATAATATTCTAACCTTTTCGTCACAGTACATTTTTGAAAATCTAATATATGTCAAAAAAAATATAGCATCATTTAGGAAAAATAGTGATAAACATGATGTCAATACAAGAAATAAAGATAAACTGGCAGGTCACATAAGTCGCCTCCACAAAGTCAGTAATTCATTCAAAGGGTTATGTATACGCTTTTTCAATAAAGTTCCTGTTGATATACAAAATCTTCCTTTCAATAAATTTAAAGATACTATAAAACAGAAACTTATTAAGAAAGCATATTATAAAATATCAGATTATTTAGATGATAAACAATCATGGACATAACCAGCCCGTTCGCATAACCAGGCTATTTCACAATTAATAATGAAATATTATAATATAAAATAATAATTTTGTAATATAAAAACCTTTTTTTAAAAAGAGCGACCTCTCGAGTTTCTTGCTTGTTCTTCTCAGGGGAAAATTGCCTTTTGAACAAGCAGTAGCTTTAAAAATGTAAAATCTGACTATTTTAAGTGTACCCTGTGTACCTACAAAATAAAGCATTTTTTGATTTTGATTTTGATTTTGATTTATAAATTAATCCTTCAAGGAGCGCTGAGAGAATGATAACAAGTAATTTCTAAGAACTAGGTTTGATTATGAATTTATTAAAAAGGAGTTTTAATATTTTAGTTAGCAATAACTAAAAAAAGCTAATTTGAAAGCAAATAGGAGACATTTAGAGACGAAAGAACATCTCGATGCACTTAAATTTCTTAAGAGTTGATTGGATCAGGTATTTATTAAGAGTAAGAATATGGTCTTGTCAGCGAGGGAGAAGCATTTGAACAAACTTAATGTGGGTAAATAAAACGCCGTTCGTGAACACGGGGGTAGCTTTTTATGTGCCAGTGAAAAACAGGAAATTCCCCTTTTTTATAGTATTCCGGACCCAAATGAGGAAATAGAGTGGTGACAATGACTTTTTTATGTCTGACATACGTTTTGTCGCACTGTCGGGAAATAAGGTCAATACTTTGAGAAAATATCTTGAAATTAGTCAGTACGCAAAGTCAAAGGGAGCATTTTGGTCACGTATTCAAAGACTACAATGTATATACGGCACGTATTCACTGATCTTTCTGTGGAACAGGCGATTTTGTTAATCGCAATTTCATTATGATGATGAAGAGTTTGTTCAATCTGATAGGTAGATAAGAAGGTTTTATTCCCTTTATTCCTTCTTATATTATTTTATTAAATTAAAATTTATTTTTAAATACAAAATAAATCAAAATCGCACTGACAAGCACTCGAGAAACCTAAAAGCTAATTGTAAATAATACCTAAAGCATTAATTTATTTCCGAAATTTTTCAATTACTGATACAAATAGGATTTTTTCTTTTGCACACAATTTACTGCTAAACCCCAAATTTACTAAGTTTCCTATTTCAATGCTCAGGTTGGATGGAAGAGATCTCTTAAAGAGATAAGTCCACCTTTGTACGTGACCTATTGTTTGTACTCTGTTATTGTAATATTTTGGTGCAATAACGAATATATATATATACAAATGGCCATCATGAATTCTGGAAAATAACCCCCATCAAAGCTATTTAGGTTTACTTATAATTAGCTTATAAGCTTTTTGAGTTCAGGTCAGAGCAATTTTTTTTTATTTATTCTATATTTAATAAGAAACCTTAATTTATCCAATGAGGGCGCCAATACTACGCGCACCACGCACCGGCAAGCGTAGTGTAGGACGTATATCATCAATGAAGGTCGCGGGAAGTCATTGGATGTAGGGTATTTCCAACTGGTCTTAGTGGATATCTATGGAGGAGGCCTGTATACAGCAGTGGATGTCCTGTAGTTGACATGATGATGATGATAAAACTTTAAGTTATTCTTTACCATTGTTTATTATCAGCACCTATTAACATTCATATAAATTATCATTCATATAGATTGTGAGTGGATATTATCATCATAGATTATTGTTGAACATACCAATGTACATTGGGATGTTAAAGCCATTAATTGCATGTGTTTTAAATAATAAAAAAACGTAAATGGTGTTGGTCTTAATTAGACATGAAGCGCGATTGACTGCTCGACCAAATTATAGGAGTTGCTATTTGCTCTAGTTAAAAATGTTTTTAAATTTATTGTTGAACTCTAAATTAAGGCTAAATTATTGTTGCTTGTCGAGTCGATAAAACAGAATTGCAATACGACCGAATTACGAATCATATCATGTCATTGACAGACATATCTCTATCCCTTTCGAAAAGTAATATTGTCTCTCAATTCCGTCTTTAATGGGCAGTTAAGTATGTTGCTGTTCGTATGGTAAAATTAAATTTTCAATATTTTATGTACTTGTGTTGGTTGACCTACTTATTATGTAACTACAACTGGTGTTGCGATGGCCCTTTTGCCATCACTTTGCGCCATCGAATAAAGTAGGTCTAGTATTTTGTTCCTGGTTTTTATTTACCTCGAATTGAATTATTGGTATAGTATGGTAACACACTTTAAAGCACATTTAAAGGAAAAACAAAAAAAATGGAATTCCAGAGCGTTACCTGTAGTGGAACTTTCTATGCACTTCTCTTTTTTTTTCCTTTTGTTACATTATATAATTCATTTCATTTGTTATCACCTTTATTACTCTACAGTGGTTAGAACAACAATGGACCCTTCTCACTCACGATTGACCACAAATATGCACCCAGACGGGAACACTAATATGCGCGTACTTTTATGCACTCGTACTTGTAAGGGTTGTAAAAGAAAACCAGTGTTTCGCTCTTTGAGTGACTGAGTTATGACCCATTCGTGCTACTGCGGTATACACTCTCTTTGTATTGTATCTCAGTTTATTTATATTTGTGTGTATATTTCATTTTTTTTTGTGTATGTGTGTGAATGTAGTGCCATAAATAAAGGCCTTATTTATCTATCTATGAAATATTAGTTATAAAAACTATATTTATAACTAATATTTGGAGCAATTCATAGATAGATAGACAGCAAAGTAGAACTTATTGTACGTTGTTATTTTGTGTGTCGGCCATTGGGTCAAATAAATATATTCTATTTTATTCTCTACGGTAGACGCTCGTTAGTACATACACAGGAGGAATATATGACTGTGTAGTCACCTACAACTAAACCGTATGGTTCCCCGGGAGAGAAAAATAGGTCCAATGGGTAATGTAAAAGGCGACTAAGGGATCACGATCTTAATAGCAAAGGCCAATATGGGCAGCAGCATGATTGGTGCGAATCTCCCAAAAATGTGCGATTGTCAATCGGATTAGACCAAATCCTCCCATGGATACTGATGCAAATCACTGTAGAGATACAGTTTATTTCACTATGGGAGAGGTTTATGTCTATTTAGGCGGTTGATGAATGATAAGTGAATATTTTTTACTCTTATTTACTATATACTAGTACTGTTTTTTTTTGTATCACAACGCATTGGTACTTGACCTCAAACATATGCCCATAGCGGAATTCGAACCTACGACCGTTTGGTATAGTGTTCAGAGTTTCTAACCACTACACCAAACATGGAGTCCAGTAACCTACGGCATAAATGCAATAATGTGTACGGAATGCGTACATAGAAATGAAGGTTGCCAAACATATTAAATGAATTACCTATAAAAATCATAGAGAGGATAAATGAGTTTAAATGATAGTGTAAAACTGTAAAAACGTTCTAAACACATATAACTTGAGTACTTACATGAAATTTTTGTAATTATATATAAGAAAATAAATATATGTCTATACATGTTTGTATATTTTTAATATTGTCCTGATTATTTGTTTTTGTTTAATGTGTATTTTTTTGTGCACAACGGGTTGATACTTGACCTCAATCACACCTGATGTTAAGTGAAGATGAGGTCGAAGGTGGAAGCGTACTGACCCGGAAACCCCAACACATTTGTGGAACTGGCTAATGTATCTCTGACAACCGGAACACAACAATGCTATTGACATTGCTGCTTGGCAGCAGATTTAGATAACTGTATAACGATACTTTATACGATATATATACGAGTACTTTAATCAATTCAGCATTAACGAAAAGAGGTCTTAAAAAAATTAAGAAACTAGAATGGCAGCTGTGACCAAAGCTTTTAATGTTAAATAAAAATTAGTTGGAGAGGTTCCCTCGTGATGAATGGCAGGAAAAAAATAACTGTTCCAGTGGGCTTATTTTTATCGCAACTGAATGTAGGTCAACGTCTCGAAACATCGTGTCATGAACAGTGATGATGTGCAAAATTTTCTGTGCGAAATAAAACAAAGGTCCCATATGACAATGAGTGCCTCCATATTGCTATAGCATACGTAATGTGCATTTTATTCAAATGACCCAAAGCCGTCTTAATTTGGTCCAAAATATTATCTAATGATACATTGTCATCTCTTTTATTTGGGTAACCGAGTTGAGAAGGCTGATATCGATGGGAATTCATCGTCAAGGTCGCAGTTTGTTTGGGCGTCCCACAAGGCTTCGTTATCGGGCCATTTTTGTTTTTGGTTTACATAAATGAAAACTATGACTACGTGAATAAACTAAGTTATTTCTGAAACAGTAGATTGGTTTACGGGTGATGATGTTTTTAAAAGAGCAACCCCTCGCGTTTCTTGCTTTTTCTTCTCAAACGAAAATTGCCTTTTGAATAAGCAGTAGCTTAAAAAATTTAAAATCTGACTATTCTAAGTGTCCCTGTGTATCTACAAAAGAAAGCATTTCTGACATTGACAATCTGAAAATGTCATCGATTTAACATGTAGTGGCTCCTGCGTCACAGGCTCTGCCTAGTGCGGGACCCACAGATAATGTCTCTCATTTTGTTTACTATTAGCTGCAGAATTGTAGTAGCATATACGTATATTGATTTGTGTACCTATATATTCTATTTATGTGGGTTTCTAGTGCCGCTTCTTTTACCACAGATGATTTGCCTTTCCGAAGCGATAGTAGCTTGAACATACTGACTGACAGTTATATGCCATAAATAAATCGACTTTCAACAAATGATATCATGTATCTTATGTTAATGCTTGAAGTTTGAAGTTATAACTTTTCGTGAATTTCAGTGAATTATTCTTATTTAAGTAGTAATTTTTTGGTGCAAGAAAGAATATAATTATGTGAACTTGTGAAGTGAATAAATTATTACTATATAAAATATTCTTTATCGCTATATAACATTTTCCTACGGCATGACACGCCAAACAATAGAGAAATAAATGATGAGGTTTGAGGTCAAGTTTTCTCCCTCCTGGGCTCAGCACACCATAATCCATCAATTAACTGCCGTTAACCCTCCGTCTACCATGCTCTGTGTGAGCATCATTCTAAGTTAGCGCTTCAATAACACTTAAAGGTTTTTATACAATGCCTTGCAATACAATGACGCTTATCAATATCACAGTTAGTCAAATTTGAAATTTCATAAATTACTGTATACTTTTTCATAAATCGATATACTATGAACAGAGCGGTAAAATTGATGTTCAAATTACAGGTGATGATTTCTTGTTGCATATTTCGAAGTCGGTAATGATTATAATGTATAATTATAATGGAATAATACTTTTGACTATATATTTGATAAAAATTTCTTACGAAGTCAGCGCCAATGTTTACTACATTGGCGCCGACTTCGTAAGAATTATTTTATATAGAAAACATAGAAAATAAGTAATTCAGAAATACGAACGTTTCTGTAAAATATTTTTATACTTTTCGAAGTCGGTTGTCTTTTTTATTTTTCGCTTTTTTGTATTTTAGCGTGTTTGCTAATCTCTGAGCATTTTTGTTTGATGACAATCCTTTCTAGCTAATAAGTTTTGATGGGAAGTCATTATTATCTCCAAGTTTTTATTTATTTTATTTAATGGTGTATTTATGTGGAATAAGGCTATAAAGGCAAAAGGCCATATAACGCATTATTCGATTATGGTTCTGAAAAAAAAAATTAACGCCAATACCCCTTCTCTATCACTAACCTAAAATGCCCTATTTTTTTCCTTACGATGAAAAAAGTCATCCGGTATATAATAATAATAATAAAAATATTTATGTTCAGGCGACTAAGACCCATAGATACATACCTTACAGACATACCTTACAGACATACATAATAACAATACTATCTTATTTTAATAGTTTGGTACGGATCGTTGTGCTGTCTGGCGAAGTATTTTGCAGTCAACCACGGAACCGCCGCAAAACGGCGCGTTTCGGCCAGAAGTCCTCCTTTATGAAGGTGTCCATGTCTATAGACATTATTCTATAATCTTCAATTTGTATTTCTATAGTCTGCAATAATCCGATACTTACGGCTTTCATCAGGAACCCTCGCGAAGGATTATAGACACTGTTTCATGGTGACCTGAGAATTTCCCAAAAACCAACAGGTGTCGCAAATATTACCTACTCCAAGGATGGATAATGCGATTTTTTAAAATGGATTGACCTATTTTTAGCGCCGCTCTACGCTGAAAATTAAATTGTAAAAATTCGTGCACAAGGCTTTGTTACATCCAAATTGTACGTGATAACAAAAAGGAGGTTTTTCTGCCGCTTTAAAATAAGCCGAGTTATAATTTATATTACAAAATAACAATGACAGCTCCTCTGAGTTATTGCTGTGAAAACGTTTGCTTGCTTAACACTGTTCGCACGGAAATCGATTGCAAACAATCTATGACGGGAACTTAGCACTAAATTTTGTTAAGCTTAAAGTGTACACGTTTATTACTAGCTTTACTCTCCAGGTTATTTTCGCTTTAAACTAATAACAAAACTATAGCTACATTAAAAAATAGGCTATTAATACTCCATCATCATTATTATTTTAGTCTAACCGCGTATGCAAAATTACGTATCAGTGCTATTAAGAGGGTTTATTTCGTCCAGCGGTGCCCTCAGTAGATAAAATAAAAAGTCTTTTTAAATACACCATAAATAAGAAATAGTGCTATGACCTGCCCTCGAAAACCCCGAAAGCTAATTATCAATAATACCTAAATAACATTAACCACCTCCGTGGCTCAATGTAAACAACATTGGGATTACAATTCGGAGGTAGCCGGTTCGATCCCAGCGGTGTACATATTTAGTATTCGGTTTGGTTGGTGGTACAAATGTACGCCTGGCTAGCTACCACCATCTTATCTAAATCTGCCGCCAAGCAGCAATGCTAATGACATTGTTGTATTCCGGTTGTCAGAGATAAGATAGCCAGTCCCCCAAATGTGTTGGGGTTTCCGGGTCAGTACGCTTCCACCTTCGACCTCATCTTCACTTAACATCAGGTGTGATTGAGGTCAAGTACGAACCCGTCGTGCATAAATAAACACGACATTGCGAAATTCATACATGGGACGATTATTTGACATTGATTGAAATATTTGTACCGAACCAAAACACCTTATAAAGCCATATGGTTTAAAAAATATGGTGATTTTCAAACCGTAATATGTTTGTACCCAACTTCAAGGAATTCATTTTTTACTTTGAATTTGTGCTAGTCTAAATTGCACTTGGCCTATTTTCGTATCCTTGCGTTCGTCTATTTCCTATATTATTAGCTTAGAATTACAGCGCGTCCTTGTATATAGCTTTGAGTACCAAGTTGATAACCCTTAAGTAATGTTTGCCACGATCATTAAGTGGGTGGGTAGCTTTAAGAGCCTTATACACAATAAGGGTACTGACACACGAGCAACTTTAAACTGTCGAAAGTCGTCGTGTCGCGTGTCAATTAGAATCAAAAATCCAATCTTCCAATCCGGGTTCGATTCCCAAGCAGGCCATGTATCAATGAGCTTTGTAATTATTACTTATGTGCATTTATACGGCTGCTCCTAAACGACGAAGGAAAACATCGTGGGGAAACCGGCATACCAGAGAAATAAAAATTCAAAGGCATGTGAAGTCCCCATCCCGCATTGGGTCAGCGTGGTGAACTGGGGCCCATACACCCTCATATACGAGGGAAGGCCTAATATCTCTGTAGTGGATGTTTACGGGCTGATGATGAATGATGATGATTAAACATTTGTACAGATTTTTTTTTAATTTAATATGTAATAAAAAGTCATGAAGGGAGACCTTCCAATGACATTAAAGCGAAAGCTTATGGACATGTGCATTCTTCCCATTCTTACGTACGGTGCTCAGACTTGGTCTTTGACGGAACGTTAGAAATCAGGGTTTGCCAGAGGAGCATGGAACGTAGCATATTGGGAGTCAAACTGATCGACCGCGTCAGAAATGCTACACTACGCTCACGGACTCGGATCTTTGACGTAGGGACAAAAGCGGCAACGTTGAAGTGGGACTGGGCAGGTCACGTGGGCCGCATGCCGTGCGAGTTGTGGGCAAATGCGTCCACTATTTGGACTCCTACAACCGCCAGACGCAAACGTGGCAGACCGCGAAAACGGTGGAGACACGAACTTGACAGTTTTAACAAGGGATGGTGTGTGCTCGCCAAGAACAGAAACGACTGGAAACAGATGAGGGAGGCCTTTGCCCAGCAGTGGGACACTATGGGCTCTTAATAATAATAATAATAATTTAAAAAGTCAGATAGTGTGATATTCAGAATTATCGACATCGATTTTTAACCTCCATCAAAAACGTCAGATATGTATATATTAGATGGCATTGTGTATGTGGGTCCAGTCTTTAACCGAATGTTTTTCAGTGATGCGTGGTTTGATTTGAGTGCGGTTTGTTTGGTATATTCGGACGATATCATAATCTCTTGGGATTTCAATTTTCTATAGATATTCATGTACAATTTTCCAGCTCTAGTTTGACGACATAAATTATGGTTATCTTCAATACAAAGTGATAAGTTCAAATATAGATTGTGTGTACCTGTGCCAAGAAAAATAGCTATTTATAAAAAAACATGCTACATGGCCATCACGATATTTTATACAATCGTTTGCCCGAAAACAACGATAATTTTTCCTTAAAGTTTAAGATAAAGTTGCATGTATTTAAAAAAAATGTTACTACGCGATCAAACACTTTAATAATAACGACACTTTTTTAAATTAATTAATTTCGTTTATTTCATTTACCTGTAATTTGACTTGTATTTGTTTTTTAGGAAATTTTTGACATCTATAACACGGAAAAAGGACTTACTTTATTATTTTTGATATTTTTAATATAACAATAAGTAATTATTGTTGAGTACAGTTATTACGAATTATGAATTACATTTGATATTGAAATAATTATTATACAGTACTTTCCATTGAATTCAATTGGTTTATTTCATCATTCTCACAGATAAAGTTACAATAATAAGAGTTAACCAATTTCAATCATTGATCAGTTGAATATGTGTGAGATTCTGGTGTCCGAAAAAGGACACCCCTCGGACATAATTCATAATAATAATGACTGATATGACCTAACTGACATAAATTTGTAACAATTGTAGTTTCAATTGATGCTTATGTATTAATATTTTCACGCCTCCAATGGCATACGTTAAACGGTATTTTTTTATAACTAAGATCAGTTTTTTTTAAATAAAGTATTCGTTCTAGGCTACTCTACACACCCACTCAGTTTTATTCATTTTCGTGAATTTGGGTGCGCTCCTTTTAGATATCCTTAATTTAGTGCAATCGCTGCTAATTGCGTTGAGTTGAATAAATGTATTGATCGTGTGTGATCGCCCTTACGGCGTATGGCGTTGGATGAAAACCATTAAACCAACTCGGGCAACGCGGTATAAAACGCTGATAGTTGGCCCGACCATCGACTAAATTGCAATCTAAAATGGCTTAATGGTGAAGTGACCTATAAGAATTTTTCTTCAGTTTTAATGGACAGGATTAATCATCATTATTAAACTTCAGCAACTGCAGACCATATTCATCTTTCAATGAAGAGCAAGGATGTATAAACTGGAGTGAAATGTATAAATTGAAAATATAAAAAAACCGCCGACAAAAAGGGATTATAATATCATCTAGATAAACCAAAGCAACTGTTTTAAAAGCTAAATATCATAATCGATTTTCATTAAACATGGCTAAGATACTATCCCCGTCTAGTTCAATAAACAGCCAAACAATGGAGCACGGCGTCAGTCTTTTCTGAATCTTAAAATCATGGGATCTTCAAGAGCTGGATGAATAAGCATCTACTGAGATCGCTTGCTACATCTTCGATCACATCTACTTTCATAAAAAAATTACGAGTTATAATTAAATACCTATTATACTATACCAAAATCAAGCTTTAATCGGAAGATTATTTTTCTAGAACAGTAAGTACGACTATGTGCATACAATTTCACCACCTGCCCAAACCGCTGGGTTTATCTATGTGGTGGGGTGAGACCACTATGCACTGAATACACTTTACACTATTTATATAGACATAAACATTAATTTATATATTTAACACTTTACTGTATCTGCCGTAAATCTAAATCTGCCGCCAAGCAACAATGTTAATAGCATTGTTGTGTTCCGGTTGTCAGAAATAAGATAGCCAGTCCCCCAAATGTGTTGGGGTTCCCGGGTCAGTACGCTTCCATCTTCGACCTCATCTTCACTTAACATCATGTGTGATTGAGGTCAAGTATCAACCCGTTGTGCATAAAAAAAAATACACATTAAACAAAAACAAATAATCAGGACAATATTAAAAATATACAAACATGTATAGACAATATTTATTTTCTTATATATAATTACAAAAATTTCATGTACTCAAGTTATATGTGTTTAGAACGTTTTTACAGTTTTACACTATCATTTAAACTCATTTACCCTCTCTATGATTTTTATAGGTAATTCATTTAATATGTTTGGCAACCTTCATTTCTATGTACGCATTCCGTACACATTATTGCATTTATCGTATTTGCCCGTATATAATTATATACGGGCAAATACGATAAATGCCGTAGGTTACTGGACTACATGTTTGGTGTAGTGGTTAGAAACTCTGAACACTATACCAAACGGTCGTAGGTTCGAATCCCGCTATGGGCATATGTTTGTATGATGAGTACCCGAGTTATGGATGTTTTAATTTATAATAAGTATTTATTTACAAAAAAAAATTATTTCTATAGTATATCAACCATCTGATATCCACAACAAAAACCTATAGTTGCTTAAAGTGGAACTAGATGGCATTGTGTGCATGTCCAAGGATATTTATTATTTATTTATTTATATATCATTCATTACCCAGGTACAAGAGCCATTACCCAAACATTCGAATCCGATCTAAAATCTCACCCCACTTCAACACAACCCGGTTTTTGAACTTCCAAACAAACATTTATCACAAAAGGTTCACGTCAAGGGTTTAGGCAAAACAATGTAAGGAACCCTATTGTGTTGTATGTGAGAAATTCTTACGCTGAAAGCGCTCGGTCATTGGGACCAAGGAGGATTGAAGATAGCGATTTTATGCTTCAAGTAACTATTGGATTAAGTTGGGGTCAATTCGAGGGTCAAGTATGGGGTGATGTTGAGATGAAAACATTTGTCGAAATTTTTTGTCAAAGTGCCGGGAATTGGGGCTGAAAGGTTACCCTTTACTTTGTTGTTTTAAGTTATAATCTGGCAATAATAAAATATTAAAGTCATTTTAGCTATTTAAAAGATTTTTTAGCTGACTATGGTTTGGACTTGTAGGAGGATAGGGTTACGTTATGATAAATATGTAGGTTAATAAACTAAAAAATTCTATAGTTGCACCATCCAACTCCTGGCTCCATCATCAGACCCTCGACACAAATGCAATATATTGGACTCGTCAAAGCGAGTCATATAAGCCCAAAATCGAGGCGTTTACTAGTAGTCACGGAAGGAAGAGTTCCACCACTGGCGCCATCATCAATCAGCTCCAAGATACCAAATTATAGTATTGTCACCCGAACTACACATACTCGCATATACCAAGTTTCATTTTTATTTTTTAAGGATTTTTATGCTGGCTTTTGTCTGGGCTTGTAAGTGGATAGGTACCGATATACCTTATATAAAATTATGTAGATTAATACACAAAAAACACGGTAGAGTTGCACCATCCAACATTTGGCTCCATCATGAGACCAATCAAGTGCAATATATTGGACTCCTCAAAATGAATCATATGAGCCCAATCACGCGTAAAAATCACGATTTTTACGCGTGTCCACAGAAACTTCAAATATATAATTTTTATTATGGCCTATTCATCATCTCAGCCCGTAAACATCCCACTGCAGGGATATAGGCCTTCCCTCGTATAATGAGGAAGTATGGGCCATAGTCCACCGCGCTGGCCCAATGCGGGGTTGCGGACTTTACATACCTTAGAATTATTTCACCGTTTAAGAGCAGTCGGATAAATGCATATAAGTAATTAAGTTAAATTTAAAAACTCATTGGTATGTACGTGGCCTATCTAGGAATCGACCGCGGACCTCCCAAATTGGGAGACCGCGTCTTAACCGCTGAGGTGGCTCAGTTTTTATATAATATGGTTTATCGCTTAGATTTCGAAGAATTTAGTTTTAACATGGTCAGCCTATCTGGATGATATAATCATTTGTTTCCTCGGAGTTTTCTACATTTTCAATTTATAGTTAATATATAAAACTCCGTATTATTGAACATTTATGTAGAAAAAAAAGTAAAGAAATTTCTCTAGTCCGGTAAAATTAACTTTCAAGCCATGTTTACTATTATATAAAGTTACACCTTTCGAGTTACTGGTATTGAAATATACTATTACAGCGAGATATTTCTTGAATAAGGTGCTTTAGCTTCTGAACCCGACTCTTCGGGGTGAAACACAGAGGATTAAGCGTGAAACCCGATAGAGCCGAAGGCCAATCTATTTTGCCGCAGAACAAATAAAGCGGATTTCAGTGTTTCCACTTGCAACAACTGGAATAAACTATACTATATTATTTTATTATAGTACGGGGCAATGAAAAAAGATATGACTATCGTAGTTTAATGCCGAATTAGCATAGATAGGAGTAGTTCGATTTATCGAAGGAACAGTTCCAATATCTTTCCGCTATTCACACTCGCCCTCTTCGTTCTTCTGAAAACCTCCGACTATACGTTCTTCCTTACTTCACGAAGTTTTATGATCAATCCTCTAGATTACAAGCTTTTTGGCTGTGGAACTCACTACCTGAATCAATGAGACGTGCTCAGTCACTGAATGTTTTCAAGGCTCAAGTGAAGGAAGTAATTGATGTAAAATAAAGATACCCTAGAACCAAAGCCGGATATGACTATCATGCCCTATGCTATTAATGTCCACCAATCCAAAGACTGACATTTCACATGTTGCTTTACATTTGCGACTGCGCCACAATTTCTTACACTAAAAAGAAAAATAGAAAATATGTCTTCGATTTTATTAATCAAAACCAGAGGTAAATTAAAGAAATATGGATGGTCTAACATGCCCTCGAAACTGGGAAGTGCTTCCCATTTTCCCATTCCCATTTCTATAAAAAATGGTATTAGTGTTCATCCATACAAAGACGGACCATGTCAGATGTTGCTCTATATCGCCACGATTTCACATCATAAAAGAACGGTAAAAAATATGTCCTGGCTTTTATTAATCACAACCAGACGTAAATTAAAGAAACCCTAGACCTAAAGCCGGGTTTACACAGGAGATATGCACCATATTAATTAACGCAACGGTGTGCGACGAAGCGAGATTTCAATTATCTCATCTTTTGTTCTTGCGCACTTCTGGCCCCTATTCTCATCATATTCATGCCCTAACCTCCGGGAAATATTTTCATTCATCCGTGGACATTTTAATTAATTTTAAGTTGGCTTTTTGGTGCTCTGTTTGTTGAGTTGTTGATTAGTTGGTCTTGATTAGTTGGTTGCGGGAGGGCGTTGTGGAAAGGTTTCGAAATACGAATTTGAAAGTCATTCATCAGTTTCTTGGGTATATAAAATTGTTTATCTCAAAAATTTTATGGAATATTTCTAATCGTCTGCAATCCGAACACGCAGAAAGTTAGACGCTAATTTGAAATATTCGGCAAATGTTGAATTTGGAATTAGTAAATCTCCATTAAGTAAGTACAACATTCTATTACCAAAAATATTTGAATTTGGAGTCCCATATCTGCGACAGTGACAATTTTTCAACTACTGAAGAGATGAATATTTCAGTTAATGCGAATTAAAAAACAATTTAAGTAGTATTTAAAAGTGAAAAAAGCGACGGCATATTTTGTATTTTGCGGGCGCCATGTTGATTTTTTATCATAACTGAGGACCAAGACTAATAAATAATAAATATTTCGGACATTTACACCAATCATCTAGTCCCAAACTAAGCAGAGCTTGTACTATGGATACTAGGTAACGGATAAACATAAATAAATATTTATATAAACATCTATGACTCGGGAATAAATGTTCGTATTCATCATAAACATTTACCCGTCGCTGGACTCGAACCCGCAACCGTTGGTTTCGCTGACAGGATCACTATCCACTACACAAAGCGGTCGTCCGACTAAGGAGTCTCTCACTATGGGCCTCATAAATAAGCTCAAAGTGACGCAACAAGCTATGGAGAGGGCGATGCTGCGTTTCATTACTTGATCTAATCAGAAATGAAGAAGGCGTAGGCGAACCAAGGTCACTATCCTAGACCAGCTGATTAGCACGTTGAAGTGGCAATGGGCAGAGCATATTCCTCGAAGAACTTCGAAAAACGAAGGTGGGGCAATAAAGTTACCGCAGCCATCGTAGTCAAACATTAACTTAACATAAAAAAACAATTCCATATAGACCTAATATTTAATTCTAAATCTTCAAATTTCAAACACCGATTCTAATACATATCAAAGACTTTAAAATGAGCTTGTGGTCAAACCTGATTCTATTGGAATTCGACTCTAGGGTCTTTTAAAAGTTTGTAAAAGTTGGGTATTTCTTATTTTTTCTGTTTCATCATTGTATATCAGCAAATCCTACTTTATAATATTTAATATTTATTGAAAGATGTTTGTTTGTGATGTGTGCGTAAATAAAAAAGAAAACTGTTGTAACTGTAGTCAGGGGCAGGCTGAAAATCAGTGCTGTGTGGTTGCGCCGCCCAGCGTACGCTGAGTCTGTTCCCACCACATACGCACGCATAACTTTTTTATTTTATTTATTATTATCCTTTGTATAGTATATTTTTTTTTGAAAACTAAGGGCCGTATTGACGGGCCAGTTTTAGGATTGAGTTCGAGTCTCAATCCTGAAAATAATATATTATATATTTGGTACTGTTCAAATCCAGATTAGACGGAAGAAATAGAATAATTTCAAGTATCATTCTATACGTTTTTCTCAGTCTTGGGATAGTTTTATTAGTACGAGCCTTCTTTAATGTCTTGTTACACTTATATACACCTTATATTTATATTTATATTTATGTGTGTGTGGAAAATAAATGGTATCAATGGTATGTTAACCGGCAAGCAATCCTACTCGTACTTAGAGAAAATAAATATTAGGTCCTTACCTATGAAATTGGCGTTTTGTATGAAGAATTTCATTAAGACTGCTTTCTCCATACAAACATTTTTGATTTTTTTTGGTAACGGCAAATCCAAATTTCGCTAAACTTTGTGTGTATTATCGGATAACATTAAGTTAAGTATAGGCAGCGTT
Source organism: Oegoconia quadripuncta (assembly GCA_949316235.1). Lineage (NCBI taxonomy): Eukaryota > Metazoa > Arthropoda > Insecta > Lepidoptera > Autostichidae > Oegoconia > Oegoconia quadripuncta. The sequence goes on along the minus strand of OX438748.1, from coordinate 15,254,710 downwards.
AATTTTTAAAGGTAACCGTTTTATAAAAGTTTCAGCGAATCTAAGAAATGATTATGGGAAGCACATGAAAAGAGCTCTGTTCAAATTTTTTTTATTATGTGATTTAACCCAGAAATTTCTTGTGAAAAATTGAAATAATATTCCATTTTCCAAATAAAATACAAATTTGGATATAGCTTTGAAAATCGCAGGACTATTAGTATTACTATTAGTAAGACCCAATATTTCAGAATAAATACACATATAGGACAACAACTATTATCTAGTCTCAAACTAGGCAAAGCCTGTACAATAGATACTATATAACGCATAAATAAACATACATATTTGTATTTACACGACTCGTCCGTAATCAACTACTGGCCATAATTCAATTATTCATACATATGATTAACCCCAGCGGGATTTGAACCCACAAACATTGGTTACGATAACGCAGGAACACTTACTACCTAAGCGTAATGGTAAATTATTGTAGTGGTAATCCATTAAAATGATTTTAATGAAATGAATGACACATCGATCGGTTGTATATCGTATTCTGTATAACGTTTATTTATAACATAGAGGTATAAGTAGTAGCAGATACATAAGGATTACCACGTTCCCTACCAACTACGAGTATATGCTTAGTGAGCAATAAATTGTCAATTGTGTTTGGATAAATGGCATTGAATGTGTAAAATAGCGCAGCCAGTTTCCATACAAAACGTTTAGGCTTTGACGTATGAGGAAATGTCTAGGAATTGGTTATAATTGTCTATCTTATCAAATTAGACTTTGTTAATACCTAATCTAATACTTCGTAAGCATTTGGTTGCAATATTTATGTTAAATAATCTCGAAGGCAGTTCGCTGCCTGAGAACCGCCCGGACCACTAGTTTATTCTGTATAGAGCGTATAGTTTGCTATTGGGATACGCGTCGTCTTTGCGTATGTATATTATTACTGTCTGACGTCTATGATTTATATAAATATTATAATCAACTAAACCAATCCGGACGGTATATTCCCTATTAAATGAGAAAGAATAATGTGCCTCGCTCTTGTAAGTAGATGTATGCGAATCATACCATATGGGTATTTCAAAATGTGGACATCGCGCCCACGGGCCATTCCGAGAGGCGACTTGTTCACTGAGCCAAAATAATAATCCGTAATTATCTAAATGCTGAACGTCAACGTCTAAATGAATATCAGAAGGATAAGCTCGTTCGCAAATCTTTTATAGAAATGAACATCCTGATGAAATCACCTAGGTGACCACGACGGAATAATCCCTGCTCAGAAATGTTTGCTAACATTAATTATTTTTTATTATGTAAATAAAAATAAACAAAGCCACTATTAAAAACTGTCCAGTGACAGCTGGATGCTCTGAGGTATAGTCAGTATTCTGACACCTGTCTTGGAATAAAGAACAGACCGAAATATAAAGAAACAGAAAACTTGACCTTTTTTTGGGACCGTTTATCATGGCCTGGCGTTACACCGTCGCGTATTGCCCATTGTAAATTTGTTGCGGCTCAATGAAGAGCATCATTAAGGGGTATTGTGGACTTGTGACACGCAAAAATTAGTTTGATTTTGAATGATTTATTTTATTTTTATTTTATTAAATAGGTTTACAAACGCTTGTTACATTGCTTAATGAAGCCTTATGTATATTAGTTATTAGCTAAATGTACAAACAATTATATGCACACACCGCATGCATCAGATAGATTACATCAAAATTATTGAATTCAAAAACAAGAAAAAAAATAACTTTGCGAGAAAAAGTGTACCCATTTACCTACCCTAAATAAAAGTTGATCATTCAGATAGAAGAGATGCCCAGCTTACATACATAGCTAGTTTTAAATTTTAATTGTAATGTTGGTGAAAAATATTGCATTATTATAAAATTTCAAGCATTTATTGCTGTTTACTTATTTGTTAAAGTCAATTTAAATTTATTGGAAATGGTTACTATAACCTCGGAAAGGGTAGTTATCTGCGAGAAAAGAAGTGGCGCAAAACATCCAATTTCTAATTCAATTTTATCTGTAAATCTAAAATAGTTAGATATTATCGTGTAGCTAAAACCATTGGTCATATTATAGGATTCAAATTGTATCTGTAAAACTCTCGAAAACACCACTAGCATAGCGGAGTCTACTGTCTAAGTCACAGATTTTCTTAATATCTTAATATCTTATCTTAATATCTTTATTGTACACAAAATCGTTACAGAAATATGCATTGTATATAAAATGTACATTTACATGTACAATTTTCGTGTTTTATGATTGCCTTTACTCGTAACTTCTTCATCAAACGCAATTCTGTGTAGTCGGCAGTAATCTAATGGGGTTTAAAACTGCCCTTCATCTAATTTTGGCAAATCATTACTTGGCAACGATTATTGAGTGTTCCTTCTTTATATTAACTGTCAATATCAAAATAGTAACTAATTCGATACCAATACGATTTAGATTTCGTTGTGGCGTTGGCACCATCAGTAACTGTGAGCTTTCTAATTCAAAATATACCCAACACATGATTATACTACGGTGTGACTGAATCCGTCCTTACCCTATATAAATATTTGATGTCGTTTCATTATTTTACTGTGCCTTTTCTCTGACCTTCATTGGCGCGTTGGTACTGTCATAAAAAACTGGGTCTCCCTTTACAGGGACATTTCCTTTTCAGTTGTAGGGAAAATATTGTTTATAGATAATATATGCTGTTATTAGATTGGTTTTTATGTCTCCGAGGAATTTATTGATTTGGTTACTGGACAATCGTTTGCAGGTTTTATGATGGCATTTTATTTTTTACGCAGTATTTTATATGATAAGGATGTAGTTTTCTTAGCAGATAATAACCTGGCATCTAGATCTTCTATAATTATTAAATCGGTTTAAATCATCTCACTAGAAAACAAACTTTTCATTTGAGAGTATAATCTCCGTGCCTACTGGTCGATTTATCTGATTTTTTTCTGAGCAGACAGGTTTCCTAACGTAACCCTTTAACATTTGTCACTATGTTGGATGAGGAAATTACTTATGCATCTATTTATTTACCTACTAATGTATTAATTTTGTAATAAAAGTTTGATATACTTAAAAATTCAACTAATTCTTGGGGAGAGCAGTAAACTAGAGACGGCCTGAAATGTTGATGATCAGTTCACACTGTCTCTTGTAATAATATACTAGAGCGAGAAAGTGTAATGTAAATTGTCTTGTTGCAGATTGGGAGTCTGAAGAATTTCTTTTTACTGACACACCCGCACATCAGTAAGAGATCCCCAAATGCAAGTTATGATTATGAGAACAGACTCAAAAATGATCCACAGGTAAGATACATAATACAATAATATACAAATATTCTTTATTGCATACATGAACTTTTATTGAACTCAAACACATGTTTTTATTACACTAAAAAGCTTTCATTACGAAGAGCTATGATTGGTTGACGAATTCATTGCTGGCTAATTTGACTTGTGTAACGTTACACAATACAGTACCTAATTGGTCCAATCACACACAATTGTCCATTTTTTTTATGCACAACGGATTCGTACTTTACCTCAATCACACCTGATGTTAAGTGAAGATGAGGTCGAAGGTGGAAGCGTATACTGACCCGGAAACCCCAATACATTTGAGGGACTGGCTATCTTATCTCTGACAACCGGAACACAATAATGCTATTAACATTGCTGCTTGGCGGTAGATTTAGACAAGATGGTGGTAGCTAGCCAGGCGGACATTTAAAATGCCCTACCACTAACCAAACCGAGTACTTAAACATGTACCCCGCTGGGGATCGAACCCGCGACCTCCGAATCGTAAACCCAATGTTGTTTACATTGAGCCACAGAGGTGGTTAAATTTGAGATATTCAAATTAGTTCTTTAAACTAACCTATATTGGTATACAATTATCATGTAAACTTGGAGCAGCTCTACCTGAGCGTATTCTATGCGAAGATTAGAACAATAAGAGGATTCGAATAATTTAACATCGATTGCTTATCGAATTATTCATTGGCGTAATCCGAAAAGTTATCGGATCCGGGTTCGACTTAAGGACTGCTTTGAATAATTGACTCAGCATTGGTATACCCTTAATAAACACGAGACGTGTTGGTATTGTTAATTCTTTAGATGTTCGTCCATTGCTTGAATTTTCTAAGATGTGATACATGTCATCATCATCGTAAGCTTCACTTGGCTTAACGATTGCCTTCAATAGAAAACACCTGGGACCTACTATTCAATAGGTCTTCCAAAACATGGAAACATGCAATATACCACTAGTAACCCATCCAAAATTATTGCTTAACTTTGCTAATCAAAAACGAATAGTAAATGCGATTGCACCACGAGTGATGAGCAATCTAAAGACTGTAAATCTGTTCATTTGAAAACTTGCTTAGGGTAAGTGGGGGCATTGTAGTTGAAGACTAATTTGATTAAATTTTTTTCTGTACTCTCCACAATATAAATAACGTTTTAAATTATATCACTATACACTCATGTCGTTTATGGTACGGTTAAGTTGAAGTGAATATTTCCTTTAAAACGTAACGTTCTTATTCTTGCGCCGCTACGATAATGCACATCTTCTTTTGACATTTTACCCATTTTCGCTTCTTGCGTAGGTATTTTTGGTTTTATTTAGACATGGACATAGACTAACCGTCTTATTATAAAAATTTATAAGCCTGTTTTAGTTAAAGTATGTTTTGTATCTGTCTTTCATAAGGAAATGTTTTGTTCATTACAATGTTCATTACAACATTTCCTTATGAAAGACAGATACAAAACATACTTTAATTAAAACAGGCTTATAAAGCGTTTGTATATTGTTATGAATAAGAGGGATAGAAACTTTTTATTCAGTGCCACAGTGTATTTAAGCCAAACTTTGTTACACCATTTATAGTATAGTCTTCTTTGTCAATTCACGATCATTTGCTAGCACATTTTCCTTTCTTATAACTTCTTATCCCAATGTATATAAACACATAATTTATTTGTAAATCACTGAAAATCTCATAATATCATATTCATGAGACCTTAGAGGCGATTTGGATTTTTTTTGCCGTTACATACATTTTGTCTATTGGCGACATACATCTTATATGGAACATCTGAGAAAAGTGCAGGATAAAGAAGTCATATAAATGACAAAAATTGTTTGTTTCAATGACACGAATTTCGTGTTAGCTTTCTAGTAATACACAAATAGCCTTGTATGTTCAAATACAGCAGTTCCTAAAATGATAGCTACGTTTTCACGATTAGGTGAGATGGGTGATGCAGCAACGGGAGTTAAGAAGGACGAAGCGGGACCACCAGTGGAGGCCGAGACACGTCATGCGACAGACCAATACCCCTTCTTTTCCAGACCCACTGTTCAAAGAGCAGTGGTATTTGGTGAGTGTGTGAACTTTACATAAAATTTTAAGATACATTTAGGATAGATTGATCTCGAGAGTTTTAAATAAATATAAGATAAGCCCAGAGTGTAACACCTAGGGATCTGAATAAGGATAATCATCAAAATTTGTAATATATTTTAAGAAATATTTGATTATGCTCACTCCTACCTTTTTTTTCTATTTTCAATCATCAGTATCAACATCACCTGAAACATGAAAATATACTAAAAAATAACATTTCATAGACTCATGTTGAAGTTTCAAATACAAATTAATTAGGTGCATATAACAAAATAAAATAAGATATTAGTAATACTAGATTATACCGACTTAAGCTCCTTTCTTTGCGGGTTAACTGGATCTCGTAATTAGTAAGACGAGATAAAAAAATTCAATGAAAAAAACTCAGATTGTAAAAGTCATTTTAGGCTTTGTTCAAATTGTTATTAAAATTTTGGCAAAACCAAGCGACCCAAATACGAGGATTTCCATCAGGGAACTAATAACGATCTCCGCCAGATGCCACTAATTACTTTATAATGATTACTTAGTAACTCCTTACATAGTAGGTAAGTATTACATACCAAGTTAAAAGCTATTGAACGAGAAGGCAAAAAGACGTGAACAGACGAGAAATTCCGACGTAATTTCACAATGGATGTTCTACGTAATGACTTCTATAGTTTTTACGACTGAAAATCCTGGAATGAAACGTACACTCCGCAGCATTCCAGTTGCGGCAATGAAAAGTTTGAAATTGCATCATAAAAATCTATATAGAACCTAGATACTCGAGCGAGATGAGAGGTGTATCAAGAAATGTGAGGGTTACTATCAGAAAGATATACAATCGTAAACAAATCGTTTTACGCCTTAAACTATACAGCTCTATACATACCGTGGTCTTACTTTCCATGTTCTATAACGTCGAAGAATCAATAAATATTATTAATTTTTCTCGTAATCAGCTGATCGACTCGGGAGCAATGAACTCTGGCCCTCAGCCTATTAAGTGAGCATGTGCGTGTCAGAACGACAGGTCATCTCGTTCTGTGCCATTCACGCGTCTCATTGATTGAAGCGTGGTATCGCAAGTCGCAGCGACAGTCCATCAAATCGCTTGCAGTATATTGTGCTTCAAGTTCCAAATTTAAACCCCCTAAAATCGCTGTTATGCAAAATATGGGTGAAGGCTTTAAGACTTCACAAGGTGCTATCCCAGTCGTTGTTATCTAGTTTTAACTATAGATAACACATTAAGGTTGATGTGATGAAAAATTTGCAAGTGTGTAAATGCAGGTTGAATACGATGATATTTTTTTAACAATACAACCTATATTTGAAAACGACTTGCATATTCTTGCTAATAAATGATTTAGGGTGGGGTGGTCAACCATGTCCATAGTTTCAGGTAGTTGAATGTTGTTGTTTGTTTATGCTACCCGCCTTCACAAAAGTAAATCCTTCAAATATACGCTTTAACGATAAGGCTTGTGGCGATAGTTATAAATTGTGCCGAAGGGTTATTATGAAATATCCGATTCATTGAGCAATAAAAATGTATGGAACTAAATGCTTGATTATACTTTATTTGACATTAAAGAGAACAAACCTTTGAGGCTTTTTGGGCGACTTCTCAAAGGAAGACTAAATTCTAAACGCTTGATAGCTTTGGAAAACCGACTATTTTCAAGTGTAAATTTTATTAACGAAAAGGAAGAAGTATTTATTGTTTAATGAAAAATCTAAATTAGTCTTTGTCCATCATTATTTTTAATGGATGGTAGTAAGTCCATTGATTTCGGCCATGGCCCCTGATAACTCAAATAGCTAAAATCATTGCGAATATAAATGCATTGCACTCAATGCAAATTTAAATATAAACGGTAAACGACCACTGGCAAACAAAATGGATATCTACCGCAAGAAATGAAATATTAAACAATTTACAATACATTTTTTAATATTCTTTCATCTGCACTTCTGAGAAGTGTCTATTAGCACAAAGAGGCAATGCTGTCTGCCTGATCGAGACTCGGAACTCTTCTGGCCGTGGAAGTGCTGCGACAATTTTATTTATAAAAATTTTTATGCACACATTCATCCACGGCTATGTATTTGCTGAGAAATACAAATAAATAAATATATATATATATATATATATATATATATGCACATACAGAGCGCCATCTAGTTCCACACTAAGTAACTAGGCTTGCATTATGGATACCAGATGGTTGATAAACTACACAAATATTTTTTTTTTAATAAATACATATTATTATGTAAATGAAAAACATCCATAACTCGGGAACGCCATATCTGTGTTCATCATACAAACATATACCCCTAGCGGGGTTTGAACCCACGACCTTTTGGTATAGCAGTCAGACTTTCTAACCACTACACCAAACTGGTCGTCAAATGTCAAATATTTTCTTTGGCGCAATATGAATCGGTTTCCAAGTGAGGATTTGCCCTAATCACCACGCTAGGCCGGCCAGTTGGTGACCACTGTGGATGTCGTTATGTTTACTTTACCATACCCACTTGAAGAGACGTTCTGGTAGTTCCCGTTTTTATTGCACAATGGGTTAGCACTTGATGTTAAGTGAAGATGAAACTGATGGTGGAAACATAGTAACTCGGAAACCCTATTTTAATTCAGGAACTAGCTATGTTATCTTGGACAACTGGAACACATAAATGCTATTAACATTGCTGCTTGGCGGCCGATTTAGATAAAATGGTGGTAGTTAGCGAGGCGAACATTTAAAATGCCCTACCATCAACCAAACCGAGTACTAAAACCGCTGGGGATCGAATCCGCGACTTCCGATTCGTAAGCCCTATGTTGTTTACATTGAGCCACGGAGGCCGTTCCCGGCAGAGTATAATATTGTTTTTTATTTCATTTACTCAATTTATTTAATAATTATTTCAGTTTGCCAGGTGTTGTTTTCTTGTTTGCAAAATAATAATATATATATAATTGTTACATTTGTTTACAATTTCTGTATATGTTGTTGGGGCAAGATTTGTCAATAACTGTGACGAAAATTGCCGTATAATCAGCAAGATCAATGATCCCACGTTTATTTGAGTGAATGAAGTAAATTATCTACAAATAATTTGCCTGGAATAACCAAGATAATGCCACTAATTTAACTCAGCTCTAAAGGGCCGTGTCGCTCAGTTGAAGCGTTTATTTTCCTTCCTGCAAGTTTAAGCAAATTAGGTCTAATTCAATGTTATTAGCTCTATTTTAAAACTGGCTGGTGGAAGGTGGTTACAAAAAATGCTCTATGAAATTCTCCTTTCGGAAACATAATATAGAAACTAAAACTTAATAAAGTTCCTGTGGTCACTTTTAGCGGAATTTTTTTAATTAAAAACGAGAAGAGACTTTGAATTATAGGGTGTAATAAAAATGACAAAGTGGGTCGAGTGTCATTGAACTCATTTAATCTCAAACCCCGGTCTAATGTCCTTTTCGCATAAATTGAAGACTCGATTGTTGAAGGTCTCACGGTACATCAAAAGTAATATTTGTAAAAGAAATGTTGTTCGACGCTATCTGCGTTCTGTAAACTAATCGTAAAACAATAGTATTATTCACGATACCGTCTTGCGTTAATATACTTAGATGTGGTTTGCATGAAAATAGTTAATTATGAATTGTTTGTAGAACGGAGGTGCAGCAGATGGCTTGGACATGAACGTTGGACGTGCTTGGAGAAAAGGTTACACAGGGAAAGGAGTCGTCATCACGATATTGGATGACGGAATACAACCAAATCATCCAGACCTCAAGCAGAATTACGTAAATATATTACATTTAAATTACCAAGTTTAAAGACGAGGAATTTTTGTGTTGCTCAACTTATTCTTAAACTCTGACCTCGAAAATTTTATGAACAGGAAACCAACATTAATTAAACTTTTAATTTTGTAATTACAAGTTTTACCTTCCTAAGGATCTCGTTTTACATTTTGGTGCTCCAGTTATAGCCATTGAATTGTAATCTCTCTATTATAGGATCCTGCCGCGTCGACAGACATAAACGGAAACGACACGGACCCCACGCCACAGGACAATGGGGATAATAAACATGGAACCCGGTGTGCGGGAGAGGTCGCTGCGGTCGCTTACAATCGCTACTGCGGTGTTGGGATAGCATACAATGCTAGCATCGGAGGTGTCAGAATGCTAGACGGCCTTGTTAATGACGCAGTCGAGGCGCAAGCACTCGGATTTAACACGCACCACATAGATATCTATAGCGCGTCGTGGGGTCCAGAGGATGACGGTAAAACCGTCGACGGGCCCGGCCCCTTAGCTAGAAGGTATTATCTAATTGCAAACGATTAAGACCCAACACCTAGCTAGAGGGAAGCTCATTAAAACCTTTTGTTTCAGGGCTTTTATTAATGGTGTGACAAATGGGAGAGGAGGAAAAGGTTCTATTTTTATATGGGCTTCGGGAAACGGCGGGAGGCATACGGACTCTTGTAATTGTGATGGATATGCCAATAGTATATTTACGATATCGATTTCTAGTGCAACGCAAGGTGGTTTTAAGCCTTGGTATTTGGAAGAGTGCTCATCAACTTTAGCGTCTACATATAGTTCTGGAACGCCTGGTCGGGATAAGAGTGTTGCTACTGTAGATATGGATGTTCAATTAAGGCCTGACCACATATGCACAGTCGACCATACTGGCACTTCGGCATCAGCGCCGTTAGCTGCAGGAATCTGTGCATTAGCTTTAGAAGCCAACCCATTATTAACTTGGCGAGATGTACAACACTTAGTAGTTATTACTTCAAGATCACAACCTTTAGAAAAAGAGGAAGGTTGGATTGTAAACGGCGTAAAAAGAAAAGTGAGCCACAAATTCGGGTACGGGTTAATGGACGCCGCTCAAATGGTCACATTAGCCGAGCAATGGACAAACGCGCCGCCGCAACATATATGTAAGTCACAGGAAATAAATGAGGATAAGTCGATAGAAACTTCCTTTGGGTATACTATATCGGTGCACATGGACGTAAATGGGTGTAGCGGAACGATGAATGAGGTTAGGTTTTTGGAACATGTTCAATGTAAAATTTCACTAAGCTTTTTTCCAAGAGGAAATTTAAGGATTTTGCTTACGTCACCAATGGGAACGACTTCCACACTTTTATTTGAAAGAACACATGACGCAACTAGTTCCAATTTCGACGACTGGCCTTTTCTGAGTGTTCACTTTTGGGGTGAAAACGCAGAGGGTCGATGGAATCTGCAAATACTAAACGCTGGAAACAATCATGTAACTCAACCGGGCGTATTGAAGAAATGGCAACTGATCTTTTATGGTACAGCGACGAACCCTATTAGATTACGAAATAAAAGCTACTTCAATTCCAATAATATATATCAAGAGGAAAAAACGTACCACATAAACGATGTTTACGATGCGTCGGAATATTCACAATTCTTAAACGAAATCGAGCTCGGTATTTCTGACAGGCGCAGTTACCCCAAAAACATTCCTTCAGCTCAACGAAAAAATGTTTTAGCAGATGCCAACGATAAACAAGTACAAAGGTTATGTGATCCGGAATGTGACTCTCAGGGTTGCTATGGAAAAGGTCCAACGCAATGTGTGGCTTGCAAGCACTATCGGTTGGACAATTCATGTGTTTCAAGATGTCCGCCAAGGAGTTTTGTTAACCAAGGCGGAGTGTGCTGGCCATGCCACGAATCATGCGAAACATGTGCCGGCGCTGGCCAAGACTCCTGTCTTACTTGCGCTCCTGCTCATCTTTTAGTCATTGATTTAGCAGTTTGTCTACAACAATGTCCTGATGGCTACTACGAAGACTCTGACGCGAACGCATGTTTCCCTTGCGCAGAACACTGTGATACTTGCTCAGAAAAAGCTGATATGTGTTCGTCATGTGCTCATAACTATGTTCTCTACAATGGATCCTGTTTGGCTGCATGCCCTTCTGGTACTTATCAAAAGGACGATTTTGGATGCTTGCCATGTCACGAAACTTGCGAATCTTGTAGTGGCGCGAATGAGACAGTTTGTATTTCATGTAGAATAGGTGAATATGCACATAAAGGTCGCTGTGTCCCAAAATGCCCTACAGAATATTATTCAGATGTGCAAAGAAGAGAATGTTTATTGTAAGTTTTAAATTTTGAACATTGTTTAAGTAATTCTTTAATTCAAGAAAATCAAATTATTAATACCTACCATGATGGTTATTGTTCTAGATGTCCCATAGGATGTTCTATTTGCACATATGCCATTTGCTCTGTTTGTCAAAAGGGATGGTTTCTTACAAAAGCGGGAAATTGCCTCCCAGATGGCAATGACAAATGCGACACCAGTGAGTATCTCCCACAAACAATAATTCATTTGCAAGGCGCGCTATTCAAATTCTAATGGTGTTTTTTATTTACAGGCGAGTATTATGAAGGAGGTCGTTGCAAAAATTGCCATTCAACTTGTGAAAAATGTAGCGGACCAAATGAGTGGGATTGTTTATCCTGTTCCAGCCCTTTGTTACTGCAAGGATCGAGGTAAGGACACTCTTAGGGGAGCCCTTTTATTATTAATCCCGAGAGTACCTTTAAAATTCAATTATTTGATTTCAGATGCGTTGCGGAATGTGGACAAGGATTTTATCAGACTGCAGGAAAGTGTTCCAAATGTCCTCACACATGCCAGAGTTGCGTGTCAAGATTAAACTGTACTTCTTGCTCTGGGGCCTTACGGTTACAATCTGGGACTTGTAGAGCGACATGCGCTCCAGGCTACTACCCAGATGAGGGGACTTGCTCCAAATGCTATCTATCCTGTGAGACTTGTACAGGTCCAAGACGGGACCAATGTGCATCTTGTCCTGCTGGGTGGAGATCAGCAGCTGGGGAATGCAGGCCGGAGTGTCCTCAAAATTTTTTTCCGTGGCAGGAAAGTTGTCGACGCTGCCACCATTACTGTCAGGACTGCCACGGCGCTGGCCCTCAGAGATGCACGTCGTGTCCACCACACTTCGCATTAGAAAGTGGATTATGTGTTGAATGCCTTAGCTCCCAGTATTATGAAGGGAGAACGAGAACTTGTCGGCCATGCCATGACTCCTGCAGGTCCTGTTCAGGACCGGGAGCAACAAGTTGTGTAAATTGTGCGCATCCACTTCGCTTAGATAGGTAAGCAACGTCGCTAATTCGAGTCAAAGCTAACTAATTTACTTTAATCCTATTCATCCATGTTGCGGTTTGAAAAGCGTAGATTCTTAATAAAAGCTAGCGGAAGGCTTAAAGATGTTATGATAAGGTTGTTATATAAAAAAGAAGGATAAACCTAAATGATTTTTTGTTTTAATGAGATATTCTATTTCAGAGTGAATCATAAATGTTTACCGTGCTGTACCGAAACTATGGTGTCCTTATATATTACTAATCAGACTACGGATTGCTGTCATTGTGATAAAGATATAGGTGTGTATACTTCCCTTCTTCGTACATTTATAGTATTAGATTATTGGCCTTTATGGGCCCTCAGTCGTCTATATGAGAACTGAGGGCCCGACTTTTCGGCCTATAACTCGCTTATTTGGCTTTCACAAAATCTGATTGTAACTTTCATAAATTCGTTTAGAATGATTACTAAATCTTAAGTTCATTTTCAAAAATTTACAACAAAGTAGCTCTCACACTCACACTTCACAAAACACGCCCATATGATAAGGAAACGTGGTGGAAATACCTACTTTGTTTTATTCAAATAACATGATTGATGTGACGCGCACAGTAAAATATGCTTGTCTGGTTGTTCTCTTTTGTACCAGTGTCTCCTCGTGGGTAATAGCTGAAAGCTGCTCTCACCCATTTGTACGGCTGTAGCACACACATACTCTAGTGTATCCTGATATTACTTTTATGAATTGTTATAAAATATATTTATCCAATTGCTTTGGAACTTATGGTATGTGTGTGACTAGAGATACAATAAACGATTTATCTACCTATCTTGTTTAATAATACATTTTTTATATCATTAGTTTCTCAACATACAATAAAAATATATAGCTTGTTTATATTTTGTTAACCAAAATACTATTGTACTAATTAAAAGTATTTCAGTTAAACCCATGACACCTGTATTTTCAATTAGGTTTTAAATTAATTTTTTTTTTTTTTTTTTTTTTTGGATTGGAAATTGGATCGTTATTTATAAAAATTTTCTTCTTTTAAGTACATTTGAACCCATTTTCACCAATTTAGATGAATAATCACTACGCGATTCACTTTTCACTGAAATTAAACTATTTTTTACTAAACCTGCTACTCAGAAATTTGAGTGATCTAAGTGTTTTACTTTTTGAATTAGGGGAGATAAAAAAAAACCTATTCCATTAAAGCAACACTAAAAAGTTGTGTATAGGTACATCGAATCTTATGCAACATTTTAATAGATTTTTCGTGTTCTTTTACAGGAACACGAAAAAATTTTAAATTGAAGTCTTTTTCACTAGGGGCACAGAAATGTTACGTTATTTTTTGGTTTGACTAGGGCTATATTTAATTCCGATAAAAAGAAAATACTTCTTAAATATAATTAGGATGCAATTCAAAATTGATTAGAAACTTTTACAAAGTAGCTGGCGAATACATAATACACAGTTGATACCAAATAACCACTCCAAAATCACCAACAAAATGCAAATAAACATTCCATACAAACTTGCCTTCCACAATAATGACAAGTTATGTTCGTGTTTCTGTTATGGACTATAGGAATTTGTAAAACACATTTTATACAACAAGGTAACTTAAATCTGTTTTACATATTTATTAGCAAGAAAGAAGTTTTTCTTTTGCACAACATCATTGGGTTCTGTACAAAAAACCCTCGAGGAAAATGGACAGATGTTATGTGTTTGATGGTATTGCGTATGTGTCCAGTCTTTGCCCGGATGTATTATTAATAGTGGTCCGATTTGAGCGTGTTTTTTTTATTTAAGGTTACTAGAGGAAACGTTCTAAGTCATGTTTGAAAATCGGTTCAGCCGTTGTTAACATAATTAGCTGTTAACACACTTGCTTTGTATACCTGGATGATATTATTATGTGTAATTCCGCGGAGGTTTTTAAATTTTCAATTTTAAATCAATAATAAAAATATGAATCTAACTAATATTATAAATGCGAAGGATGTTTGCTCAATTACGGCGAAACGTATGTCTGCGATAAAGTTATTTCACGCAGGCGAAGCCGCGGGCGGAAAGCTAGTAATAATTATATATTATTTGCTTTGTAGTTGTTTGCCCATGGCGGGACATAGGTGAACTGTACCTATCACGTTATATTACAGTTATACCTATAATTTTAATTTGAAAACAATCGAAATTTTAGTGGTCGAACTAAGCTACTGTTCTCTAACTAACCTCATAATGGACGGGCAGAAATCCCTTTATGGGATAAGTCCGATGTTGGAGTCAAGCTCTGCTCCTATGTAAAAAAAAATTATACAATAACGCGTTTGCAAACAAACAAACAAACAACTGAACTTATCTGTTATTGTGATGATGTAAATTTTAGTTCTACCCGCAATATTGTTTTATTTATTTGTTACAGAAGTTTATAAATTCTGTTTATAGTACTGTGTATCTTTGAGAACCAATAAACAATAAATAAGCTTTGTTGGTCCCGAAATACGATTGGATTTACACTTTTCTCTATGGAAATAAATGGTGATTAAAGGTCTGTAAAAGTTGTTTTTCCTATGTCCCTCGCTGATCAATTGGACATGAAGGGAAAGTATTTGAAATATTGACAGTAGTGAATTTTTCTTTAATAAATCCCATATAATTCTTTTCAGATAAAGTTTATAGCAACATTGTTAGATTTTGTGGTGTTCCCTTAATTTGAGACACTATATATGTTTTCTATTTTTTGTTTTTTTATTAGGGAGATTTTATCCTTATACGACCCCTACAAATAACTTAATAAATATCTTTGGACAACACAGCGCCATCTAGTTCCATACTAAGCAACTAGGCTTGTATTATGGGTACCAAATGTAATGTTGATCCACGATTTTTTTTTGTTAATATATACCTACATACTATAGGAAACCATTCATCACTCGGGTACACCTGTCCGTATTCATCATGCAAATATTATATGAATTGCTTATATAAAAATAAAAGATTTTGGCTTTTGGCATTCTTGTCTTTAAAACAAGAATCTTTACATTTATGACGAAGACACCCAAAAAACGTGATAAAATCTTCTTTAAGTTATTAATTAAGTTATTGAAATCGAACACTGCCAGAAATTGTTGCATTAATAGACTAAATCTTTCGGACCAAGTGGTATTGTTTTTAAATTGACTAATAGTTACCAAAATGACTAGTTTCCAAATTGAGCATTCTAAGAAGAACCAGTTCCCAAAATCATTAGTTCTCAAATCGATCAGCCTCATTATTACCCGTTCTTTAACTGATCAGTACTTAAAAATTATATTTTGAGATGTGGTCCTTTTGCGAAGAATCAATGATACTATTTATTTTAGGGGTATATGTTTGTGTGACGAATTCGGACACCGATTTATGGATTTTTTCATTTATAATAAGTATTTATTTACAAAAAAAAATATTTATGTAGTATATCAACCATCTGGTATCCACAACACGAGCCTATAGTTGCTTACTGTGGAACTAGATGACGCTGTGTGTATGTCTAAGGGTATTTATTATTATTATTATTTAATCTAATATAACAATAAATTGTTCCTTAATCATTATTTACGCCAGCAATGGTCTTCAAATATACACGAAGATAGTGTAATATATCTCCGACTAACACATGGAGACTTTTTATCACGGAAACCTAAATGGTTTCCTGTGCGGTTAACATAAATCATAAACGGTGCTGCCAAAACCTCTGTCGGTAGGCGGTAATAACCATAACTTTAACCACAATTTTGGCTGAATATTTTAGTGATATAATTATTTTGTTTAGTCCACATTATGAACACATACTTTAGTCCGAAATAAAGAAGGCTTACACTGCCAAAAAATTTTTCAGTGACGATGTTAACAATGCATTTTAATGGCCGCCTCCGTGGCTCAATGTAAACAACATTGGGTTTACAATTTAGAGGTCGCGGGTTCAATCCTCAGCGGGGTACATGTTTAAGTACTCGGTTTGGTTGGTGGTAGGGCATTTTAAATGTCCGCCTGGCTAGCTACCACCATCTTACCTAAATCTGCCGCCAAGCAGCAATGTTAATAGCATTGTTGTGTTCCGATTGTAAGATATAAGATAGCCAGTCCCCCCAAATGTGTTGGGGTTTCCGGGTCAGTACGCTTCCACCTTCGACCGCATCTTCACTTAATATCAGGTGTCATTGAGGTCAAGTACCATGTGCATAAAAAAAAAGAATGGCTAGTGTCGTAATCGTCTACGGAAGCGGTGTAGCGCCCGCTACGCTGTAGCAGTTGCCTACATGGCATCTCATTACATTTTCTTGGAATAAACCTAGATGATATCCTCCGTGTTGTAAAAAAAATGTAAATGTTTTATAATGCATATTTCTGTAATAAAGTTGTGTGTAAAAAATTACTGTTAACAATAGCGTGAATAAATTCGAATGTATTAGAATTTGTTAGAACCTCATGTTACGGTTACTGTGGCATAAGTTTAATTTTCTAGTTATTCTTAGTCTTATAAAGAAGTAGGCGATTTACTTGACGGAAATAAATCCTATCGCCCATGACAACATAAGGCGTCTTTCAATTGAACTCAAAAAAGGGACCTTTTTTGTTGGAAATTTATGTGAGCCATACCTAGTAATTACTTCGGGGAACGCTTGCTTGTTTGTCATAAAGAAAGTATAATAATATCCTGAATCCATTCTTTTTAAGTAACTGTTTAAATCTTTTTATTAAATTCTCTACATTTTTATTTTCAAAAACTTGAGTCCATTTACAGCGATTCTGAGACATGAAAATCATTTTAAGCTCTAAAACTATTCATCTATTATAATCTGTTTTCCATAATTTTATTTGACAAATATTCTTCTAACATATGTATCACTTTCCAGAAATACTGTAACCAGATTTTTAAATTACCATTTTGCTTTTGACAACAGTCGCTTTTGACATAATATGGTATGACCATAGATTTAAAAATCCGAAGTATTATACGACCACAATCACACTTTCCGGAAACTTTATAAATTATGACATAAGTTTCTTGTCTAAATAATCAGGGATGACAGAAATTCGAATTCAGAGCTCTCGCTGATTTGGATCCGTGCACCCTCGGGGCACACCTAAAGTGTTTTTATAAGCCCGAGCCGTCGCACTTATCTTTCACTATATATCACTTATCTATAAGATGTTAATCAAATAAACAATCAAATAAACAAACAAACATCCAAACTTTCGCATTTATAATATTAGTTAGAAGTTAGATGCTGTGAATTTTTTCATGTATCGAGAACCAACCGTTTATCTGGCAGTTGGGCATGTGGGAAATTAGGTATCAGACGAAAATAATAGATTATAGATCAAATCCATTTTTTACTTGTTTAGCTCAAGGAAACTGGTATGCGTCTGAAACTTGTCAGTGATAGCAGTAATGAATATTCAAAAGGACAGTAGTGCTAAAGCACTACGTTTAAAAACGATTTAACAAGTCAAATACATTTCTTTATTACGTACTTAATTTTATATTCTTTATTATTTCGTGATGTTAGTATGTGTATGTAGGTTTATAGTATATATATATTTAAATTATGTTATGTATATATTTCGCAGTAGGTATATGTAATATATTTAGTGTAAGTTTATTATTCAGTTATCTTTTCTTTTTTTATTTGCTTTATTATTCGTTATAGGATTTTTTCTTTTGCACATAATTTACTGCTAAACCCCAAATTTACTAAGTTTCCTATTTCAATGCTCAGGTTGGCTGGAAGAGATCTCTTAAAGAGATAAGTCCACCTTTGTACGTGACCTATTGTTTGTACTTTGTTATTGTAATATTTTGGTGCAATAAAGAATAATTATAATTTTCGCCAATCAAATAAAACAAAATAAATTCAACAGGGGACACTTGACTCTGAGAAAAATATGTTCTACAGAGATTAATATTCCCTAAATGGATCCCTGAAACGAAAAAGTGTTCAAGATCACCTCTCATATTTTTCATCGACCTATCCAACGACATCCCATATGATGGGCTACATTAATTAAAAAAAAAACATTCCCACTTCACGACTATCCTAAAAAGATTTAATTTTATCCTTTTGTCGGCGTGATTAATATCCCATGCTAAATTACAGTTTTCTAGTCACAAGAGCCACTGAGCTAATCCACGGAGAGACAAAGATACTGATAGATATTGCGAAACTATAAGAGTTCCTTATCGACTACGAAACCCTAAAAAGAAAGTGAAAATCTACAGTTAATATAGTTTAAACCAAATAGTTTGCTTCTAAATATCTCTAATAGATTTTTGTTTTTAATTTTCATTAATTTATAAGGCCTACTTATATTAATAAATCAATACTTTCATAGGTGGCTGCTTAAATGGTTCATCGGCAGGAAAGCGTCGAATAGCTGAGAATATTCGCACACACATCACGGCGTCATTTTTTGTTGACACACAAAAGGACTCACCCAATTTTCTCGATCGGAATTTACTCTGTATGGCGTGGGGCTCTGGAGTGGCGGTTTTTGCTATCTCTGCCTTGGTACTCCTTGTGAAGGTATGGGTAATTACATTATTTCTTATCGATTTCTTTATACTATACAGTCGTTGGCATTGCGACTGTAATACTACATGGAATTCCATCCACATCACCTGGATGAGTGGAAGTCTACCACTGTACGTTTCTCAAGAAACTTCCTACCACTTACGACCACCCTGTGGAACGGACTTCCGGCAGCGGTATTCCCGAACGAATACGACATTGGAACCTTCAAGAAACGAGCCTACACCTTCATCAAAGGCCGGCAACGCATTTTGGTGTTGCGGGTGTCCATGGGCGGCGGTGATTGCTTTCCATCAGGTGACCCGCATGCTCGCTTGCCGCCCTCTCATATAAAAAAAAGAAGTAATATTCACGTCACAGTCATAGTAATGTAAATCTATTACACTTAAATTAATTTACCAGTTATGTTAGTTTTTCATTTAATAACACCAAACACATTTAAATTCTATATGTCCCATGTGACCAACCCTCAGGTTGCAACAGAATACCAGTGTTTTGTCCGCCTCGGGCAAATCCACACACTGAGCTGTAGCCTTTTTGTATACTGCGGCACACACAAATACTTGATGTTTCTGTACTTGTGTTTGTTTTAGTTGGATCTCTCATATGTAAAATTTGTTATGTGTGTACATAGATGCAAATATATGCTTATCTATCTAAGTGTAAACTGGCTGCGCGACGTTACGGAAGTGTGTACATAGCGAGACCTAGGACCTAATCGCGCTAAAT
The DNA here is from genome assembly GCA_949316235.1 of Oegoconia quadripuncta. Classification (NCBI taxonomy): domain Eukaryota; kingdom Metazoa; phylum Arthropoda; class Insecta; order Lepidoptera; family Autostichidae; genus Oegoconia; species Oegoconia quadripuncta. The sequence continues at coordinate 15,234,745 of OX438748.1, read as the reverse complement.
TTGAACGAAAATACCAAACTAAACCATAACCAAAAATGTTACGTTACACACATTTCGTAACGCTCCAAACATTTGAACGGAAATTAGCCTAGTATTTTTTAATTCTTCTCCTTCAATTTAAGAGCTATGCTCTTGTACGGTGGAGTAATGAGCTCGTCTCTCTGATTTCCGACGTTCACTATTGCACCGCACTGGTCTAATGAAAGGAGGGTCATGCTGGATAACGTGTCATCGTATAACCATCCAGTCTTCTACACCGATTTAGTGGCGACCCGACATAATTGTCAAGCCTTTAGGAAATTTTGCCACGATTACTATTGGCATTATTATTCGCGGTAGCCTTTTGCTTCCTAAACATTAACACTGACTGCGTTGTGGCGCTGTCCGTGGTGTATCAAAACAGGGTGTCAAGCATAACTTGATCCCCTTCCCCATATGTTAAGGCGGGTAATTCACCATTTCTGTCACTTGGTCAAAGTAATTGCGGCCAGGTCTTCCCTTTCCTCTCTCCTTTAATCTTTCCCTAAATTATTTTTTAATACTCGTGGTAAATTCTATATGTTTTGCGTTTGGTTTCACTTACGGAACGTCAACCATTTAATCGTTCAGAAAAAAGGCTCGATATTATTTCTTACATCAGCTTTAGCTGATTGGTTTACCAAATCTAAACCAAAATCATAAACATTCCGTTCGAATGGTAAAATCGCTGTAAAATAGCGCGATTGGTTCGTTATAGTACTCTATTGCCTAATCGAAATCTAATCAAGGAGTTAGGCTCTAATTTTTTATAACTTTTTTGAAACGGATTATGAAAATTAAAAAAAATATTGGAAATAAGATGTAGAATGTAAGACAATTAACAGGTTTGCATTATGTTAGCCAATCCAATTTAAAGTCCTTGGATGTGCATTGTTTTATTTATTATTCAAATTTCTTATAGAAAATTGGCTATTACATTAATACGATGCAGACAGAATACGTCTTTTGAGATTAAAACGTTTGTTAATTTTTTTTTTGCTGGTATTTCTGTCTCTTACAAAGTGTCTCTATTTCAGATAAGGCAAAGAAGAAGAAAGCGACGCCACCTATTCCCAAAAGCAGAATACTCCCAACTTACAACCGTTGACGAGGACCTAGTCCCTATGACGTCACCAACCACAATTCTAAAGGTGACACCTACCGAAAACATACCCGTAAATGTACACGAAGAACCAACATAGCAATGTAAAAGAAACCTTAAGTCAATATAAGTAGTATAAAATTTACACCGCAGACTGATATGTAGAAGTTTGACATATACATTTTTATTATGTAAATATATTGAGATGAAATGTTTAAAATATCTGTGGTTATATCTTCTTGTGTTTGAAAATAATCGGTGATGGAAATATTTTTCCTACAGTAAATAAGACTTGTCATACCCAAGTGAGGTTAGAATATTTTGATAAAGTAATCACTGAAAATAAAATAAAAATTTAAATCAAATTCGTGTACGTCCCCCAAGCTATTAAGGCCACAGCTGCTATAGATTGACCCTGCAGTGTATTTGTGTTGATTAAAAATATAATTTATTTATCTTGTATTATTGTTTATTAGTCTTTTATATAAACATAAAAACTCCGGTCAGCTGATGCCAAAGACACTCGAGATATCATTGACCTCAAATACACTGATCTACCTATCTCTAATGGTCAACAAACTTCGATTGAATTATCAATCAAATAATATTTTTGTTCATTTTGAAGAAAATGCAGAGTTAATCTATACCAGCGGAAGACCATATGGTTTCCAGGAATTAAACGTATTTGATATCTACCTGCATGATAAAAATTCAAATATTAATAAGGATCGTAAAGGACCCCTAATTTTGACAAACCTATCAGATGACGTCACGTAATTCTGAGCGTTCTATGGGTGTGTGATAGCAGATGCATAATTTAATATGAAAACGCTCAAACCATTTTCATAACATCGCTGCCGCCATACTGCCGTTTCTGTTCACTCGACAAATGTTAGCAATGCTCAAGAGAGACTGAGAGATGCGCGGGTGAATCACAAGATCAACTTACTAGGTGAAGATTGGTGTCGAATAAAAGCTAATCTTGGAACATGCTTAAACAAAATTTTGGCTAATATAATTATTTTTGACAGTGAACACATAAGACGGGTGATATGATATTTTAATGCTGGCAGTTTAGTTCTTACTAAATGCATCCTCAAAGGTTTTTAGGGAGCATGATGACTGATTAAAGTTGTTTGAGCTTATGATTTCTGAAAGATATGATAGGACTAAAATATCACAAAGTCCGTTTAAAGAAGAATAGACTGGTAATAACTTAGTTTTAAACGAGTGCTAAACGAATCAACGCAATTGTCTATTCAAGCTCGAGTTGTCATTTGTAAAGACATAATCGATCGACCTAAGTTTTGATTTTTATTGAAAACAATAAACACAAAGTGAATTAGAGCTGATTTTTTTTTTTTTTTTTATTAAAAACTGGTTTCGCGTTAGACTACAATCTCACCTGATGGAAAGTGACGATGTAGCCGAAAATGTATCACGCGCACCCAGTAAATGCCTATTTTAATTTTGAAATTTTAAAATAGCTCGAATTTGGTACAATGTTTTTCGAAATTTGTTCGTTAGTATGGAAGACTTCGGATGAGACTTAATTTAAGTTTATGTGACTAATAAAACATGTCAAGGACTAAGACCCAGTATAACAGTGTCAAAATAGATGTTTTTGATATCCCTAAAAGTGTATTGTATATTAGTGTGTATATTAGTAAATTTACTAATATATTTCAACCTGTCAAACCCATTTTCTACTTTCTATAAATAAAGATTGCTGGATGATAGTTGTAGTCTACAAGTGTGCTCAGTACACTAATAATGTCTTGGTCAAATTAAAGAGCGCAGTCATCGTTAGTATGCAGTATTGTGTCTCCTGAATTGATTTCTTTAAAAAGCTAATTAGCTTTAGCTAAATATACATTCTGCACTTCGAATTCAGTAAACATATAACTTACCAAATAATGTTAAGATCGTCGGAAAAGAATTTTGCGGTTTTTTAAATGAATAATATTTTCGTGATATTTCTCTCGAAGAGCGCCGAGCTCGCTGCGTCTCTTTTATGTATAGTTAATCGGACAGTGACAACAATGCCCAAGGTCAATAGTAAACAATATTTTTGTAATATGATTGTCGAACCATGCGGGCTCCGAGCTCGCTGTGTCTCTTTTATGGTAAGTTAGGACAGAGACAAGAATACCCAAGGTTAATGGTTGTTATCAGCCATATAAAACAAATAGACCACAGAGCCCGCAGTCGAGTTACGAGTAGTCTGGTTGCCAAAATTTTGCATAAACTGCATACAGCTGTCATGAAAGTTCGCAATTTATGATTATGAAATGAGATAATTCTAGCTATTACATTTTACGACGTCAACATTATTAAAAGAGAGTTCTGTTGTATCATATCACAGGCGAGCCTTTTAATTAGATTATACACCCCTTTCACTCCTGTTTCCGGTTGGGGTAGGCAGAGACTATTGATTTCCACTTGCAACGATCCTGATGTACTACTTTTGCTTCTTCCACTCATATCAAATGCTTCATACACGCTCGTCGGTTAGTGGTTGACCATACCTGACCTTTTGTGAGTACGTAAGTCACTTGAATAACGTACGTCCTTCTTGGTCGACCTTTACCGACCCCTCCATTCACGCTTTCGTTATGTATTTTATTGTCAGTGCATATTTCGAATATTTTGAACTTGAAACTTTTTTAGGCTCAATTAACTGATAATGACAGATCCTTCGGTAGAGTGTAATAGGGGTACCTACCTCGAAACAATATCGAAGACATATTCTGACACAGATATAACTTTACAGCCGCATAATACAATCTAAGTTTTCTCAAGAAATCATCAATGTTATTCAGTAGTATACTGTTGAACTCAGTAATTGCTGTAAGTAAAGAAAAATCTAAAAATATCTGAAAACGTTCAAGATTTCCTGGGAAAAAATAATTTGTATTATACAGCTCTATTATATATATCTCTAAGAACTATATTCTTTCTGTATCAAATTGCAACTAAACTAGTGAACGAACGCGAGCCTTTTTGCTCAGTCAAATGAGATACCATCACAACATATAAGCGATACCTCGTGATCTCACTTTACCAGAACTATACACAATCATCCTCAGCCCGTAAACACCCGACTGCATGAATCCTTCCCTCGTATATGAGGGAGTATGGGCCATAGTCACCACGCTGGTCCAATGCGGGTTGGGGACTTCACATGCATTTTTTTTCTCAGGCATGCAAGTTTCCTCACGATGTTTTTCCTTCACCGTTTAAGAGCATCGGATAAATGCACATAAGTAAATTAAATTTAAACTCATTGGTGCATCGCCTGCCTGGGAATCGAACCCGGATCTCCTAAATTAGGAGACCGCGTTTTAACCGCTGAGCCACCGACGCTCTATAAACAATGTTGCAAAGTAAAAAACTGTTTTTATTTTTCTATTTGTAACGTAGACATTTCTCGTCGTTCCCTTTGTTTGTTGACTTTGTGTAAAAACTTTGGTGAGCTTCAAGATGAATTGCGCGGTTCCCGCGAGAATAGAATTTAAATATGAATGTGTGCTCAGAGTCTCATTCGAACCGTTTGTAACTCGACTTGAATAAGTTTTTCAACAGCGATGAAACATTAATAGAATAAGAAATTCGGACTAAATTAATATGTTATGGAAAATTCAAAAGATTGGAAGGTTATTGAATTATCTATTTAAGGACGAGCGCCGGACTTCTAGAAATATTATGATTGTTTAAAACAAGCATTAAATTGTTTGACATAAATATACTAATTACATTTATAACTTTTAGAATTTTAATAATTGTTGAATAGCTCTATTATTTTAACATTATATTTTATCAGTGTTTGTATTCTATCGAAATTTTGGACGACATAACTCGTATATCTCTCCACCATTTTCCTCTGAACATTTACGTTTAAATTCGATAAGAAGCCATGAATTCCATTATTCTACCGAGTTTACTTAATGAAGTTCATGGTATACTCACAAATTACATACCTATGTATAAAAACATGGGACATACTTCGTCGAAATTTCACCTATAAACTATACAATATTCAATGTGAAATTTGATACCAGTATTTCTAAAAGTTATTTCATTGGAAAGCTTTGCCAGAAACGAACCTTAGCATGGTGTAAAAACTTATTGGATCTTCAGAACATTCTTTTAAGCATGTAAGTTTTATACTACCAGATATGTTGATTATGCTACATTGGCAAAAGAAAAAAACAAGTATTAAATCATATTAATATAAAACCTGACTTCACTTAAAGCATCTTAAAACAAATTAATAGTCACAAAATTTATGATTTTCCAACTGAGTTTAATATCTCCAATTTAAACTGTCAGTGTCATCATTTACAATTATGGACCAGTTTATATTACACGTAAAGCTTCAAGGGACCCAAAACTATTATCCACTTGTTTGTATTTTATTGTATCTTAAAATTACTTAGGCATTTGTTTAAAGTTTATGAAGCCCTGCTAAGAACGTTCTCGCAAGATTATATGTATAATACCCAAAGATCGCGTGGAAGAGATCGCTTTTAGTGATAAGGTCGCCAAATTATACATTCTATTCTTACCACTTCTCTGAAATTTTCTTTTCTGTTGTGCAATAAAGTGTATTTGTATTGTATTGTATAATTATGTGCTAGATTATTACATCCACATAATTTGCAGATATTCCATAATTAAATGGCTGAGCGATTTGATCTATCCCGTTGTAACAATGTAGTTTACCAAAGTACCTATGAGCAAAATTCGCCATGCTCATATTCACCGTTTGCCTCCAAAATATCAAATTTGTATCTATGCAACTTCATTCTGCAAATTATCTATTTTATCCTTGGCCGGGGCACTGCGCTCCCAAATTGACTAACTTACATTTTCTTCAACATAATAAATGCAAGTTAAGTGACTTATTTATGTGATTTTTTGACTAAAACTTCTGTAATAATTTCCATAAGATTAAAAACTTGTCATAATAAATCGTTCTTGTTTCTTGTACCTAAAAGGATACGCTCGAAAAATCACATCTTTTTGTTAAATATTGAAGAATTTATTGATATCAAAACTCAGCTATTTCTTCTCAAATAAATAACCTGAACGTGTACCGTAATGTAGAGCATCATTTTATACTCATGTGCTAGGAAATGTACCCTCTTTTCTCAGTAGGTAGTTATACCAATAGGAATACTGGGAATTTTATACTCAATATAGACTCACTAGTAGGACTGTGGTAATCAACACTATTTATTAATTCCATTTTGTCAGGTTCGAGGTTCAATACATGATTTAACGAATTTATTAGATTTTCTTAAAAGGTTTAGCTTTAGCGATTTATAGTCCAGTAAGCGAACGATTTTTGCTTCCGATAATTTTAAAGTTACAATTTTCTTGCGCATGGATAGAATACTGATCTATAATAAAATAAAATGGTTACTTTAAGTATGGTGTAGCTATTTAGTTATAAAACGTACCATAACGTGAGTATAATGTTAAATTATAATTTCCACTTTAATCTTTATTGCTTCTCAGAAGATACTTGGAATTCTGGTGCATGTTTTCTAAGAAAACGAACAATAATTCGAAAAACTTCTTCCTGGAAAATATCACAATTTAACAATTAATTTTTAGAAAATAAAAAGTAGCTAACGATTAATATCTTCTAGGACGCAATGAAGTTCACTGAGGCAATTTAACTTGATACTGTAGGTTTTATAACTAAATACTTACACTCTATCTAAAACAACCTACCAATTAGTTATAAAACTTTTTGTTCTGTCTCTGACAGGTATTACATCTATGTGCAAAAAATTATTAACTTAAGATTATGGGAAGTTACACCCCAAAATTTTATGTACCCTTACTGGTCTGTCAAATTTTGTCTCCCAACCGTTTCACGTTATAGACGTTACATGTGTTTTCATATAGAGATTAATGTTACATATCCTGAATGTGTTGTTTTTATTAATTGGATTCATTAAAGATGACGCAATTTTACTATGGTGTAAATAGAATAGAACTAATCAATTAATAATGTATGTAAACAATACTGAGATTGTGTAAATATGTAAATATTGACATGTGTAAATATATCGATGGTTTTTATGACGGGCATTTCGTTGTTTTATTTGCGTAATCTCAGAATCAAGAATTTGTTGAAATTTAAACTCGGTTTAATACTTGTAACTACCTAACAAGCCAACAAGCCTGATGGAATTCACAGCAATCCCCACAAAATATGTTTGCACTTTATGCGAGGATGACAGATGCGTTGTCACTGATTCTGATTCCTCTCCATCTGATTCTCGCTCACTCGACATTTCAACGTCCATAGCTTCGCCACTCTTGCACTTGCTCATTTGTGTTAAAGTGACAAACATAATGATGTCCATCGACATTCAAATTTCGAACGCGTGAAAATCACTGCCCAGGGCGTTCATTTTTTTTTAACTATTAACTCGATACGCGTTTGACCACAATCTCAACTGATGGAAAGTGATGATGTGGCCGAAGATGAAACTCGCTCAGTAGTTACCTATTCATCCTGCTCTTGAAGTTCCCAGGTTGTAGGATTCATGAAAGACTGACGTCGGAAGGGATTTCCATGCCTTGGCTGTTCGCATTATGAATGAAGTGTCGAATCAGTTAGTGCGAATGTTCGGTATGTTAAATACATACGGTTGATTCTGTAAACTACTTGTGCGGCTCGCGTCCGAATCTGCGGTGAGACTTCAAGTGGCCATGGACATGACTGCAAGTGTTTTTGTCATTTGAGATCTCACCATTCGATTCGGATACCAGTTGTGTTTGTGAACTTACGGAATCACAAAGTAGACTACAATATACAAGTCTACGTACTCGTTTGACTTTACGCATTCAGAGATATACTTTGTAAAGAAACACGGTATTCACAACATGAGCCCGGAAGATAATAAATGACGCCCTTGATAAATGAAGCGAATGTCCAAGCCTGGCGGCCATACTCTGACAGAGGGTTCCCGAGATAGCGCTAAACTTGTTGACAAACTTCCGGAGGTGTTAGATACAATCCTGGGTTAGTTAGTACCTACATAACGAATGACAATTTACCTGCGAATCATGCAACGTCTTTGGTAACTATCTCGTTAAGTTACCATCAAAGAAAGATCTGTGCTATATACTTGACATACATGGGCATTGCTAAAGTCGGACCATTAACCTAACCGGACGCTGAAACCTGCAAAATTCTCATAAAATACTAATAATGTGACCAGCTAAAATAGTGATGTTGTAAATCGATAGAACGGAATGTGTCGATGTTTCAGACAAGTGTAACTTTTATTAGTTATAAAGTATATGCTTACAGATAAAAGTATAGCATACAGGATGAAAAAATTCAATGGGCCCTGAAGGAAAACCACTTTAAATCTTGAAATATTCCTTTATTAAAAAAAAAACAAGACTGCATTCAAAGATTTGTCTATCTGGATACCTCTCACTATACCAATATAGAGCTATATTGAAATTCATGTTTGAAATGAGAACTTTCTTGAATGAGAAAACCGGTACTGTCAAGAAATTCAAAGAGATGTCTTAATAATCTTAATCTTAAAGCTTGAGATGAAACTGGATATGTACTTTGGAACGCGATTGTACACTAGCGATACCAACATACATAACATACCAAAATTTATCTAGAATATGCATTAACTTTGCCAGGTGGTTCCTTTCGAACTGAACACCTTCAATATTACGGAATCAACTCCAAAATTGTGAAGAAACACCAGTGTTTGTTACATATATTTCTTGTCGAATAGATCACTGTAGAACAGCTGATTTCCTTTACAGTGACACTTAGTTTGGTGACGAAACTTTCTGAGAGCCTTCTCCCCGGAGAAGCCCTCGATGTTGCCGATCACTGCTGTCACTGTAACTACCACATTGAATTTGGTCATCCTGGACTAGTCTAGATATTTCCAGAAAGCGGCGCGAAGAAGCACCTGATGTTTCTTCGTTCGGGCGTTTGGCAGATGCGGAGAACTCAGGAAAAAATGGAGTTAGCCAAGTATGAGTTTTGCACTAGGTATGGTGTACTTGTTGTCGTTTCCATTTTCTTGACCTAAAGAGTCTCGATGTTGTTACTTTTTTGGGCTAAACACGGCTATTGATACGATGAGGAAAAGAAGTAGCAGCTATTGTAAAATATGGCTAAAAGATCGTCACAAGCAACCATTGACTTTTTTTATGCTCAAACGGGTTAGCGCTTGATCCAAATTACCTGATATTAAGTGGAAATGAGGCCGAAGTTAGAAGCACGCTCACCTGGATCCCTCGACTTATTTTGGGGGATTCTATCTTATCTCTAACAACTGAAACACAACAATGCTATCAATATTGCTGATTGGCGGCAGACTTAGATAACTTGGTTGTAGCTGGCCAAGCGGACATTTCAATCACCTGTCCAATCACCAACAAAAATGAGTACCTACTAACATGTGCCCTGCTGGGTATCAAGCCTGCAATCTCTGTTTTGTAAACCTTATATTATTTGAGTCGGTTAATTATGGAGAGGACGATGCTCGGCGTTTCAATGAAGATTCAAAAGATTGAAATCGCTAGGCAAACGAAGGTAACTAACATAGTCCAGCGGATTAACAAGTTGAAGTGACAGTGGCTAGGGCACATAGCTTGAAGAACTGATGTCGTTTAACCACAACACTAACATAAAGATCGCAGGAAGTTGCTGAACGCAGGCCGCTTCCAACCAGTCACTTTGGAATTATATGGGGGAGGCCTATATTCAGCAGTTGAAGTGCTGATATGGTAACGATGAAGGCAGTTAAAACGTGTGTGTATTGACTTAGGTACCGGGTCGAAAGGTGGACGTTAAGGATATGATTAGTCCAAAGGTGAAGATCTCTGAGAGTGCTATGGAAAGAGCTGTTAAAAGAAGATGGAATGTTTACTATGTTGTCTGAGGGAGCAATGGGCAGGTGATATTTATTGCAGAACCAATTATCGCTGGAGCAAGCGGGTTCAGTAGTGGAGACCACGCTTAGTTAAATCTAGTTGTAGGACGCCTTCCAGCTCGATGATGCGACGATCACGTCGAGCGGCTGAAAGTTATAGCACATGTAAAGTCAAACAACGGGTCTATGGGACGAAGCGAGACCGTAATAGTCAGTGGCGATACCTTAATATAAGCCTAAAAGCCCAGCATGCCTTTGCCTGAATAAAATACTCAATCAGGAATATTAACTTCAAACTTGTTGATCTTTGTAAGGTACAGAAATTGCATGTGATCCTCCAGATTGAACAAAATAGAAGCAACTAGATATATTTAACTTCATTGACTGCGTAAAACCACAAATCGTTCATCCAACATGTCTCGGGCTTGCCTTACTCTGAAACCCTAGGCACGCCACTAGTAATAGTATGCCTTGACTTATTAAAGTCGTTATTTATCATACTAAGCAGACAATAGCTATACCATGGCTTCCGTCAAAGATCCTTGACGTCGGGATTTAAGAGGTTGTTAACTTAAGTAAAGTGCTCTAATAATATCTAAGCTCAATGACAACATACAGTCTCAAGTGACTTAATATACCAACAAAAGATCTATTTAGTATTACAATCCATTTCGTTCTCTATAGTACCAAAACTTGACCTCACAGTCATAACGCAAAAGAAATAGGCTCTGTTGTTTATATGAAGTGCTTACATCATATGTACGTAGGTATGTATGTATATCTCATAAAAATGACGCCATTAGTGATGCGACAATCAAAACAAATTACCACAGCCTCTGACAACAATACGTAGATTAGACTTATTGTCAAAAAGAACGAAGAGCAGAACGAGCTGCGAGTGCTAAAGATTTGAGTTCATCAGAATTTTATTCACGTACGAAAACCAGTAGAGACAGTTTTCCAATAAGTCAGATTACCTAAGGGTATCGATTGGTATAATAGAGGCTGAACGATAAATAGCTGCGGATGGAAACAACGAACAGGTGGTACGATTGGAAGAGGGACCACGCGGCTTGATACTCTTTGACGAATCGATTGCATATTAACACGTTCATGCACGCATTGCACTTTTGCCAGTGTATGGACCATGGCACATGTTCACTCAATACAAAGTTTGAGGACGTTCATTATCGTACCTCCGTATCGTAACACAAATATAGGCAGAAATTCACGCTAACGTCGCTTGACGTAGACGCTTATCCACGTACTGACACCAGTACGTACAAGATAAGTTGAACGTCGTTTGGCATTCGAGCCGCCATGTCGGTTTGCGCGCTGTTTTAGTGACCGCACATTTGTTTCGTTATAACCTCGCACTCTCGCGAAATCAAAGTAAGTTATTTATTGTATTGAGAGCTTTCTGTAATATTTTAGTAACTATTTTGAATATTTTTTAACGTTATTTATTAAATATACACATATTTAAATTATGTTACTTTATGATATAACAACAACGTCTAAAAAGGTCCATGGCAAAAGCAACCCACTTCGAAGGCTTTTTCCTTAGCTGGCTTTTTATACTTTTTCTTTCCCATCTGCACAATGCACGATTTCATGAATAACGTTATAATGTACTCAAAACACTTACTAAAATATTACAGAAAGCTATGAAAACAATAAATAACTACGTTGATTTCGCGAGAGTGCGAGGTTATAATGAAACAAACGTCCGGTCCCTAAAACAGCGCGGACGCCGACTGGTAACATGGGGGCCCGAATGCCAAACGACGTTCATCGACGCCGTTCATACTTGACATGTACCAAACATGTCAATGTGTGTGTGACTTATGTTTAAGTAAAAAAAATTGATATGCGATGGCGCTAGAAGTTTGGAATTATGACACGATGCAGCGCTATGACGTAGTTGCCTAATATTGGGATCTCACGTGGTTGTACGTTGTGAGTAAAAATCGAGAAATCCCTAAGACGTGATACAACTATATGTCGCATCATTAACATCAGTTTTGGACGTGTAATCACGTTGTTAGCATGAACGTGTTAAGCAAATCGGCCGATTAGATGTGAGATGAGATCCGCCGATTGACGTCGACCGATCTCATTTTCCTGTCGATCGATTTGACATCGATCGTGTATATATGGCAGTTACTTCTGTATTATTGTTAAGTTGTCTTTATTCGAACCAAAGATTTGTTAAAAAGTTCGAACATATCTGCTTCCCAAGTCATTCGAATATTGACAGGGCATTCATTCAAAGAAATTAATAATACATATATGACTTAAAATTTTCGGAAAGATTTAAGGTATCGATTCTATTTAGTACTCTATGAAATGCGTCTTACAACTAAAAAATAATATATTTAGGTGGTTTCTATTAATTGTGTATTAAAGAGTATTTTATTAATAAAACGATATAAATGTCCGCCTGGCTAGCTACCACCATCTTATCTAAATCTGCTGCCAAACAGCAATGTTAATAGCATTGTTGTGTTCCTGTTGTCAAAGATAAGATAGCCAGTTTCCCAAATATTGGGGTGTCCGGGTCAGTACGCTTCCACCTCTAGCCTCATCTTCACTTAACATCAGGTGTGATTGAGGTAAAGTGCTAAGCCCGATGTGCATAAAAAAATGTCAAAGGATCATATCCTTAAATAGTACGCAACTGTCTCACATGTGAAGATACTTAATACTAACATTTAGGTTATTAGTATTAAATTCTGAAAGTTTTGTACTCCTTGGTGTCGATAACCATCCGATAATTCAGAAGATGCTAGATCGATCCATCAACTAAGCATTCTGTGTTTCTTTAGACCAATTGGATACATATATTATTGTTATTTTTTGAATGCTGAACAAAACAGAAATCACAATTTAGTGATATCTTTGACTTAAATTATTTCAAAATCCAAATTTTAATTCCAAATTAAATCTCTTTAGGTGGTAATAACTAATAAATCATACTGCAATAGCAATAATAGAGATAACAACTATTGGTTACGAGGTGTATCCAGTAAGCTGTTATCTTTACAACTATCAAAACACACACATCCAATCATACTATGAATGTCGACTATATTTTCTATAATTCGATTTTGTGCGTACTGCATTATTTTTAATATTCAGAATATTCATTTTTTTTTAATAACATCCCTCTTTTTGCATCGTTAATAATAATAATAAATAATAACAATTTCGGACACTTACACCAATCACCTAGTCCCAAACTAAGCAATGCTTGTGCTATGGTTACTAGATGACGGATAAACATACATAAATATTTATATAAACATCCAATACTCGGGAATAAATGTTCGTATTCATCATACAAACGTTTACCCCTCGCGGGATTTCGCTGATAGGGTGATTATCCACTACCCCAATCGATCGTCAAATTATCATACATAAACTAAAAATCAACTTGATAACTGCCTAATGTTTGCCAAACGCTCCAGCAGTGTGTTACACATTAACTCCGGAGATAAACACTCTCGCATCCGAAATACTCATACGTCTTCTAGAAGGGGACAAATGCCGTGAGAAAATAAGCCTTATTTTTGCTCGGTGCAACTTGGGAATACTGGAATAAGAGTTAATACGATTGTGGAATGTTACCAGAGTTCTTAATTTCTAGGATTCCGTAACGAAATTGTAAAAAAGAAACCTGTATGTTGTCACTTCAACGTATACAGGATTATTTGTAATACACCTGTTTCCTCTTACCTTTTGTCTACGGGACGTTGTACAATAGTAAGCAATTACTGAAAAATAATGTTGAATTTTAAAAAGTCATAGAACAAAATTTAATGTTCCAATTATCGACCGACTGGTGTAGTGGATAGTGACCCTATCAGCGAAACCAACGGTAGCGGGTTCGAATCCCCAAAAGAGGTTTTTGGTGAATTGAAATAACGTAGAGACGAACTGATAAAGGTCGCGGGAAATCGCTGGATGCAGGCCGTTTCTAACCGGTTACTCTGAGGCTCTCAAACCTATGGGTGAGGCCTATATTCAGCTGTCTTGTGGCTGATATGATGATAAAAATAACCCTGTATAAACAATTAATTTCTAGTCCAATAACTTTGCTGTATGATAACGTGATTTAATACGACATCTGCTGACGTGTATTAAGTGCATACCTAAGGTTTCCTACCTACCTATTTCAAATGTACTGTCCTCATACCCAAAGGTTGCGTGGAAGATATAGCTTTTAGTGATAAGGTCGCCAAATTGCACATTCTATTCCTACCACTTTTCTGAAACTGTATGTTCTTTTATGTTGTGCAATAAAATGTATTTGTATTCTATTGTATTGCATTACATTGAAGTGCATTGTATTGTATTGTTTCGGTTGCGAAGCATTTTGCTTACCTGATATAGTGAATGAACTACTACTAGAAGAAGACCAATGAAGCAGTTGGCTATAAAAGTCCATAAATGAACATAAGCATCTCCCATGGCGCTATAGGTCGATATGGACAAATAGTCCAAAGGTCTATAAATATTCTTTTGATTTCTTTATCAAACGTAAACTCTAATTGGTGAGAATGCTGAATGGATGTGTGGTGTGACTAGAATGCATAAGATCAGGAATGAGTATATCAGAGGAAGTCTCCGTGGCTCAATGTAAACAACATTGGGTTTACGATTCGGAGGTCGCGGGTTCGATCCCCAGCGGGGTACATGTTTTAAGTACTTGGTTTGGTTGGTGGTAGGGCATTTTAGATGCCCGCCTGGCTAGCTACCACCATCTTATCTAAATCTGCCGCCAAGCAGCATTGTTAATAGCATTGTTGTGTTCCGGTTGTCAGAGATAAGATAGCCAGTCCCCCAAATGTGTTGGTGTTTCCGGGTCAGTACGCTTCCACCTTCGACCTCATCTTCACTTAACATCAGGTGTGATTGAGGTCAAGTACAAACCCGTCGTGCATTAAAAAAAAAAAAAAAAAAAAAAAAAGTCTAAAAGTGGCGCCAATAACATAAGAATTGAAGAATAATAGGTTAGAAGGTTTGGGCACATTATGAGGAGGGATGAAAGGTACGTAACGAAACGAGTGCTAATTATGAATGTGGCGGATACAGATACTTAATTGGTGGGACTGGCTATTTTATCTCTGACAACCGGGACACAACAATGCTATTAACATTGCTGCTTGGTGGCAGATTTAAATAAAATGGTGGTAGCTAGCCAGACATTTAAAATGCCCTTGTTTACATTGAGCCAGGCGGAGTCTGGGGTCCAAGGTTGCAATAGAGTTACGCAGAGCACCGTTTACCTTAAGTAGGCTCCTTGACGAGTACCACTGATTATCCTGGGTTACAGGAATTACAGTGAATGGCAGGATCTGACGTAGGAATAAATGTGTACCTTGGACCTAGCTAGTAATAAACGGCTATTTATTAAATGCATTATTCCAAAATAACAACGAATTTCTATAGTTGATTTCTACTCTTATCAGTGTTATATACAAGAGTATATAAAAAAACAAAAGGCTATATCTCGAAACAAAGGAGAAACAAATGAAAACAGCGAGAGATTTATTCTAAGCGGTCGCTAAATTAACTCCAGAGATGTTATTCGTTCCCTTTTTATTATTTAACACGAGGACCTTATTTTTTATGCACAAAGCTGAAGCTTAAGGTCATGAATGGTCATATAAAGGACGTGCATGAGCTTGGGGCTTCCATAATATTGTTTCTAGTCTACCAACTTTTTAAACGACTCAAAAAACAGAGGAGGTTTACATTTCCGTTTTAAATTTTTTAATATTTGTTACCTCAGCACTCTATCATTTATAAAATCGATTTAGTATTGATAATAATATGAGAAGAATATAGATATAAAGTGTGTTTTTGCATGTGTTCTAGGTATGTAAAAAATTGTATGTCAGTTATACATCAATAATTTTATTTTTATTTTATTGATAATACAGAATCAACAGCATCATTATAAAAAATATTACACGAATTTTTTTAGCCAAAGTCATGCCCATTACAGATTCTCATTTTTCATTACAATTCTTTTAAAAAAATAATTAGGTGGAAAGTCACTATTAAATAATAATCATTATACAATCTAGAGGTAAAAGTAAATAGTGAGACAAACTAAGTAATAATAAATAATTTAGTCAATAAGTAATATTACAATTAAAAATTGGTCCAATAATTCAATCAATGTCAAATAATCGTCGTATGTATGAATTTCGCAATGTCGTGTTTTGTGTGTGTGAGTGTGTGTGTGTGTGTGTGTGTGTGGTTTGGGAATATTATATAAATTATAAAATTTGTGTGTGTGTGGTTTGGGAATATTATATAAATTATAAAATTTCACATCTATGTAAAATTAATAGAGATTTATACATCGCCTTAGAATGAATAAGATCAGGAATGAGTATATCAGAGGAAGTTTAAAAGTGGCGACAATAACAGAAAAGTTGAGGAGTATAGGTTAGCACTGTTTGGGCCACTATGAGGAGGGATGAAAGTCACGTAACAAGACGAGTGCTAAGTCGAATGTGGAAGGATACAGAGGTAGAGGAAGACCGAAGAAGGTGTGGGTAGACTGTGTGAGGAATGATATGTGTGTGACAGGGCTGAGTACGAAGATGACGGCTGATAGAGGAGAGTGGAAGAGGATGACATGTTGTACCGACCTCACCTAGAGTGGGATATGGGCAGAAAAATGAAAAATGATGACATCGCCTTAATTCAACTTGTTTTTATGGAGTGACTCGGGGTTTAAAGAGAATATAATTTGCGACCCTACCTTGTGCTCTTGGCAAAAGATTTTTCACACGGAACAAAGAACTTGTTTAATTCAAATCTGTTTTTAAACGTGACGTGAATACTTTTTGGACAATATTAACTAGATAATTTTTAACCCTCGACGTGTAAGCTGGGTATGAAAAGGGGCAGCGCCGATGACGGACTTTTTGTAGGTCAGACAAAAAATCCAAATCGGACAATCTTGATGGGAGGATGGAATGTATAGTATGCTGCAATACCACACACGGTGAACAAAAATGTGCGGCCTACTAAAAGTCCGTCGTCTGCGCTGCCATTTTTCAAAAATATCTAAATAACTTCGTTGTTTTTCTAGAAATAATGGAACTTGTACATTTCGGTGGCATTATACAATTTTTTGGGATATAAATTATAATGACAGGTAAAAGCAGTCTCTGCGTATGATAATGAGGATTTCTCGACGTGACGCCAAAATGCTCTCTTAAAATATTAAATAACTTGACGACGGTTTGACGTTTAACGACCGGTTGGTGTAGTGGATGTGACCCTGCCAGCGAAACCAACGGTTGCGGGTTCGAATCCCGCGAGGGGTAAATGTTTGTGTGATGAATACGAACATTTATTCCCGAGTCATGGATGTTTATATAAATATTTATGTATGTTTATCCGTTATCTAGTATCCATAGCACAAGCTTTGCATAGTTTGGGACTAGAATATTCATTTTATTTATTTATTTATTTAACTCTTAAACTACAGTGGCACTTTCTTTTTCTTTGGGCACTATTTGACACTTTCAGCACAGTTTTTTGACATTAGCAAAATAGCTGAATTCTACTTTGTGAATTCTAGGATCACACACATTCTAGTAGTCCTTTGTTGCGAGACGGTTCTTGTTCATGTTTGATGAAAATCTGTTCAGCCATTACATAAATACTTATTGCGCACGGGAGTTCACCGCAAAGTTCGGCTATGTTAGCCATCTTCGAGCGCACCAGCGCCAAACCGATTATGAGTCAAAGTGCGATGGTCGCTATAGCTGAAATCGGTCGGAAGCATCATCACACACATACATACCTTTATTCCAAATGGGGCGGTTGGACATATCCCAAACATTAAGTGTTTAATCCTTGAAGCAACATTCACGTTTCACATTTTAAAATATACAGAAATACACACGTGATAGAGGGTGACCCCCATCGCCATTATAACGTGCAAATCTGTAGATGTTTTTTGGTGGAAACTCAGGGTTCAAATCATAATCACAGTTGATTATTATCCTCCTATTCTAGAAGGCTCAAAAAGCTGCACTGTATCCCAGAGGTGGATTCTTTCCCCATACCGTCAGAGAGAGGTACTTCTATATAGTTTTGATTCTTCAGTACTATCCACTTAATAATGTTAATTTATTAATTGAAATTGATTTGGTCAATTATTCAAAGCATGTCTTACATAAATCATGAAAATGAAGCACTAGTGGCGCAGTCGCATTCTTTTTTTTTATGGTTAACTGGATACGCGTTTGACCACAATCTCACCTGATGGGAAGTGACGATGTGGCCGAAGATGAAGCACGCGATCTCAGTAGATACATGTTCGCCCTGCTCTTGAAGATCTCAAAGGTTGTAGTATTCGCTATTCGTTTTCGATTAGCGAAGTTAAACAATGTCAGGCACGGTCACTCTTTGGATGGGAATCGAACGTTTTCATGCTCCGGAGGGCACGTTAAAGAGTCTGTCCCGGTTGTTTTTAATTAGGCGGCTTATAAACACTGACTGTCCGGAGGCCACTACTTTGACACATATCCTCTCCCAGTGGTTGTCATAGCGTTTTGTCACAGGGTAGGCAGAATGATAAAATTTGCTATTAAATGAGAAAAATACAACTACAAAATATAACTTACTCTTATAGCAATCTTTTTTTCTTTTTTTTTTTATCCACAACGGGTGAGCACTTGACCTCAATCACACCTGATGTTAAGTGAAGATGAGGCCGAAGGTGATAGCGTACTAATTCGGAAACCTCGTCTTATTAGGGGGACTGGCTATCTTATCTCTGACAACCGGAGCACAACAATGCTATTAACATTGCTGCTTGGCGGCAGATTTAGATAAGATGGTGGTAGCTAGCCAGGCGGACATTTAATATACCCTACCACCAACCAGAATATGCCCTATAATCCTCGCAACTGTTTAGATCTTAGTTTGTGCTCACCGGATAGGTGACCAGCCATCCTGACATCAGAATGGCTGCTCACCGCAAAAAGTAGTCTATATAGCTTCCAAAATGCGTAAGTAGCAACTATTTAACGAATGGTAGCAACTAGTAGCAACTAGGTAGCAACTCTCTAGAACCATTTCGAAGCTGAATACGAGTGGTGACCAGCCATCCTGACGCTAACATGAATCAGCTGTCTTGACAATGCATTTCGAGGAAAGCCTATAATTTTCTTGGATGGCACGTCACTGCCCTCTCCCGGTGAGAAGAGGCTGTCCCAATAGTGGGGATGTAAAGCTGACAATGATTAAGCATGAAATACAACTAGTACCACTCAACTGTTCCAGACGTTATTTACCTTAGCATTTAATTTGTTCTTATACTCACTGTGGCAGGTATTGGTTATAGATATCGTTTGTACATGAATGACCATTCTGAGAAATCTGAGATTTTTTTATTATTTGACCACAATTTTACCTGATGGAGAGTGACGATGTCGCCGAAGATGAAGCGAGATCTCAGCAGATGCCTATTCACCCTGCTCTTGAAGATCCCAAGGTTGTGGGATTCAAGAAAGACTGGCGCCCCAAGGGAGATCCATGGTGTTTATGAACTAAGAGTCGAAGCGCTTAGTGCGAATGTCGGTATGTTAACTACATATGATTAGAATCATAAATGGAAGTTATAGTACTTAACAAGTGAGCCGCTTGTTCGTTTGTCGGCTTCCTAAAAACAAAACATGTAATGTAATGAACGCCACAAAATTATTTATAACAACGGTCTTTTGCCAGTTTACGATGTTTTTATAAGCATATAAAATTACCTCCCCAGTTCTGGGCGAAATTATTTTTCAGCAATTAAAAATTTTAAAGCCCGTTACAGTACCGGCCACGTTTCGGCCATGGTGATGGCCTAAATTAAAATTTATATTTCACTTGTTTTCTTTAAATATTTTCCTTCTTAATTAAGATAAGGGTGTGTCTGTCCGTCTGTCGTTTGTAAAGCTTTAGTAAGTTTCTTTTTGTTTGGATATTTGAGGAGACATTTGAGAGAAGTCAATTAAAAAGTTTCTGATTTGATTTGTGAAGAAAAACGTTATCTTATTTAAAAGAGGAACGTCAAAGCCTTATTATACTGAGAGATAGGTATATCGTTTATGAACATCTGTGGCTATGATTCAATTCAATTCTTTATTGCGTTCCATAATGTAGGTATATATAAGTGGTGATACAAAAACAACGTTCATTACGGTACCAATGTCAGGTATAATAATTAGGAGAGAGGAGGACGATTGTTACGTTAGGTTCATTATATTACATTATATTTATTTATTAGGATCACCTACAGGACCTACAGGTTTCATTAGTGAAAATAATTATAATAATGTATTGTTTTAATGTATGTGCCAATAACAGGTGAACACAGTATTAATTACTCGTGGCTACAAAAAGACACAATTTTTAACACAAGCGTGATATGTGATATCCGATCACCTTGGAAGTTTGGAAGATTGTAGTATATTACAAAAATACATTAATTCATATTAGTTTATCGTTTAAATATTCATCAATTGTATAATAACATTTATTAAGTAAGAATGGCTTTTATTTTTTAATTAGAGAATTGTCATTTGTTTCCTGTTTTATTGATTCAGGTAACTTACTAATGATAATAATGAAGGAGTTTAGGGTTGTCTTACACTTTTTAGGCTATTGCTAGAATGGATATTATAGTCAACAGCCTTATCTATGGTTCAGATGACCCCTTTCCTATGATACCCATAATTGTAGTCCCCGATTTTTTGGTTATTTTGATAAACTTCAAGTCATAATGGCCGCTCTGGTCTATTCTTTGTGACGTCACCTATATCCTATGACACTTGAACTGTCACGACAAATCTAACATTATCTAAATTAAAATCTATCCAGTAGCAGATTGGGTGCTACGAAGTCCTCGAAATGGTTTTTTTTTATGAATGACTGAAGAATTTAATGATTGAAACAACATCCACGATTTTCCATATGAAATATACAGAAATGCACACTTCAGCCCATCGCCGTTGAAACGTGCAAATCTATAGATGTTTTTGGTGGAAAGTGCCTTAGTCGCATTTTACCATACAGCACTAAACCTATACAGCTACAAATCTGTTTCACAAAATACCTATTCTAATTAACATTATAATAAATAACGAATCAAACAAACTACAGTTTTGCCAAACTCTGGAGCTTTGGTTCATCCAATTTACATGAAACCGTACTTCCAAAGTCGCCAACAGGATAATTGGGCGAGTTCTAGGGAATTGATTAAGTCTCTGAATTTGAACTATGTGATAAATTGGTGTGATAAATAATTAAATTGGAGGTCCCAACTTCCAATCGCGGAGGGAGGCGTAGGCTTGAGTCAGGGTCTCGCGTAGGTTGATAAGGAACTTTATGACGAAGCAAATTATTGTACCGATATTTCTCGAGGTCATAATAGCATGCATTCGTGTCACTGCTGGGAATCTAACACCTAACTCAAAGCTATGACGATACCAATGCACTATACGTCTTTGTCATTGCATTAAGATATGACAAGGACGGGCAGTACATTGATATTACAGGCTGATATAAAGAAATGTATGTTACATGTCAGATGTTACAACAAGTAATGCTCTCTATATTCTACCCTGTTATAACGAGACCGTATGTCCCATTTTGAATGAGATAGTCCCATTTTGAATAAGATAGTCCCATTTTATAACCACTGATGAAAAACGACGGGTGTTATGTATGTGTGTGTGATATGTGTGCGTCCAGATATGCTGAGCTGAAAGAGGGTGAGGTGGCAGCCGGTGGCAATGTAATAGAACGTAGTTTCACATTATATTAGGTCCTTACCTATGAAATTGGCGTTTTGTATGAAGAATTTTATTAATACTGTTTTCTCCATACAAACATTTTTTAATTTTTTTTGGGAACGGCAAATCCAGATTTAGCTAAACTTTGTGTGTATTATCGGATAACATGAAGTTAAATATAGGCAGTGTTTATTTTTAAAAGTAACCATTTATAAAAGTTTCTGCGAATCTAAGAAATAATATGGGAAGCTCATGAAAAGAGCTGTGTTCAAGTTTTTTTTATTATGTGATTTAGCTCAGACATTAAAAAATATTTCATGTGAAACCTTGAAAATTTATTCTATTTTCCAAATAAAAAACAAATTTGGAAATATCTATAGAATCGTAGGAGTTGGAACCCCATCAAATCAAATCAAAAATGCTTTATTTTGTAGGTACACAGAGTACACTTAAAACAGTCTGATGTTACATTTTCCCCTGAGAAGAACAAGCAAGAAACTCGATCTCGATAGGTTGATCTTCTAAAAAAAAGGTTGTTATATTACAAAAGGGGCACAATAATATTTCATTATTAATTGTGAAATGCCTGGTTATGCGAACGTGCTGGTTATCTCCATGAATGTTTATCATCTAAATAATCTGATATTTTATAATATGCTTTCTTAATAAGTTTCTGTTTTACAGTATCTTCAAATTTATTGAAAGGAAGATTTGTATATCAACAGGAACCTTATTGAAAAAGTGTATACATAACCCTTTGAATGAATTACTGACTTTGCGGAGGCGACTTATGTGACCTGCAAATTTATCTTTATTTCTTGTATTGACATAATGTTTATCACTATTTTTCCTAAATGATTCTATATCTTTTTCATCCATTGTCACGTGTGTATTTCTGTATATTTCGTAAAATGAACCGTGGATGTAGTTTCACGAATTAAACTGGCATTATTTGGTATATGCAAACACTAAAGTTTGGGATACCTCTGACCACCCCATTTGGGATAAACTTCGTGGCGTTATACATATATGCATGTATTAATTTTTTATCCGAATACTTTTCTATTAATACAATGTCGTGAATACTTAATCACGACCGATATAGGTTTTAGATTTTAGGTTCGAATTCACACAATTATGATAAAACGGGAACGGTTAAATCCCCGAAGACCATTAGATCCTCATCGATCAATCACTTAACCTCTTAAGCACTGCTTTTGTTGGGAATTCTACGCAAAACCCTTCTTATGAAGCATCGACGTTACCTATATACTTTATGGTTTTTTTTTGAATAACCATGGATGAAATTCTCTAAATGATTGTGAGAGCAGAATCGAAATCAGTGGAGTAGTTTTAAAAAACCAGACGATATTATCATCGTCAATAGCCCTACACGTCCCCACTTACACATAAACCGATGAGGTTTCCGTAAGATAGATATGTAAAAGATTCAATAAATAAAAAAAACTCACATTTTTATTCAAATTTATTAAATTGATAGGTTAGTTACGTCATTTCTGAACAGGTGAGATGGTGAACAAACGCGTCAGTCAATCAGAAAAGATACAATGCTCAACTTGAAGTTTATATTTTATGGCAGTCGGTTGTCTGTAATAAATAAAAAAAAATGCATAAAAAAAATACGATCAACCATTACTGCCAGTGGTCGATTGTGCGGATAAGACGTTGAATGAGATTGACCAGTATGAAATCTGTGCCACAGTATAAGTCTGTCCTGTTTAAGCCATAAACAATAACTATAAATAAACATATCTAAGAACCATCGCTAGAAAATTTGCTTTCAAATAAAAGAAACCGCATCCAAATCGGTTCACCCGTTTAAAAGCTACGGTGCAATAAACAGACACACACACACTTAAACTTATAACACCACTCTTTTTGTGTCGAGATTTAAGAAAAGCAACACAGGGACAGGTCACGATAAGGTAACATATACATATACATACATAACAATACATACAATATGTAGGTATGTAAATATTGTTATATAATTCTAATTATATTTGATATAAAATATAGTCTGTTAGCCAAGCCTTTGAGAAATTCTTTCGTGATTTCTTTCTTAAATTTTTTTGGGTAAACTGCTTACGCTAGGTTGACAAAGGAATGCTTAACTTGTGCAAATTTAAAAACCACCCTAAGGCTCAAATAATTACAAAAGTATTTTAACAAATATTTACATTAATTTCCACTTCACAGGTCTGGAGGTTGCTTTTGGTTAAAAAAATGAGCCAAGAAAAGTTTTAAATATTTTTTGTGCTTTAAGCTTCTCGTTGTACTACCCGCAATATCATCTGATAACGCAATATAGATACCTATGCCGATGTAGCGGGTAACGAAGTAACGAAACCATAAACATTATAGAAGAGAAACTAAATTAAAACGCACGGTAAAAAGGAAAAGCAATATAAATGATAACTATTTAAGTAACATTCGGGTAATTAAAAATCAAAAAACCCGACAGCATATTTTGAAATTTGCGGACGCCATGTTTTTTTTTTATTAATTTATTAGGGACAATAAACAGTTTTACAATGTGTATAACTTACAACATTATTAACAAACAAGTATAAATTATTGCAAAACCTGCAGCATTATCAACAAATTACTAACAACTCAGTACTAAGTACAAAACTAAAGGAATAACTAAACTGAAATAAACAACGCAATCTGCCTGTTATGTTCATAACATAACATAAAGTAGTATCAGATGTAGTCGAAGAAATTTTAACATATAAAATAAAACAGTTTAAATGTAAGGAATATAATATGAAGAAATAGTTGATGACAGCATATTGTAGATGACAGCAATTTACTGAAACATTATTTATTTATACATTTTGTAAACACACACATATGTTTGCAAAACAAGGAAGAGGGAAATATATACGGTGACCTTTGTTTATTTACTTGTTTAATTATTTAAGTAATTATTGTTGTTAGATGTTTTACCAAATGTTAGATGTTGAACCATAAAATGTATCCTACGACACTCCAGCACAAGTAGTATGACAAGCGCCATAACCGTTTATATCGCGCGAGATAATATGTGTCCTGCTCATTCGCTTGGACGAAATATAAAACTATCCCAGTCTCACTCCTACGTCATGCAACGCAAGCTGGTATCCAGACGAATTTAACAACACCATGCATTTCGATTTCGAAATCAGTCAAGCCGTAGGCTTTACCCGCCTAGTAGGTAGGTTTAACTGTCTCCGTGGCTCAATGTAAACAACATTGGGTTTACGATTCGGAGGTCGCGGGTTCGATCCCCAGCGGGGTACATGTTTAAGTACTCGGTTTGGTTGGTGGTAGGGCATTTTAAATGTCCGCCTGGCTAGCTACCACCATCTTTTCTAAATCTGCCGCCAAGCAGCAATGTTAATAGCATTGTTGTGTTCCGGCTGTCAGAGATAAAATACATACCCGTTGTGCATAAAATAAAAAAAAATAAAAATAAAAAAGGCTACAGGATGCACCAAACGAAAGCACTATACATACATACATTTATACTTACATAGTTACATATACTCGAAAAACATTACATTCCTTTTTCTCAAGCACACCACTCCATACATTGTCTTCATTCATCAGCCTTTCAAAATATTCCTTCCACCTATCCTGAATTTTCTCATCGTCCGAAAGAACCTCTCCTGCTTCATATTTTACACATCAAAGCTATTTAGGTATTTATAATTAGTCTTGTTGGATCTTCGAGTGCAGGTCTGAGCGATTTTTTGTGTACGAACTGGACGAAATAAACCCTTTTAAATAACACTTTGTTTGTTTGTTATTGTACTTCATAAAATTACACTTTACAACTGAAACTTAGGTAGAAATCTATCAAGTAAGTTATTATGCAATTATTAAAATATACCATCCATCAGAGAAGAAAAGAAAATATTACAGACACTTACACCAATCATTTAATCCTTTAGGATTAGTTTACTAAGCAAACCTTGTACTACGGATACTAGCTAATGGATAAACATACATAAATATTTATATAAACATCCATGACTCGGTAATAGATGTTCGTATTCACCCGTCGCGGGATTCGAACCCGCAACCGTGGGTTTCGCTGACAGGGTCACTATCCACTACACCAACCGGTCGTAAGAAGGGACCGCACCAAACAAGTTTTTCATAATTTATTATTCATTAACATCCATAAACAGACAAAAATATTACAAATAAAAAGAATTCTATTGCTAAAAAAGTCACAACGTATCATTTCTGTCGAAATTGTCTGAAGGGTAAATCGAGAATAATAATCTCTTTCCCAACCATGTCTAGTCACAGGAAGAGCTACGCTCCATTGAATCACCTCCTTTATTTAAAGCCGGGGTCAATTTCCCAAGCAACGGTCACCGTCGATTGTATCAGGGCTCCAAGGATCAAAAGTAATCGTGGTGTAGTCCAAATGATTACTGCGCGGAAAATTCCAGGGATTGCGCTTTGTATTCCGCCTTTGTAATGTTTTATGGGGTTTTATTGGAAATCGTTTTATCGTTATCTAGTGTAGATAGATAATTAACTCTAATGAGGAGGTTTTCAAGATACCAATAAAGAAAAAATATTGAAGGCGTAGAAAACGTAATTTTTTAACCACCTCCGTGGCTCAATGTAAACAACATTGGGTTTACGATTCCAAGGTTGCGGGTTCGATCCCCAGCGGGGTACATGTTTAAGTACTCGGTTTGGTTGGTGGTAGGGCATTTTAAAAGTCCGTCTGGCTAGCTACCACCGTCTTATCTAAATCTGCCGCCAAACAGCAATGTCAATAGCATTGTAGTGTTCCGGTTGCCAGAGATAAGATAGCCAGTCCCCCAAATGTGTTGGGGTTTCCGGGTCAGTACGCTTTCACCTTCGACCTCATCTTCACTTAACATCAGGTGTAATTGAGGTCAAGGAAAAACCCGTCATGCATAAAAAAAAAATTTACATTATATTTTAAATGTTCGCCTGGCTAGCTACCACCATCTTATCTAAATCTGCCACCAAACAGCAATGTTAATAGCATTGTAGTGTTCCGGTTGTCAGAGATAAGATAGCCAGTCCCCCAAATGTGTTGGGGTTTCCGGGTCAGTACGCTTTCACCTTCGACCTCATCTTCACTTAACATCAGGTGTGATTGATGTCAAGTACAAACCCGTCATGCATAAAAAAAAAATTTACATTATATTTTAAATGTTCGCCTGGCTAGCTACCACCATCTTATCTAAATCTGCCACCAAACAGCAATGTGAATAGCATTGTCGTGTTCCGGTTGCCAGAGATAATATAGCCAGTTCTCCAAATAAGATGGGGTTTCCGGGTCAGTACGCTTCCACCTTCGGCCTCATCTTCACTTAACCACAGGTGTGACTGAGGTCAAGACTTAGTGCTATTATCAAAAAAATATATGATTTGTGTTGTCATTATAATTGACATTCGTTTTTTAAATGACCCTATTACCTTACTGCTGCTTACACTTACACGTGTAAATTAAATATGTATAATGTTTTAAATAAATAAATACAGAAAAAAGCGGTTCGATTCTTCATTCATTAATGGGAACAGCCAAGGCATGGAACTCCCTTCCGGCGTCAGTCTTTCCTGAATTCTACAACCTTGGGATCTTCAAGAGCAGGGTAAATAGGCATCTACTTAGATCGCGTGCTTCATCTTCGACCACATCATCACTTCCCATCAGGTGAGGTTGTGGTCAAATGCGTATCCACTTAATCATAAAAAAAAAAAAACTCATATCACATCCATCGAATGTTGGGTTTAGGCCGTGGCGTGCACAGCATTTTCTTACAGAGTAGGCAGAATGATAAAATTTGCTATTAATAAAAAGAAATACAACTACAAAATACAAAACACTAATAGACCTCTGCAAATGTTTAGAATATTTCTCTTCAGAGGGCGGAGTGTGAGTTTTCACTACCGCGTTCACGTTTACGTGACGATTTGTATGAAGAAAAGTGCAGTGCCTCTAGCGGATAGTTTGAAAAACGATTTTTTTCATAGATACTTTTTGCGTAAACGCGAACGCGATGGTAAAGTTAAAAACGAGACAAAACTCGCACTTCGCACACTGATCAGTATGAATCAACTGTCTTGACAATGCATCTCAAGGAAAGCCACCTTGTTAACGATGGAACAAGAAGATGGGTAGATAAATCGTTTATTGATTTCTCCAATCACACACATACATAAAGTGTAGAGAGCATTTCTTAAAAATAACCTAAAAGGTAGGTACTAGGTACAGATCAACTAAAGTAATGTGTGCTGCAGTAGGAAAATGATGAGTAAACCAGAAGAAAATACTTGTATATTGTGCAATGTTACTAGTCAATGGTACTACTGGGAAATGTTTGAACAGAGTACCTATTGTGCGATTGGCGATACTGTACCAATGCCAGAATTGTACTAATTGCTCAGTGTACGAACTGATATTTTGTGTGAACAGAGATATTGTGCGAATGGCGATATTGTACCAATGCCAGAATTGTACTAATTGCTCAGTGTACGAATTGATAATTTGTGTGAACAGAGAATTGTACGTACTGCGATATTGTACCGATGTCGATGCTTTCGACAATCTCACACACTGGTGTGAGATTGAATACTCATTTTCAGCTATTACCCGAGGAGAATCATAGGGACAAGTGCAACATAAATTTAAAAAAAATATTGCTGGATTAGTGTAGATAATAATATGAGAACAATATAGATATAACGAATTATATATTGTGTGTAAGACGAAGGCTCTGGAAGTTGGTTTTACTTTAGTATATAGTC
Source organism: Oegoconia quadripuncta (assembly GCA_949316235.1). Taxonomy (NCBI): domain Eukaryota; kingdom Metazoa; phylum Arthropoda; class Insecta; order Lepidoptera; family Autostichidae; genus Oegoconia; species Oegoconia quadripuncta. The sequence goes on along the minus strand of OX438748.1, from coordinate 15,206,060 downwards.
TGTAGTCTTAATGACAGTTGATGGTGCGGAGATTATATATATGACGAAGATTATGACGTATAATAAATAATAATAATTATTTCGGACACTTACACCAATCATCTAGGCCCAAAGCTTGTACTATGCATACTAGATAATGGATAAACATACATAAATATTTAAACAACCATCCATAACTCGGAAATAAATGTTCATATTCATCATACAAACATTTATCCGTCGCGGGATTCGATCCCTCAACCCGTGGTTTCGCTGAGAGTGTCACTACCCACTACACCAACCGTTATGTGTTGTGTATTTATTAGATTGGTGAAAATGCATGGGTGAGTGACTGTTCGAATGAAGTGTGTGTGATGCGTTAAAGTTAACAAAACGTCTTAAAACTGGTAATCCGTTTCGATCCTAGCAGATTGGCGCAGATACATGTTAAATAAATAAATAAATAAATATTTCGGACACTTACACCAATCATCTAGTCCCAAACTAAGCAAAGCTTGTACTATGGATATTAGATAATGGATAAACATACATTAATATTTATATAAACATCCAAGACTCGGGAATAAATGTTCGTATTCATCACACAAACATTTACCCCTCGTGGGATTCGAACCCGCAATTTCGCTGATAGGGTCAATATCCACTACACCAATCGGTCGTCAATAATCATCGTCAATATCTGATCTAAGTGATTGAAATCATATTAACAGGCGACACTGTATAGGCCTCCTCCAATAAATAATAATATTATGATCCGTATTCTGAGGAGTATCGCTGGAGCTTTTAGCAAACGTAGTCTGGGTGTTCACCCCGCCACTAGGTGGCATATTGTATTCATATTTTTTAATAACTTTTTATGTTTGTTTATGCACTAAATATTATATTAAAAATGTGAAAATAACCTAAAAGAAAAATAAAATATATACTGCACGGGTACTACGAAAGTCCAATTTTCTCAAAATAAAATATAATCACATAAAGGAGAAAATTGACAAAGTCTTTTTTACAAGCCTTTATTTAGTTAGCAATTTTCGTATGAAAGTAAATTGTCCGTTTCAAAATTTGCAAATCCTTTTTCAACCACTTGCTAGTATCTCATTGAGTTGAAATTTGGCAAATATATGTAAGTCAGGTGGCAATGCTATATTATGGTACTGATCTGATGATGGAGCTGGGATATAGGGATTGGAACTCCCTGATTAACTTTATGTGACTCATCTTTGTACTTCTTTGTACTACATTTTAATTTAATTTCAACATTGTCCTGAGCCACGCCTAAGCATAAAAACAAAAATAAAAAAAATGTTAGCCATTGGAAAGTCGCCCATACTTTCTTTCGTGGCAGCAACTACTCTGCAGGAGGAGACTGAAAATCAGCAACACTGGTGAGTCCCTACCTATTCATCACAATACTGTGGTTCTCGATTCTATGTATGCTTGTGTTTTCTTTTTTGTGATGAAACCTTTTATTTATTATTATTATTTATTTTGACGATTATTGGACGACCTGTTTGGTGTAATGGTTAGCAACTCTGGCCACTATACCAAAAGGTAGCAGGTTCGAATCCCGCTGGGGGCATATGTTTGTGTGATGAATACGGACATGTGTACCCGAGTGATGGATGTTTTCATTTATAATAATTATTTATTTACAAAAAAAAATATATTTATGTAGTATATCAACCATCTGGTATCCACAACACAAGCCTATAGTTGCTTAGTGTGGAACTAGATGGCGCTGTGTGTATGTCTAAGGATATTTTATTTTATTTATTTATTATTTATTATTTTAAAATAACACTTCTATATGTATACATATATAAAATAATAATAATTTGTTCTAAAATAATATGTGATAATCATTATAGAGCATTAAAAGCTTGTTTTTAATAAAAATATATTTAATACCTATTGTACTTATTTGTCAATCTACTTTAAAGTGGGGTTAATAAATTACATCCATTAGACATAATAGACAAAACAAACAGATTGCACCAAAAATTGTTAGAAACATTAAAAATCATGGAAACAAACACTGCGGCTATTTGTCTTGATGACAAATTGGGGGGTCGTCCAATAAATACGGAATCCCCGGCATTGTTTCCAGATTTCTGTCATTAATCATTTTTATGTCTGTAATTAATATAAAGATTCCAACGACAATAAGGGTCGGAGTTATTATGATTTGGAGTGGAATGTTGATCTTGTTGAATTGTTCGCTTCCAAAGGTTTTAATGTTCTAATTTTTTTATATCGAACATCTAGGAGATTGAAACTTTCAAAAATTCACATTTTATACCCATCTGATTACTTATTTCTGTCAACCTGTTTGGTTTAGTGGTTAGAACTCTGACTGCTATACCAAAAGGCCGCGGGATCGAATCCCGCTAAGGGCATATGTTTGTATGATAATACCTCAAAGACGTTTAGTTATTTTTAAACCGTCCACAACATTATCCAAATGGAGAATTCCGTCATTTGCCAACGAGGAAAGAAATCTTTGTTTATTATAAAATACCAAACACATTTAATTAACAATTTATCTTAAAAATCCACAGTCTTTTGATATTACTCAAGTGCTGTAAAAGTTGACCGAATGTACTGTGAGGTTTGGAACGGCGCGCTGGAGAGAAAAATTACACTCCGAACGTACGTTGTAAAAGCAGTTTTGAGTACATTCGCTGCAATAGTATTAGCACACTATGGGATACATTGTGTTACACTGATGAAATCATTATTTGCTGAACTGTTTCTACTAAAGTAGTATTATAGTTCGGTGCTTAGTTAAACCGAACTATTGCAACCAAAAAGTCTCAGTAGTTCGGTCAACCGGACTAATAACCGAAATACTGCTGACATAGTAACGCACTAAAAATCTTGCACTCATTGGCCATTAGAATTTGGAAGAAGCTGAATTCACCAATATACCTAGTATTTTACTTACAAATTAAAAAACTTAATAAATGTGTGCAAGAGTGAATTATGGGTGACAACGGTGCAAAGAAACTATGCATTCAACCAAAGGGCCCCGGTGGCCAATTCTACATTGCGGTCACGTAGCAAAATGTCATATAAGCAATTTGGAATGCTCTTGCTTTTGTAGAGTAGACAAAATCATTAAAACACTGAAAGGCAACTTTTAAAATCATCGAAAACTGAAACAATAAAGGATAAAGTAAAGTTGTAGAGGACTATATTCATGAATAAATAAATATGAATAAAGTAAATTTAAATTTAAAATTCGCCCTCCGCTAGAGCTATTGATATAATTAATGACTTTACGAAAGAGTTGACATATTTGCTGATGAAAATGTGATTGTGGATTTATGTAGTACCATGGGCTAAAAATTTCCTGAAGAAGGTTTGCCATAAATTAACTCATTACTTACATACACACATCCATTTACATACACACATACATTTCAATACAAAAATACATTTACATACATACACATACATACTTTTAATCTTAAGTTAATGGGATATATTTTAATTTATTTTTATTTTATTTTTTCATTTATTTTGATATGGAAGGGCTGGGTTTTCTAACACAAGTATAAATATACTTAAAAAAACCCCAACACTAAAAATATTTATATTCGATCTTGTGCCAATATTAGATACGAATATCGTTAATCTTTGTATGTCTTTTGTCGAATAACTTATAAGTGTTTTAGTGTAAAACTGTAAACTTATAATTGTAAATAAATGAAACAAAAAGGGGCTCGAATAAAATTCTGACATAGTACTTGCAACTAGGAAACCAGTGAGGTCGATAGTGACTTTTAAATCCAGAAGCCCAGTGGGCCGGAAAATTGAGAAGTGGATTAGGCAAATCACTTTTCATTCCAGCCCGTACCCGACGAAGTTTGCCCTTTTAAATTTTATTATCTCCCGAGGTACCTATTCTGTTTGGTTTGGTATGTGGTACCAGTCGTAGCGAACTGACTTGTCATATCTTGTAATCTAGAAATTATTGTTTTGTCAACAGAATTTCACATATTTACAAAGTTTGAAATATGTAATAAATAATGAAATAAATATCCTTGGACGTGCACAGAGCGCCATTTAGTTCCACACTAAGCAACTAAGCTTGTATTATGGATAACAGTTGGTTGATATACAACACAAATATGAAAAACATCCATAACTCGGGTACACATGTCCGTATTCATCATACAGACATATTCGAACCCGCGACCTTTTGGTACAGCAATCAGCGTTTTTAACCACTACACCAAACTGGTCGTCATAACTATTTCCTTTTGTCCAATAACGTGTATTTATGTATTGCATTGTATATTATTAGTTGTTGAAAATGTCGACTACAATATTTTGTTCTACCTTACATATTTTATGTTAAATTCGTTATAATTATAAGACAAGGTACTAGGATAGCAGAAACTACTAAGAAGTCGAATGATCAATTATCCTTGTGCAAATTTTTAAGTCATGTTGGTGCACCGCAACGATAAAGATATATCCGCAACACATATTCGCAGTAAAGAACTTCGCATCTATGATTTACACTCAAATAATGAGTGTATTTAAATGATTTCAGAAAGATTCCACTGGAGTGGTCTCTGGGGTGCATCATCAGAGATTAACCAAATTTATATGGGACCACCCCGCTGATAAACCCTATCAACCATAAATCGATCACCTAAATCGGTTACAAAATTGACGTATATATGGGTGAATGAACATAAAAAAATTTACCTTTTTGAGAGTCGGTTGATAAACAAATACACTTTCGCAGTTATTATTAAATAAACATACTACAATGAAAAATATAATATATAAGATAGAACTATGGTTGCAAGGTCGCAGAAAAAAATTATGTATGAAGCTACGTAAATATGCATCCAAATATATTCGTATTTATTCAAATAATAAACACTCCGTCACTGGAACCGTACCAAGGCCGGAGTGAAAATGAATTTCATCGCTATCGAGCAGGAACGCTAACTTACTGGCCCCATAAAGAGTTGATTCGTCACAAATTTTACATTTTATATTTCATTGTTTGATGCCACAAAGTGGGCGGTTTTCAATTTTGCTGGGACAATTGTTCACAATTCAATTGATTGACTATTTTGACTGTGCTTTTAGGATTTTAATATGCGAAATGGCCGCATGCATTTCAGTGATTATCCGGGTACATTTTACGTCCGTCAATCAGATTTTTTAAATAAAAATACTCTCACATCTTGCCAAATAGTAAATAAAAGAAAAAAATAACTCCACTGTGGTTTAAGAGTTTTTTTTTATACACAACGGGTTAGCACTTGACCTCAATCACACCTGATGTTAAGTGAAGATGAGGCCGAAGGTGGAAGCGTACTGACCCGGAAACCCCATCCTATTTGGGGCACTGGCTATCTTATCTCTGACAATCGGAACACAACAATGCTATTAACATTGCTGTTTGGCGGCAGATTTAGATTTAGATCAGTATATCTACGGTAGCTATTGTAAAATGTGGTATTTAGAATATAAATTAAATTTTCTCTTGAAGACAAATAACCACCGTGGTGACTAAAGCGAGCAATGATTAATGAAATAACAACTTGGCCTTATATTCAACATTTCAAGTCAAGTAATTAATATTTATTTATTAAAACGGTAAAGCCTGCTTCAGACAGGTGCGAACTACAGACCGGTCAGCAGGTAAGGCAATCATATCTGCTAGTAACGTTTGCGTTATTATCATTGATAGTTGTCATAGGATCGCATCTGGAAGGCTAGCCGGTAGATCGCATAGGTCCGGGGGAAGCTTGAAACTTAATCTATTTGTGATTGGGGAGGCTTATTTATTAATTTTGTTATGAAATGAAATGAAAATGAAATGAAAATCATTTATGTAGGCAATACAATATGCACTTATGAACGTCACTTGTTTTTTAAACTACCACTAGCTCGGAACGCGACCACTACTGAGAAGAGCTAACGAGAAACTCAGAGGGTTAGTCTCTTTTCAATCTAGAAAGGTTACAACAATTTTTATATATCGTGTAGAGGAGCCGTTTAATCCCATGGATTACTATCATTAATGTAGTCTGAAATTTTGTAATATCCCTTTTTACATAATTTTTGTTTTATAATAAGTTTAAATTTATTAAGCGGAAGATTCTGTATGCTACATTTCTTATGATGGCGTGGAAATCGTCTAATGCGCGTCGGCAAACATTCCTGATGTGCTACAGAAATGTGGCAGCCCCATCAGCGTTCTGAACCCGTTATTAAACTGAACGCGCAGCGAACCAGACGTCCTCTGCGAATAATTAACCCACAGATTGCTCGTGTAAAATGACTGACAATATGCTTTAAACAGCGTCGCCTTAACATGAGCGGTACAGCGAGAAAATCTGCGGACCAACATGTTGCATCGGACGGACAGCGCCCTGCGCTCCCTCTCTACATCTACGTTATCACGAAGGTTCTCAGTGACCCAATGGCCCAGATACTTAAATTGCGATACTCGTTTGAGAGGAGTACCGTTCAGAGCGATAGGTGGTATATTTGGACAACACTTAGAATGTTATAGAATGTCATCAAATTGTTCTATTCAAGTGTCTTGAAACTATGTGGTATGTGTATGAAGTACCAATATATGCTTTATCTATTATATTAATATTTGATTCCAATTATATATTTCATTTCTTTTTCCTTGATGTATAATCCATTGAATCATCAAGTTTTATCAATTAAGTTTTATTTTTAAACTCAATCTTTTACTTATAATATTCCTTATGTCTATTCTCTAAAAACAGACTAGATATATTTTCCAATATTGCTAAATTCATTGTTCACGTTGTCAATACCTACTAAAAACGTCTAGGAAGGTCAATGGAAAATATATCAAACTGTACTAACTAGCATTTACATGCAGTTTCGTTCTCATATAATTTTTATTTTACCGGGTTAAAAAGCATACATACATAATGTCACGCCTGTTTCCCATAGGAGTAGGCAGAGACCACAGACTTCCACTTGCTACGATCCCGACACACCTCTTCTGCTTCCTTCACTCTTATAAGCTTGTTCATACATGCTCGTCGGTTTAGGGTACTCTTGACTTGGCCTTTCTTGAAATGTCTATGCTAATTTTTGTTCCTTCAAGCAGGGCGTTCTGAGTGCTTTGTAATGCTTTGTAATGCTCTTACCAACGACGTCATCAGCCTTAAAATTAGGTGTGTCAGGTTTCAAGAACGCATTTTTATAACACAAATTATACAATTTTACCCAAAAATAGGCTATATAAAGCCGCGGACATTATTGACGTAGTCTCGTATCAAAACTCGCATGCAAATGCCGTTCTATATTTATTCCCAAATATAACACTTTGGTCCTCGGAACTTTGACAAGGGTCGTATATATCATTCGTTATTCCATATTTTCGCGAGTTTTTTTTTGTCGAGTCGACAGTTCGAAGCTGTGTGATGTTGACCGCCATATATTAGGGAACGGGTTGATATGTGTAATGAAGATCATGTGAAATATTGTAATTTATTTATTTATTTATTTTTAGGATTACTAACAAGATTGACACATACCAGTCCAATGTGGCAAAAACGCAATTGTACACAGTGCATGCGCCACCTTAATTATAAGTAACCACGACATGTAATAGTGATGAATATAGCGCATCTACTCAGATCTCGTGCTTAGTTTTCGGCCACATCATCACTTTCCATCAGGTGAGATTGTGGTCAAAAGGCCACGTGCGCATTTCTGTAAGGTGAACCGTGGATGTTGTTTCAATCATTAAACACTTAATGTTTGGAACACCCAAACACTATTGCTTGGGATATCTCTGACCACCCTATTTGGGATAAAGTTCGTGACGTTATGTATGTACGTACATTGCGATGTTTAGATTTTCCGCGGGTTAATGACGGATTCATATATATCACAAAACAACAAAAAACCCGCGGGGCGTGAAAGTGGTTTCAACATCAGTGTTTATTGTTCCGATTTTTTACAGTATTTAGAGTAGGTATACATTTTTAATATAACACAATTCACATCAAAATAGTTAAAATAGATTTTTTATTTCGCTCATTATTTAGAGAACAGGAAAATTGCGTCCTGCAATCATATCCTCCCTGAATAATAAAAAAAAACTAGTTTTTCCTTTCTCGCCTTATCAATAGAAAGTCAGTCATCTGGAAAAGCCACTTTATGTGATAAAAGATGTATAAAGCAATAATAACTTTCGCCATTTCAGATATAGGGAAATCCAAATCGACACTAACAAGGATATTATAAAGGAGAAAAGTTCTGTTGGATTGTATTTTTCTGTTTTCTGGGTAAAAACGGATTACTGAACTTTTATCCTTTTGTTGTACAGTCGATGGTACGACGATTGTAACGCTACCAGAGGTGTGAACGCTGCGAGATGTGATTATACTTGAAGTGTTATAAAAGCTTTACTATGTGCATGAAGTACTATCTGTAGCCCGCAACTTCGATCGCATGAAATATTTCATCAAAATCGGTTCAGTAAAAAATCTGTATATCCTAATCTGTATTACCAAACGATGACGACCGATTGGTGTAGTAGATAGTGACCCTGTCAGAGACACCAATGGTTGCAGGTTCGAATCCCACGAGGGTTGTGTGATGATTACGAACATTTAACCGCCTCCGTGGCTCAATTTAAACAACATTGGATTTACGAATCGGAGGTTGCGAGTTCGATCCCCAGCGGGGTACATGTTTAAGTACTCGGTTTGGTTGGTGGTAGGGCATTTTAAATGTCCGCCTGGCTAGCTACCACCTTCTTATCTAAAAAACTTCTTATAAAAAACTTACAAAGTTGGTTGTAGCTAGCCAGGCGGACATTTAAAATGCCCTACCACCAACCAAACCGAGTACTAAATATGTACCCTGCTGGGGATCGAACCCGCGACCTCCGAATCGTAAACCCAATGTTGCTTATTTTGAGCCATGGAGGCGGTGAAAAATTCTTAATTCGATCTCGTTGTGAACACCGAGCATCGCCCTCCCCATACGTGTGTGACTATATGAGCTTACCCTATGAGAACACATTGGACGATGAGAAATTACCTGGTTTCCCGAAATTTAGGTCTCAGATACCTCTTTAATTTAAGTGGATCATGTATCCGTCGGAAAGTCACGGGGTCTGGACATTCTGAATAATTATGAAAAAAAAAAGAAACTTTAGAGGTGTAGGTCGAAAATATGTTATTAAATATAAAATATTTTGAGTATGCGTTAGCGATCTCGCTTTACTTTTTTGTCCTATCTCCAAAATTATTGGAACGATTAAAATTCTGTCTTTGTTTTGAAAAGTTTACTATGTGCTTCTGTAACGGTGAATTAATTATGTATCGAAATTATAAAATGAGAAGAGGAAAAGTTTCTGAAAATGAATATATTTCAAGGTGTTGTGATTTCCAGACTGAATAACTTTTACTAACGGATCTACGAAATTGCGAAGAAAATCAGCTGTTACACAGAAAAAGCATATAGGCATATATCTTGATAATGAGAACACTAAAGTATTACCTATCTATTCTATAATAATAAAAAATATATTTGACCATGGAATTTAAATACCACTATCAAGCGTAAAAAATTTGGCTCGCAAGCCAAAGTGCCCAGAAAGCTGACCAAGCGTTGACCAAGGAAACAGCCACCTCTCGGATCCACAATTACATCTGCTAAGCGCTTCGGGATATTAAATAAAATTAATAGCACCCTTCGAAAGCAAGAAAGATTTATACGGGGCCGTGTGCCCGTATTTATAATTTTTCTGCAGCCTCAGGAGGTGAGACGGGCAAGAGTGTCGACACAAGTGGCATCCCACACTAAAGGCCGACCCATGCTCTCAGAAATCAAGGACTTTCCGTCTCTTTTCTATTCTTATGTTGGTTGGTTGGTGGTAGCGCATTTGTCCGCCTGGCTAGCTACCAGCATCTTAGTTCAATCTGCCGCCAAACAGCAATGTTAATAGCATTGTTGTGTTCCGGTTGTCAGAGATAAGATTTCCAGTTCCCCAAATATTAGGTCTTTACAAATTTAAATTAATTTAAATTTAAAAAAATTAAACGAATTTTTTTCATGTATTTTTTATTTGTATTAATAGAAGTAATCACCCATGCAATCAATGCATCTTTGCCAACTCTCGTTATAATTTAAAAAAGTCAACGGATGCGAGAATTATAGAAGGTGTGTTCCAAATTGCGAAAAAAAATCTTTATATAATCTATCTGTGTTGTAGCAGCTGTTGTTCTTCCGAATGATTAAAATAACATAACATAAAATATGTGCAGAGAAACAAAAGAATTAAATTAGAAATTATATATAGTTTCATAATAAATCCTAGATATCATTGACGAAAGCAAAGTCGGTACGAGCCGATTGTGTTATGATAATTCGTATTATGTGGCGTGTCCTGCTACAATAAACTACGGCAGAGGTCGTAAACATTTGGTAAAAGTAATAAAGATATAATAGTGGTAGGCGTTCGGACTACGTGAGGTAGGTATTAACCTAACTCACGTAGTCCGAACGCCTACTAGTTGACTATTACCTCAACGCATAGAAGTTTATGTTATTAACCAATTTCAAAAACGGAGGAGGTTATATTTTTATCTGTATGTATAAAGTGTCATCCCATAGAACTTGCTAACTATGTAAACAAAAGACGATCTCAGATCTCTCTCGTACCTACTTGTTTTTCACTTTCGGTATATTTCTTTATTTATTAATATAATATAGGGAACAAGAACCAGTTATCTGTTTATGTTAACCGACTTCACGAAGTTAGGAAATCTTTCAAATCCTTTACAATAATGTTTCTGCTGATATCCAAAACTTGGCCTTTTATAAATATAAGAGTATTGTTTTAACGTAAATTATCCACGAACGGCATAATTGAACAGTTAAAAATTGGTAAAACAACCGACTTCAGGTCCCATTTTCTACCTTCAGAGTGCATAATCTAATCTTAACCTTTGTATCGGACCACCTAGGTGATAAAACCTAGTTATTTATTTAAGAGCCCTGCTCTTGTCGGTGGAGTTTTTTCCATATCTCTCTGCTCTCCGCCTTCCTCTTGACCTCCTGATACGACACGACGTACACCTTCTCTTTTATCTGCTGCATGTAGCTTATTCTCGATCTTCCTCTTTTTCTATTCATTTGTTAAAGACAAGGAAAGATTGGAAGCTTTTGAGATGTGGTGCTCGAGGAGAATGTAAAATGAAAACGAACGAAGAGGTTTTAAATATAGTAAAGGAAAACAGGAAATTGTTGGAAGCAATTGAGAATAGAAGAGGGAAAATGCTGGGACACCTTATACGACACGATGATTTCATCAAAACCATAATAGAAGGAAGAATAGAGGTGATAGATTTTATCAAATAAAAAACAATCATCAAAATAATCGAAAATATGGGTAAAGATGAGACCCTGGAATCATATTAAATAAAAAAAAAGAATTTTCCAAATCGGTTTATTAATGACGGAGTTGGTAACAAATTGTGTCGCTCTGACTTTCTCCATCATATGGATGTAATGGAGAAAATTATACTTTCTGAATTGAAATTCTTGACTGGTTGGAGTGAATATCAAAATCGCTATATTTTTTCGCTTTCCTCCCATCCTCATCGATCCCATCATCCGAACAGGATTATTATGATAGAACCATCCTGGAAGTATGTCCTATTAAATGAAAAAATAGTCAATCAATCAAGTACACTTTATTGCACAAAAATTCTACAATACACTTCATAAATATAGCTTAAAAAAAAAATTGTACAACCAGGCGGTCTTATCGCTCTTAAGCGATTTCTACCATACAACCTTTGGGTAGAGAAAAAAGTAAATCGGGATAAAAGCAAGTAGGTTGTGCACCAATGACTCAAAATAATTTTCCGAATCTGTTTATAAATGACTGAGTTCAGAAGTAACAAACATAAAAAAAATGAAAAAAAAAATGTAACCAAATTGATAACCTCCCCCTTTTTCCTCCTCGTCATCAAACAAAAAAATATCAACAAAATCGGATAAGCAATTGACTAAAATATGGGTGAACCAACATGCATAAAAAATACATAATACTGACGAACATAGAAGGAAAGGAGGAGGCTTCTAAAGGCGGTTAAAAGTATCCGATTACTTGAGCTATAAAATACACGGAACTCGTTGCTCGACTTTCAAGTTGCGTCTTTGATTTGTATTAGGTAGTAAAATTAATTGAACCAATATTGACATTTTAAAGAACAACGTTTGAATTTTGGGCTTCTTCTCAAAGGATGACTGTAAAATTCGAATCCGACTAATATCATGACAAGCGCGTTAAAGGTTTACTTGGTGCCGGATAATATTTGTCATGCTTATTTCTTTGGACGAAATATGCAACTATCCCACTCTCACGTCGCGTCGCCCGCGACTAAAGATGCCATGCTAACGGGAGCCGGTACTTTCCTTAAAGAAATTTATTATTTTAAGGTGTAGATGTTACCTATAACAATAAAGAAAATTGATCCGCTGTTATCAGATCAGCCAGCGTCAGCAACCTCAGGGTCCTTGACATCATAATACATTATAATAGATTAAAAGAATTCAATGAATGTGGTACACATAAAGTTTTTTTTTTAATACTAAGCAATAAAACTAAAGCTAAACTGAAGGACGAAAACGTCATCCAGACCTCTCGTTCAGGACATGGACTCTAACACACTTACCGCGTTACCTCGCTGAACTGCTAGACTAAGACATTGAGTGAAGTACGCGCCAGCCTGTAGATCACACGAGGCCAGAACCAATCTGATTGAAAGATTGTGAATGAACTTCTACGTGTCAGATGACCACAAGGCAGGTAAAACTATTTTCACTATAAATTAATTAAAAGTAAATCAAATTGCGACTTAGAATCTTATCAAATCGAGGAAATAAGTGAAAAATGCAGCATTGGCATTGGATAATCCACTGGTCGCTCACTATAGGCCTCATAAGAAGGCTCAAGGTCACCCAAAGGGCAATGCAGAGAGATATGCTCGTACTCTCCCTTCGGGATTAAATCAGAAATCATGAGATCCACAAGAAAACTAAGGTGACCGATATATCCCGAAGAATTGCCGAACTTAAGTGGCAGAAGACAGGGCACATTGCTCGTAGGGCCGACGGCCGTTGGGGCGGAAAGGTTCTCGAGTGACGATCACGCACCGGGAGACACAGCATGGGCAGGAAGAGGTGGACCGACGATTTGGTAAAAATTGCGGGAAGCCGCTGGGTACGGGCAGCGCAGGACCTATCCTTAAGGAGACCTTTGGGGGAGGCCTTTGTTCAGCAGTGGACGTATTTCGGCTGATATGATGATGATGCGTCCAATGCTAAATTTGAAAACTTTGCTTGTTTGTAAACGCTTTATTGTACAAAAAGGCAATACATTAATTTTGCATTGATACAGAATTTGAGTACAACGGCGGACTTATCCCATAGAGGGATTTCTTTCAGTCTACCATAGGGTTAATTAGAAAACAGTAGATTGGGCGTATACAAATTACAGCAAATTCAAACTAAAACAAATACCTACACAATAATAAATATATATAAGTAATAAGAATAATATATAATAATACATAAATATACCTTAATAAAATATATACCTACATACTAATAATACATATAAATAAATATGTATACAAATAAGGAAATACTTAAAGAGAGGATTTAATACGGAGATGTCATTCATCAAAAGTAGCTACCGCTAAAAACGCGTTAGAAGCAGAGAGATTTTTGACGTTAGTTTTCAAAGCATTTTAAGTATATATAAGTCGCAAAAATAAATAAAAATACAATTGAGTTTAGCGCGGAAAATCGACCTGCCTACACCTGTCTATGATTGTTATGCCTAGACCCATTGAGATCTTCCGAATTCAACGATCGTCCTGCGACATATCCATTTTCTGACATTTTACGCAACCATAATTCCACCCAGCAACTAACGTCAAGCCATTTGTCAGTAGTCCATTTCGTTTAGGAAACAAAGGTAACTGTTGGCACCTGTTACATACATTACGATTCAGCTAATATTTGTGTACTACGATTGTAACTCTTGTTACATTTATAAGTCAATGGTGAAAGCCTACTGGCTTTCACCATTGACTTATAAATGTACATTACTATGTAGACATATACCTAGTGATTTATTTATTACTGCAGATAGTAATCCATTAATAAAACCTTCCAAACTTAGTGTTAGAAATGTGAAAGTATGTCGGTTTGTTTGATCTTTAATCTAAAAACGTAGCAATGGATCGACGCAATTTTTACACAGATATAGTTGAAAAGCCGGGTCTTCAATGTCCACATAGACAACTTTTTTCTGGTTATCACATTCATCATCTATACTCTCACTCACTGAGAGGTGATGAATGACATCGTTTGTAATATTTTCGAGTACTTGACCTGGGCACTGTCCTGCTTTTCGATCAATTCGTGATTTCTACATTAGGATAAATTTGCTTACGCGACCTCCGACTCCGGCCTGAATCAATTGAGTTATGGTCGTCTTGTTTTAACGGTAGTTTGATTTTACTAGCTTTTTTAAAGAGATTTTAAGATATTTTTTTAAACCGCCTCCGTGGCTCAATGTAAACAACATTGGGTTAACGTTTCGGAGGTCGCAGGTACGATCCCCAGCGGGGTACATATTTAGTACTCGGTTTGGTTGGTGGTAGGGCATATTAAATGTCCGCCTGGCTAGCTACCACCATCTTATCTAAATCTACCGCCAAACAGCAATGTTAATAGCATTGTTGTGTTCCGGTTGTCAGAGATGAGATAGCCAGTCCCCCAAATAAGATGGGGTTTCCGGGTCAGTACGCTACCACCTTCGGCCTCATTTTAACTTAACATCAGGTGTGATTGAGGTGAGGTGTGGACAAAAAAAAAACATATTGATACTTCATTTACGAATTTCTTTCGTCAAGATCTATCATTATTATACCCATCTCAATGGAGTTCTGGAATTATGTGTTCCCAAGTGTAACAAAACGGCTGTTACTAGTGCTAGCGTACGCCATATTGGACTAATAATGACGTCATAAACTCTGTGACACTCCGGAGACTTGTATGAATCTAACGTTTAGGTTATAGATTTCTTTTGGCTTCACCGTAGTCGTGTAAACACTGAATTATTACATATTCTTTTTTGAACTTCGAAAATATGATGTCTCAACATTATTAACTCACTAATTAAATACTTATCAGAAATAGCAATACAAACTTTAAAAAAAAAACTACAGCATATTTACTGATGTTAAAACTTTGTAATATTCAGAGGTGCACAGACACATCACAGACTGTAATGCTCACGCAAGTCATTTAAACTGCCCAGTCTTGCAATTTTTTTGATGTGAAGTTAGTAAGTGAAATGAAAAAAATAACCCAAAAATCAAAAATGTTTATTTAAGTAACTTATTCTTATTACCTATAACAGCATTAGGGGTGTCCTTTTAAGTAAAAATGTTTACCTGTATTAGGAGGCTCCGCTCTTCTACAACTACATAAATGTTTTAAACAAGAAGGTAAGTAGGTATACAAGTAAATTCTTATTTTAACAAATATAACTATTTAAGTAATTAAAAACCAAAAAACCAGCCAATAGATATATTTTGTATAGCATATTAGAATTTTTACCATAAAATGTATCATATTGTAATGTAAAATGTATAATATTGTGTTCTGTAAAATGTATGTTCTCCTTTTGTACAATAAAGTGTATTTGTATTGTATTGTATTGTATCCTATAACATTCTAGGTGTTAAGACAAATCGAACGACACCTTGCACTTCAATATCGGTCAAGCCGTTTAATATACACGATATTCTTTTTTTAAATTTAATTAAGTATTTTAAATTAAAGTAAACATAATTCATAATCAGACATTGTAAAATTTATAGAAGTAAATATAATATTACCTATATATTATTGTTATTAGAAAGAAGAAAGAAAGAAAGAAAAAACATTTATGCAGCTTACAATGGGCAAAATTTATTACAAAATCGTTTATTTTTTCTCTTATTTTATATAACACTGAAAATCAATTGTATTTCTATTGATCAGTTCGAAATGTAGCTTATTATATTATAATTCATATTCCTGCTTTTAATATCTTTCGGATTTTCTATCTCAAAAAAAAATTAAATTTTTTTTTTTTTCAAAAAAAAAAACAGGGGTAGTGCAGTGTATGACGCACCTCTACCTTCCTAGGTTAAGTATGTAATATATAAGTTGTGAATGCAATGATTTATCATTCATTATACACGTGACACCAAGCTGTGTAGTTCTTTTATTTGTTCAACTAAGATCCACATTGCACATACATACTCTCGAAAAGCATTACCCTCCTTCCTAGAGCAGTGGGGTAAAAATAAATAATCAATATCATTGTTTGTTATTTTTAGCTATCACCGAAACATAACAAGAAATCTAGATTTCTTTCCATGTTCAATTCTACCTTTGATATACGGACGACTGCCCAATTTCTCTATCTTAATTGAAATCTTCGTAGTTACCTACGTACCTACTTGGAATTTACCTTTTCATATAACTGCAGATAGGTCTATCTGATTTTTGTCGTTGTAGAAGAATTTGTGTATTTGGGAAGAATTTTTTTTTATTCACGACGGGTTCGTGCAGTCCTCAATCACTTGACCTCAAAAGATGAGATGTTAAGTTAAGAGAAGTATGTTTACTAGAGACGGTAAATGTGAGGAAGATATTGAAAGGCGAGTGAAAGCCGGAAACTGTGGGAATGGGACCTTGCGGCCTTCGGGAAGCGAAGCAAAAATAAAATTATGGAAATGGCCTGCATCTGGCGACTTTCGTTCTTCTATGTATTTCTTCATTCCTAATTCGCTCACATTTCAAACTTCGAAAAATTAGTTTAACTTTTTGCTAGTACAGTACAGAGTGATGGTTCAAACTATTTTTCTATGACTTATTGTCTTCGAATTTGACAGTTGAAACTCTATTATTGTCGAATGTGACAGATGAGGCTAGAGCCTGAACAGTAGACTGTTGCTCGAATATTTGACACATGGCGAAAAGGTGAAATGACCATTGACATTATACAATAGTTCCCGGGGTTCAATTATTTAATTTCGTCGATATCGTCATCATTCGCTCATCACACGCTCGACTATTTGATTGTCTCCCATTGGTCAACGTTATCGTTGACGATACCGAAGACGTTATATAATTTAAGGGCTGAACAAGCATGTATTTTAAACTCACCGATCTAATCCAACGGGAAGTTTTTAAGTAACATTAGATCGAAACTGCCCTATGATTTTAGAAGGAAAAGGTAAAGAATCCGTGGGCTAAGCATAGGCGTTAAGAAGGGGTATTCATCGTGTCAGAAGTATACATATATCGTATATCATTGACGAATCATTAGTAGATTTTCATTAATTTATTTGGTCTTGCTTTTTATTTTTATAGGAAAGTATTTATGACTGTAGTCGAGTTTTAACGATTTTTTTTTACTCCAAATATATTATTGTGTAGCTGTAAATTATTTCAGTATACAAGAAACGGAAAAAATAAATATTCAGACAGTTGTCGTTGAAAATAGAGGACGGACTGAGTTGTATATTTGTTGAATACTAGTTTATACTTTAATCCCTAAAGAAAACTTATTTATTCCAGCTCTTTGATGCGATGATTTTATCGTAACATTCTACGAACATTGAGCTCACAAAAGTTTTGTTTGTCTATGTTATAAATACAGAAAATATTAATGTTTATTTGAAATTTTAAGTAATACAAGTAAACTGATATCCCACCAAAAACATTCTGTAAAAAACTAGCCAAGTCTCGATGGAGCTGCTTGATTATCTCTAAAAAGTAATGAAATCTATACAAAGTCGTGCCAAGTTCCTTACTGCGATTTCTTTATTATTATAGTTAATGTTGTGTGACTTGGCCGTTGAAGGGTACACAGGGGTACAAAACCAGGTGCTCCATGACACCATTGCACCAATCTGTCGCCCCCCCCGACTGCCGTGCCCCCCGATTATAAATGCGAACATTTTGATGCTTATCTCTTGGTTGTTCAAAAACGGTGAAACGACAGAACTAACTTCACTGAAAGAGACACACGTAGAAAATGTCCTGGAATACATTGGATACTTTGTAACCTAGTAAAAGGTTAAATAGGAATAACTAACGAAGATTAATATGCGATAAAGTAACACCACACAAGCGAAGTGATAGTGGGCGAGCCACATTGCTCGTAGGACCGACGGCCGTTGGGGCGGAAAGGTTCTCGAGTGGCGACCACGCACCGGAAGACGCAGCGTGGGAAGGCCTCCCACGAGGTGGACTGATGATTTGGTAAAAATCGCGGGAAGCTGCTAGATGTTGTGGCGATCTGTTATTATCAGTCTAAGGGCTGTGTGATCCATGGAAATGCATCTATTTTAACCGCTACCGGCCTATTGACATTTATGACGTCAGTCGCTTAAGCCCCGGGCGGCGCGTGCGCAAAGCGGTCAAATTACTACGGTCACAAAAGAAATCTGGTTTAAACTCAAGCTACAACATTTATTTTTATTGAATTTATACTTGTTTATGGTGTATAGAGGGGGGTCGGTGGCTCAGCGGTTAAGTCACGGTCTCCCAATTTGGGAGGTCCGGGTTCAATTTCCAGGCTGACCATGACCATTAAATTTAATTTAATTACTTACGTACATTTATCCAACTGCTCTTAAACGGTGAAGGAAAACATCGTTAGGAAACCTACATGCCGAAGAAATAAAAATTCTAAGGCATGTGAAGTCCCCAACCCGCATTGGGCCAGCGTGGTGGACTATGGCCCATACTCTCTCATTATACGACAGAAGGCATATATCCCTGCAGTGGGCTGTTTACGGGCTGAGATGATGATGGTATGTAGTAGGTCGGATAAAAGAGTATGCGTCCAAAAAGTAGTCGGCGAGTAAAGAAATGTAAATTTAATAAAATTATTTAAAAACGCTTCATTGGTACTCCTGCGTATCAGCGGTTGTGGTTGCGGTTGAAAGAAAGGGAGACGATATTTGTGACTCACTTGCAAATAAGTTGTGTAGTAGAAATAAAAAATAAAATAATTTAGCACATTTGTTTTCATAAAATAACTAAAGTGCATACTCTTCAATTGAAATCTGAGATAAAGAATTTAAATCTCACTTTCCAACTACGTATTAAAGGATATAGAGGTCTATATGCAGGTTCTCTCACAATGTGATTCTTCGATGGAAAGCCAACGATAAATCTTCCGATACCATTCAAACGTAAATTTATTAAGAGTCATCAGATGGAAACTTGCGGAACTTTAAAAGCTGCCTTTTGAAGGGGGGAGATGAATAATCCTTTCCATTTGCCTCCTTACTTTGCCCAAAACAATAGACTTCATCAAGAATAACGATGGTCTTAAACAAAACAGGGCCATTCTTCAGTTCGGATTCGTTTTCCTTTCAGAAATTGTCTCGTAATTTATCTAACGTTTCATGTCGAATTAATAACTTAAGGCGTTGTCGAGACATATTAATTTTACTAGACTAAACAAAGTAAAGAATTAAATTTTCATCTGTCCACAGTTAACAGTCTAGTCTAGAAATATGGAGCTCAATGAACTATATTGCAATATACAAGTTAGGGTCCAGAGTATCTGAGGAATGAATTTAAGGAATTCGATATTTAATCTGCTATTTCTCTTTATTTTTTGTCACCGGTCATCATTAATTATTAATCCCTTGTCTATCTTATTGCTTTAATAAATTGTTTATCACTTTTATTATATATTTATAAGGAGTACCTTACATACATACATAAGTAATGTATGTATTATTTCTGTTGTGTAGTATCCATATATTAGCTATTTATGTATATAGTATGTATGTGTAAATAATAATAATTATTATTTATTTAAGCCTCACATACAGGGTTTTAGTAAATATGGTGGTACAAATTACATTTTGGCTCTATTTCGCGAATTATACCTATTAATGGGTCCTCTGATCTCTATACTAGACGAGAGACCTGAGGAGGATCTCTATACTACTACTGTATTTTAGAGATTTTTTTAATATAATCAATTAATTATGTAGCTATTAATTTCTTTGGGTCCGTATTTTGCAAAACCTGCATGTTTTATAAAGATCGCGCTCCTACACCCGTACGTTGCATACAAGAGATCACTTTTAGTGGTAAGACCGCCCAATTGTATTGTGTTTCTGTGTGTATTTTTTTACTTTATTGTGTTAAAAATGTATATTTTCCTCTTGTACATAATGTATTGTACAAAAGGAAAATATACATTTTTCAACACAATAAATAAAAAAACAACACGCAGAAACGCAATCTGTTTATGTCATGTATGCAATACATGATATAAATTAGATTGGCTTACACAGAGTCACTTAATCATTTAAGGGACAATGTTTTCGCTTTTATAATAAGGTTTGGGTCGACATTCAAAATTTGCCTTTAAATAAATTTAAAATCACCACTAAACGGAAACTTTGTGCAAAAGGATAAAATACTATCTATCTAGATGATACGAATGCATGGACGTGGACCGATCGGCAAAAATCAGTCTATTATTTTCTATTTTCTTTGTCGAATCATAAATTGTAAAAAAAAAAATATTTAAAAAAGTTCAACACCTTAGTATGTTGCTCATTCTTCTCTGGGGGAAACTTCTCTGTGCGATAATTGTATGTTATGACGTTTTTAAATGTTATTTTTATAATTGTTACGTTTTTTTTTTGAGTTCGAGTCAATTAATAGCTATAAATTTAAAATTTAGAAAACATCCTAGAAAACTAATGATTATATCATTCAGGTAGAGCAAACCAACTTTGTTAAAAGCTAAATATCTTAGATACGGCTTCATCGATTTTCATCAAATGTGATAAACATTAAAAAAAACCGCATTAAAATCGGACAATGCATTACTGACAGACGTCCCGACAAAGACTAGGTACAAACGCATACATAAACACAATACAGCAGACAGATCCAACAGGTAGCGGCCCTTTATATTTTGGCGCTGATATTCTGGCTCCACCGAATATCGGCGCTTTAGCATTGCATTTCCTGCTGAAGCACGAGCTGAGTGGACGTCATTTGAGATATCATTTTACTTTTATAAAATCAAAATCAAAATCAAAAATATTTTATTCAATGTAGGATACAAAAATATCACTTATTGAAAGTCAACATGCTATTTTTCTTTTTTTAACTACATCGCTATATTATATATTAGTTCTCCGCCCGCGCTTCGTCTGGTTGGAATAATTTTATCGCGGATATTGCTATTCAATTTATCGGCGTAAAAAATATCCTATGTCAAGGTTAAAATTTCATTCAAATCCATTCATCCGTTTCGCCATGATTGAGCATTTGTTGTTTTATAGGATGCACTTCGGTGAGTGTGCGTTGGAATTACATAATCTTAATACACCATCGCCATTTCATCTTCGGACTACTAGGCGTGAGGAGGGATTCCACCCGTATGTAGTTAACATACCGAACATGCGCACTAAGCGGTTCGACTCTTCAATCATATAATGGGATCAGCCAAGGCATGAAACTCCTTTCCGGCGTCAGTCTTTCCTGAATCCTACAACCTTGGGATCTTCAAGAACAGGGTGAATAGGCATCTACTGAGATCGCGTGCTTCATATGGATGACCACATCGTCACTTCCCATCAGGTGAGATTGTGGTCAAACGCTTATGCGTTAATTATAAAAAAAAAAAAACATCCAAACCTTCGCATTATAATATTATTTAGATTAGATTTCTCATTTTCAATCAATAACTTGTAAAGTTTATCCCAATAATGGTATTCTGTTCCATAAGAGATTTTATTCTAAAGGCGATGAGTTATTATTACTATTACCTATTATGATTCGACGTTAGGAGGCCTTGCTATTACAGACAGATCAACACAGTAATGTCCAAAAAAAAATATACGTGAGTATTTGAAAATTTCATAGTAAAAGTTGTAGTCGTAGAATAAAGTTTGGTTGACGGTATTATTTTAAATGTCCACCTGGTCAGCTCACGATCTTATCTACATCTGCCGACTAACAGCAACGTTGATTACATTGTTGTGCTCCAAATGTTTGAGTTAAGATTGCCAGTCCCGCCGCCTCATCTTCACTTGACCTAAGCGTGATTGTAGCGTAGCGCTAACCGTTTGTACATAAAAAAACTTTCCCGAGGATTAAATTTGTAGGTGTATGTGACAAATCTAGCCATTCGCCTTAAAATTGAGAGCAATCTCTTATACATCGAGGAGGAAGATACTATTATTTCCACTGAAACCATTTCCGAACGGTAAATGAAAGGGGATAAACACTAATTAAATTTGTTGGAATCCTTCGGATTTGTGCCGAAGGCATTCAATTTTGTTGTATTTAATACGGTGGCTTTAATTAAACGATCTCTTAAGACCTCAGTGAACTCCAAGTCGTCCATATAAATGTAATATATTTTATGTATATCATACTTTTAGTAATGTCACTTTTTTTTATGCACAACGGGTATGTGTATATGTATGTAAAGAGCTATGCAGAGTATGATGCTCGGTGTTACTAAATCGAATCAGAAATGAGAAGATCGGAGCATAACGTTAGTCTCCGACATAATACTGAGGATTCGTAGGTTGATGAGGCAGTGGGCATGGCATATAGCGCATAGGATTGATAACCCTCCAGAGTGGAGACCATGCACCGGCAAGATTGACGGATGTCCTGATAAGGTAGGCCGCTACCAACAGGTTGCTCTAGAAATCCTATGGCTACTAAAAGATCATGCTATTAAATTGATTTGTTAAGTTGTTTTACCTTAACCAAGAGCTTGATATTGAATCCTTGGACTCCGTTGTTGATTCGATGCTGTAAGTTTAACGACGTTTAAGAGACGAGGTTAACGCTTACCCTCACTTACACTTACTTATTCGGGGTACTGACTAAATCTCACTACTTCTCATCAGGCGACAGGTGAATTGTCACCAAGTTTGTCTTCATAGGGATTAAAACCTAGGCAAGGCTGTGGTCTCGGTAATCCGTTGTTAGAGGTTTCATTCCTTTCCACGTACTCTAAACATAAGATAAAAATCCACAGTAATTCAAAAAACCGATATATCTTACAAGAAAACATCGGTTTATGTGGGAAAGTCCCGTTTTTAGGTCTCACCGTGACTATGCGACATTGACAAGGAGTCGGACAATGCTTCCGATGTCGAATTTTTGAGGGTTTGAGGGAACCCTCTGGCTTTCGACATAGATTAATGGATCTGGGATAGAACGCCATGACGGAATTTTGTGCGCTTTGCTTGGAATGTGTTAATAGTGTTGTGTGAAAACAAGCAATGTATCGATGATGATCTTCTCTCGAAGCTAATAAACATTTAGACATACATATCACACTATGACAGCAAGTATAGTAACAATAATAATAATAACAAGAAAATTACAACACAATGCAGAAAAGATTTTGAAATGGAGCGGCTGTTGTGTGATGTCAAAAATGGAGTCCATTTGAGCATATGCTGCAGGCCACAGCGCTTGTTTTCAGAGGAGCCCAACGTGAAGAATTCGGACAGTTGTGCAAGTTGTGCAAATATTATACATATCATCATCATCATCATATCAGCCGAAAGACGTCCACTGGTGGACAAAGGCTTCCCCAAAGATCACATGCATATAACATAACTAAATATTACAGTTGCAATAGAAAATTAAATATAAACCTAACATATATAAGATAGAGTAGTACATAGGAAGCAGTACCATATTAATTGAAAGCGATATAAAAGATTCGTCGCCACGTCATCGCAGTTGTGATGGACCAACTCTGCCACCCTAGGGCAAGTTGATTTAATAATTTAATAAATATATCTTACACATTTTTTTATTTAATTTAGCCTATTCAAAAAAAAACCACAATCAACCAGTGACCATGATTCTTATTTCTCAATGCAATCAACACTAGAATAGCGACAAAGGAATTCAGCCATGACATAACTAACGCTTCACCTTAATCGTACCGGATATTAAATAAAGATGATCTGTTATCTCAAACAGCAGGCACACAAGAATGTTATCAATATCGCTACTTAGCGGTAGGTTTTAATAAGATGGTGGTAACTGGTCTGGCGTACATGTAAATATGCCTTACCACTACCGATTTATCGATATCTTAACCTGTAAGTAGTCACACAACACTATGTGAGGCAGTCTTTGTCGCGTGGTTGATCGAAGATTTCAGAGATGAGATTCTAACAGCCAGTTTCTAGTTAAAGCGATATCTATTAAGTATAATGATCCCACGGAGTACGTAATAGAGTCGTTATAAAAAAAAATCTCAAATATCGTAGCGGGATTGTGATAATAATAATAATAATCAATTTAATATTTACACAGATATATGTAACATTATCCACTGACGCGCACAGTAAAATATGCTATTTAAAATATGCTGAGCTATGACCCATTTGTGCGGCTGCAGCACACACCATACTCACGATCTTTATTTTATCCCAAATGGGTAGGTAGAGATATCCCAAACAAGTGTTTGAGTGTTCCAAAACGTTAAAGTTTTATGTGGGTGGGCCCATCCACGTTAAAACGTGCAAATATTTAAATGTTTTTCGGTGTAAAGTCCCATAGTCACCTTTACGTCACCCACGGAAAGATATGGGTTGGTTCTACACTTTTTACGTGCCGAAACAATACAGCACTAAGTCACGTATATAAACAATTTTAAGTAAATAACTTACTATACTTACTATAGCATTTTCCTTGCATTTGCTTAATTTGTTTCAGCCCATTAAGTGTACAATCACCCGCGAAAAAACAGGGCGCAAGATTTCGTCGACTTTATATTTATTTGCAGTACGGGTGAAATCTGAGACGGCTCGAAACCTCTTGACGCTTGACGCTTGGAAAAGGAGCAACCCTTTCATAAAGCATAGCAAAATAAAAAAAGGTAACTCAACTTGACTCATTTATAACTTTTTAACCTTAATTGTCGGTTTTATGCTGCGCAATCGAATCAGGAACGAAGAAATCACTAGATGAATGAAAGTTACCGACTTAGCCCAGCGGATTAGTGAGTTGAAGTGACTATGAGCAGGACACATCTCGAAGAGCTGATAGCCGGTGGAGTGTTAAAGTTATCGAGTGGAGACCACGCACCGGCAAGCGCAGCGTAGGACGGCATTCACAAGGTGGATGGACGACCAGAATGAAGGTCGCGGGAAGTCGCTGATTGCAGGCCGCTTCCAACCGGTCTCTGTGAAAACCTATGGGGCAGATCTATGTTCAGCAGTGGACGTCGTGTGGCTGATAAGATGATGTAATAAATACGAAAACAGATTCCACTATGTGTTACATTCGATAATTCAGTAGCCATATTGGGTACTAGAAAATTGGTGGTTGGTCGTAGAGCATTTGAAATGTCCGCCTGGCTAGCTACCACCATCTTGTCTAAATCTGCCGCCAAGCAGCAATGTTAATAGCATTGTTGTGTTCCGGTTGTGAGAGATAAGATAGCCAGTCCCCCAAATGTGTTGGGATTTCCGGGTCAGTGCGCTTCCACCTTCGACCTTATCTTCACTTAACATCAGGTGTGATTGAGGTCAAGTACGAACGCGTCGTGCACAAGAAAAAAAAATTCTTCAGAATTTTTTCCGCCATTAAGTTTTTATTATAATGGGTCACTTTTTGTTTTTTATAATTATTTTGCTGAAATATTAATTTAATAATAACTAACCCGCTAGCGACCTGTTACCTTGTCATATTTATGGATTCAAGTAATCAAAGTTTATTTTATTGGTTTTGTATAAAGTATTCCAAATAAATTCAAAATTAAATAAACTCGACCGAATTCGTATACACCGAGATATACTCACTCCTCTGATCGGAAGCAATGATTTCAGTCAACCAGCTAGTTCGGTGATGAATTTGGAATTTTAAAATAATCTACGTCAATCTAACTAATATTATAAATGCGAAAGTTTGGATGTTTGTTTGTTCCTCACTCACGGCGAAATAGTTGAACGGATATGGTATTTAGGTAGAATATACCCTGGATAAAGACATAAGACATTTTTTATCTCGATAAATAAAGTAGTGATGAAGATAAACCGTGATAGAGTTATTCCACACAGGTATAGCCGCGGGTGGTAGCTAGTATTCTATAAAATTGTCATTGTATTGCTATGCCTTAACATTTCTTCACTTCTATTCACCTTCAGCCTATTCTCCATTTAATACGTGTCAGATTGTTATTCAATTGAAGGTGATTGCCAAATTAGTGGCCTACAGAAGCGATTTAAAATAAAACACTGACATGTCTTTTAGTGGCCAGTCTTCTGACATAAATATCACCAATAAACACTGTATCCGCATGGTCCACTTAATGCATCATAATCCTATGGCCAGGCTGTGACCCAACAGTGGGGATGTTTAAGGCTTAAAAAGTTTAAGGGATGATGAAATTGATATATGCTATTTATACAAATGACTACTGATTATCGCTAGACAGGCGATTACAGCGTTACTGAGCAGGGAGGTAAGCGCTACAGCACTCGGCCCAGGAAAGATTGTTATATATTATTATGTAATTATAGATCATAATACAAGCATACTTAAATATACTTGTCTTACTGCTTGTTGTGGGAGTAAACTGTGCTTTTATTCTCTTTTAAATGTAAGAACAATGGCCCTGAACTCAACAATGCTTAACACAACAAGCCTTCATTGTACTCTAGCGGACATCTTGTTCGGTGAATGAAACCTCAGCTTGGTCATAACTAAAATTTCCTTTAAATAAATTCTTTTGTTGGGGCTTCATTAATAAGCTGTTTATGATGAGTTGAGTTTCGTGTTAAAGTTTTGAGTTAATAATATTTTAATGAGGATATTTTCAGTTCAGAAACTAATGAGAGAGGATGACATTTTAGTAAGTTGATACATTAGGTATCAACTTACTAAAGCTTTAATATTTCATCATGATTATCACATATTCTAGTACAATAATCCATGAGGAACCCTCGTCGTTCTGTGTAATGGAAAGTGATCGTGGCAACAAAACAAACTAGCCCAAATTCGACTATCCTGGCATTTGCTTTGCAATCCAAGTCACAACATTCCGGCTCCATCAGAGATAAGATAAGATAATACCAGATCAGCTCGATAATACCATAATACTGTTGTAGAGTAGTGGACTGTATTATTTACTTAGGTTTAGGTCTGGTGCTTGCAAATACTAGTAAAACCACAATTATTTTTATCCGACGTATTTGCCTTGAATGGTAATGCTATTAACATTGCTGCTTGGCGGCAGATTTAGATAAGATGAGTTGAGATAAAGTAAATTAGTGTTGCCATCGCAACAATTGTAGATAGATAGATAAAGCATTTATTTACGCCACTACGTTCACACAACTACACAATTTTTTAATTACAAAGAAATATACATTTGTATGTATATTTCTTACTTCTTTTCTATTCTTTACTTTTATTTATATAAAAGTAAAGAATAGAAAAGTAAAAAAGAAAATGAAATTTTGTAAATCCAAACCGCGTTGAAAGTTCGTAGTGGGTACATTATGTGTATAGAGCGGCAAATTAAAAAGTTACCATATCTGTACATGTAATTACTTACGCAGTTTAAATAATGCTGGCCTTAAAATAACACGGCTAAACTCCGTTTATTCGCTTTCGCCCGCGTAAAAGCTCGTATTGCATATTGTTACGAGTTTTATTCTCTCTGAATAAGTTTCGATTACACTCTACACCGCAATGCGCTTAAGGAATAGGGATCTCTGTGATTTCGCATTTTAAGTAAATTTTGAATTTCGCCATTTACGGAATAACTTTGTACTGGGTGGCTCTTCAAATTATTAATATACTCGTAAGTTATACTAACAAAAGTGATTCAGCAAAAAAGCCTATAATATGTTTTTTTATTTTTTTAAAGTATAAAAATCATTGTATACTGTACTATACTAATTCATCCAAATCCCGTTAAGCGTGACAAACATTCGCACATACAAACTTTCACATTTTTATTATAAGTGTGATAGATTTATCCTTATGAAAATAAAAATGGATTATTTTAAAACTATCTACAAGATAAATCACTTATGCTTGTAAGGAATCGTATATTGTAGACAGAATAAATGAAAGTACAATATTTAAATATAATATTAAATACGCAATTAAAACAAAATGGCTAAACCGATCTTGATAGAACATGGCTAAGAACCACCATTAGAAAACCTGCTTTCAAATAAAATGAACCGCATCCTAATCGTTTCACCCATTTAAGAGCTACAGACGTCTGTCTGTGACACACACACATAGAGGTGAAACTAATAACACCCCTTTTTGCGTCGGGGGTTAAAAACAAGAAGCTTGAATAGCAAGGCTGAGTTCACATCGCCTTAAAAGTGTTACTCGCAATCACAATAAAGGCGGCTTAACCCCAGCCCGAAACTTTTACTGGTGGCAGTGAGATGTCAAAGAAAAGCGTACAATTTCACTCCCTAATTATCCTGCTTGCTCATTTGGCATGTCATATGGAGTCAAATGAAACAACTTTTTAGTTACTACCCAAACTCTGTCAGCTGGAATTTGAAATATTTAAAGGGTAAGAAATTAAAGTGAGAACCTATGATGATTTCATATTAGAAACGTTATTGTTGTGGCTGGCCACTTATTTTATATATTATAATTTTATGAGAATTTCCAATTTTTTTAGACTTTGTTTCATTATATTGCTAACCTTCAAAGTATGCGTTTCATTGCTAATATTTTTGGGAAGGCCGAATCGCACTTAACGGAGATATTTGAAAGATGTTACCCCAGGTTAAAGTTAGGCCTCAGGACCGAAATATACAACACATTCTGTGGCGATGATATATCGAACCGATTAAACATTGTACATTGTCAAGTTTTGTAAAAATGCTGAAGAATACAGAAAAATATATCAGGCGGCCTGTGATGCTATTGTATGCGACCATTATACTTGTATTTTTATGCCAAATCGGACGGTGGCGTTAGTGGGTGGTGGAGTGATCACACTGATAGAAATATTGAGAAATTATAACAAACATTTTAATGTCCACAACACAGAAAAGTGACATCCGAACTCACAGGGATCCGTAATAATACGAAAAATGAGACACAAAATAAAACAAATAAAAAACAATTCATTTTATATTAGACTTTTAATATAAGAGTAACTTAATTAAAACACGGTGTAAGAAGATAAAAATATAAAAGAACACAGACCTGAACAGGTTGTGTACCTATACATAACTATGAAAGGTAGAAAACGTGTTCGAGGATCGTGTGGGATGATGCCAAAAAGACTGGCAACATTACCCCGTTTAATGGCAAGGCTAATTCGTTGCCCGAGGTCATCCGAGGCCTCATGCAATCGTCTTGCTTCCGGACCCCCCGGGTTTAAGGTTTTTCATACTCATCTTATAGGAGCAATTGGACACGTCAATATTGGTAAATGGGACAACAGCTTACAATGGTATCATGTGGACAAATTAATTATGTAAAATTAGAGATAGTAGCTGCTGTAAAGGGGCATTTTTTTTTTTTTTATAAATATTTCGGACACTTACACCAATCATCTAGTCCCAAACTAAGCAAAGCTTGTGCTATGTATACTAGATAACGGATAAACATACATAAATATTGATATAAACATCCAAGACTCGGGAATAAATGTTCGTATTCATCACACAAACATTTACCCCTCGCGGGATTCGAACTCGCAACCGTTGGTTTCGCTGATAGGGTCACTATCCACTACACCAATCGGTCGTCTTTATCATCATCATTGATGATTAACTTAATCTAGTCAGCTGCTGTAGAGAGGCATGGTCAAGTTTAGTACAAAATCAATTTATCTTAGCAAATAGCTGCTGTACAGAGGCATTGTTGAACCTGAACCAAAAGCTGCATATTTATCCCGCTTGGAGCCTCGGCATTAGTCGCAGTTGCACCTGCTTTGCTACAAGTTCCTTGGAGATGGGGCGGAGCTTCAGTATCCACACAGGTGGCGTCTCATGGAAACTAAAGATTAATACAATAATTAATAAAAAGTACACACTGCTATCATGTGGCATACCTAAATGGGTAGCACTTAGCTCTCGTTGCGTCTTACTCGTATTAACAATGAACAAAGTCACTTTTAACGAAATTAGTTCGGTAAAATTGTTTTTTCAATGCACTTAGAAGATTGGTATTGGCTTTAATCTTACTTAGCTGGCTTGCTAACTTCGTTAACTTAGTTGAATATAAAGAGCCTTACACATGCCCACTGTTGGGGTACAGCCTCCTCACACTGGGAGAGGATAAGGGCCATATTCCCAATGCGGATTGGTGGGGTAGTTTCAGATTAGTGGCCACCTGGTAGGCAGTGTTTTTAAGTCGCTCCTGTAGACCATCGAAGAATGGAAGCACTAGTATCGAAATGCCACCAGTGGTCACCCATGCAAAGACCGACCGGGCCGGACATTGCTTAGGCCATAGGATTATGATGCATTAGGTGGACCATGCGGATACGCTTGTTTATTGGTGATATTTATGTCAGACGACTGGCCACTTGATAATGTCAGTATTTTATTTTAAACCACTTGTATAGGCGACTAACTTGGCAATAACCTTCAATTGAATAACAATCTGATACGTATTAAATGGAGAATAGGCTGAAGGTGAATAGAAGTGAAGAAATGTTAAGGCAGATGCTTCATTTCCCTCTACAAAATAAAGGCAATACAATGACAATTTTATAGAATACTAGCTACCGCCCGCGGTTACACCTGCGTGGTATAACTTTATCACGGTTTGTTTATCCCGCGGGACTACTTTATTTATCGAGATAAAAATGTCTTATGTCTTAATCCCGGGTATATTCTACCTATATACCAAATCCGTTCAACTGTTTCGCCGTGAGTGAGGAACAAACAAACATCCAAACTTTCGCATTTATCGTATTTATGGCACTAGTATCGAAATGCCACCAATGGTCACCCATGCAAAGACCGACCGGGCCGGATATTGCTTAACTTTGGTAATCGAAAACGAATAGCGAATACGACGCGCCACAAATGCATTCAGCAATTGTGTTGGAAAGAGCTTGTGGCGTCACCGCACTACATGTCACTGACAACACAGAGCCCGGCTAGTCTGTGCTTCCCGCTCTTGACCGGTCGGCGTTTATTCTTGTATAACTGTGTATCATTGTAATAATCATTGTGCACTAATTACAGTTATTGCGATCCGACTGTGCGTCCCTAATTTAATAGCCTACCTCCTCACGTACCCACTAAGTAGTACCCTGGTCGGGAGACCAAAAGCTTTTTACTGACTTCATTATTTTTTTATTTTTTTTTGTTTTTTATTGTTTTTCCATTCTCATTCGTTACAAACAACACAGAAACAGTTCTTCTGAAACAGACAAAGAACCGTGGTTTCTCTTTTAACACCCCGAAAACTCTTGAAATAGTAACAGAAAAATGTAAGAACATTGGCCGTGCCGGTAATAAGGTTCTCTTTTTTATACGTATATAGCAGATAGAAATTCTGCTGTTGGCATGATTCCAGCTGTGCAAATGTAGATAAGTGATACTGTCCCAAAATACTAAAGAACTTTAACTATCGCAACAACATCTTGACGTTAGAGCCACCGCAAGGAACAGACAATCGGCGACTTGGTGTTCCATTTAAGTGACGATTTCTCACTTTTTATACATAACGTGACGGCCTTAATCTGGGACTCACCGCTGTGGGCGCGGTGGATGCGGCTGCATGCTGCTGTTGTCGCTGGGCCTCATCATTTTCAGTGTTGCTATTAATGGTCCTACTAACACAACTTCCAATTAATGTGACCCCTGTAACTAATACCTATGTATTTATTCGTCCGAAATGCTATGTTAATAGCATTGTTCAATCAATCAATCAAATATGCTTTATTGTTTAAATAAGGGAGGTACATTTAAATATCTCATAGAAACTACAAATTAGGCGGCATTGTCGCTAATAGCGATCTCTTCCATGCAAACCTATCATCACGGAATTCAATACGAGTAATTGTGGTGTGAAAAGTTGTCAGTGATAAGATAGCCAATCCCCCAAACATGTTACGGTTTCCGAGTCAGTACGCTTCCACCTTCGACCTCATCTTCACTTATCATCCGGTGTGATTGAGGTAAAATAGGTACTAACACGTGCTTAATTTTTTTAGAATAAGAAGAATAAGAAATATAAAGTTGAATTATCGTCTTGAAAACTCTTCATTCTGTGGTCGGGTATATTTCTTCATTCTATACAAACTATACCGGGTGGGTATTTTTACTGTACGGAAAAATTGCGTCATATCAGGTAAATAAAATAGAAGTTATTGGCCTACGCCAATAACTTCTATTTTTATTTTTTATTTTATTGTAACGCACGCGCCGGCCGGAGATTGATATGCGACTGGCGGGATTCGTAGAGTTCCTATCATGCGAAATTATATTTGGAAGTCATATTTTCTCAAAGTTTTTTTTATTTATTCAATTTAACGATGTAATAATGTGGAACAGGCTACAAACGCGACCGTCAAATGACACTAGGTTTGTTCGATGATCGTTTTGAAAAAAAAAAAATTAAACTGCCTATGCCAATACCTTCTATTTCACTTACCTAATATGCCCTATTTTTTTATTATGCACAGGATTATTGTTGCCCTTTTTTTTAATAACAAGTATACATCTAATACAATTTGAGTGAAGTACACCAAGCATGTTTGTCATTCATATAGTCACAAATTTTGTAATAACTTTTTTTGCTAATGTTGTCACATGATCTTTAAATTTTTTCTCAGTTATATTAATGATATTCTCAGGTATAAGGTTATAAAAACGTATACAGTGTCCCATAAATGAGGTGTTAACTTTACTTTGTCTGAACATAGGGTTTAGCCAATTCGACCTTATATAACTTATGCTTGTCACTATTTTTCGGGAATGCAGAAATATTTTTTACGTGATATAATCTACAACATCAAAACAAACGCTACCTCTTTTACTACGAGAGTGTCTTTTAAAAGGCTAGCCTTGGCAATTCAGTTGGAGATTGGAAATTGAAAGAATCGAGGATGAAGCACGTACTCAACTTCTGAACAGATGTTAAATGTAAGAAAAATTGTACTGCGACTTTTGACGCCTAACATTCCGTGCCCTTCGCTGCATGACGAGTTCCGAGACATCATAGCGTTGACGTACTGGTGTCTGTCAGTAGAAAAATGTCCAACATGAACCATGAACCCTACAAGTTTGGATCACAACTCTACGCTCAGGATCTCGCGGTTTGGCCGTACCTTGCCGCCGCAGCTAAAAGCGAGTGTGTGAAAACTTCACCAGGGTATTGGAGAGATAAAAAATATAAAACGCCACAAGTTTAGATTAAACAAGTTTTCGGTTTCGCGAACTGTTAGGGGTTTATCTGGAATTCTTAGTTGTACTACTTTGCATTTGGGCGCGTAAAGTTTCCGGGTAAAATGTTTCAACACTTAAAGTTACTATCTTGTATTATATCGAAACTGAACATCGGGAGTTAGAGAAGTGGAAATGGTCAGATTTGAGGACTGTAAATGGACCAATTTATTTTTAAAATTGGGAGAATATAAAAATGAGTCGTGTAACCATAATATACATTCAATATCTACATGAAAACAAAATGTATAGGTAAACCGATTCATGAAAAATGTATATTTATCCGTTATCTAGTATCCATAGTACAAGCTGTGCTTAGTTTGGGACTAGATAATTGGTGTAAGTATCCGAAATATTTATTTATTAAAAAAAAACTTTTCTTGTGTTCGGATATTAAGTATTAGAGCATGGCTATGAGCCCGTACTTAAACCATCAAGTACATTCTTTGATACAGATGATTACCAGCTGGTCTGCTGCATTCAGGTTTACAAAAGAAGTGTATCTTCATCCGTACGTATGTTTCCACGTTTAATATTCATTGACTGTGTAGTTCCAAGGCAAAGTAGATTGAGACCAACCCTCTCTTCCCGTGGATGCTGTAAAAGAGGACTAAATGATCGTGACGCAACGAGAATAGGGCAGTGATGGCAGTCATCTGCCATCGCCAACTCAACCGACGCCCGACGTGTTGATCAAGGCAAATTCTCCCAGATCAAAATCGCTCCATGGGAATGCTTGTGTCCAGTAGTGGACAGTCCAGTTGTTGATGTGTATCTTTATCACACATCGAATTCGTTGGATATAGGAAAAAAGTTACGGTATTTTTTCAATTTTGCTCAGTAAACCGGCGGTCAGTCGCCACACTCCTGGGAAATCTAGCTTGCTGTTGATCCAATAGAATTTTTTGCCCGGCTTCCATCCTCCAACTTTACAATAAAAATACCGTTTCAAATATTTATGTTACGGGATTACACGCATGTTTTGGTGCCGAATAACAAAATGTAACAATGTTTATTTTGAATTTGTTTATGTGAAAGAATAGTTTAGACGCGAATGGGTCTAATTCGTTTTGATTCAAAATGAAAGGGTTTATTTAAAGAATTTTCTACACTGTTTAATTTGTTGAGGATTCTTATTAAGTTAAATTGGAAATTTGTTGATTTTTTTTTATGCACCGCGGGTTTGTACTTGACCTCAATCACACCTGATGTTAAGTGAAGATAGGTCGAAGGTAGAAGCGTACTGACCCGGAAACCCCAACACATTTGGGAGACTGGCTATCTTATCTCTGACAACAGGAACACAACAATGCTATTAACATTGCTGCTTGGCGGCAGATTTAGATAAGATGGTGGTAGCTTGCCAGGCGGACATTTTTAAAATGCCCTACCACCAACCAATTTTTATCTGTTAATATAGTTGCTTGACTAAGTTATGTTGTGTGTGTATTATTCTACGATAGCGTCTGAGGATCAATAACTGCAAAGGCAGTGATTCTACTGATATATGTATGCATTTGGTAAAATACATCAAATTCACTTTTACTAACTTTTACTGTTGGTTCGATTAAGGATTTTATTTAATCAATCACAATAATTACGTACATAAATATATTAACTTCGACTTCATTCCATCATCTCCTTGCCTTTCCGTTCATATATCATTGCTTATATCATTCATCCAAAATCTGTGATTCCTCTTCCCGTCTATTCATCAACATTAATATTCATCAATTTCCTAGTAACATGCGTTGCATACCACCTGATAACATGACCATACCAAGCCAAACTATTCCCTGTATTTTCAACTTTTAAACTTTATCTTATATACTCATTCCTTATTTCATCCATCCTCTTCACTCCACACATCGATCGCAACATTCTCGTCTTCGCTTCATACATACAATTGACTTTCATCCATCCTCTTCGCGGCTCATCACTTCCATCCAAATATTACGACCGGATTTATAAGAGATTTGTGAATTTTGCCCTTTCACAAATTGTTCCTGTGAACGGGCCTGATTGATTTATGCCCTATCGCAAAAATTCGAAGTTATTTATCAAAATAATATCCCGCCGGACAAATTTCAATAAAATACCGCAAATAAAGTTAATAATTATCGATCCAACATTTTTATAACCGACCATTACTATTAAACTATACAAACGGAAGGTATTCGTCACTGAAAATAGCCAATTTGGCGCTATTTAGCCAAATATAATGGCTGAACGGGCGCAGAATAGCCTCTTTGCCGACGCGAGAAGTAATTCGGGAGATTCATTTGAAAGCGGGCCCATGAGATTATGAATTTTGGCACGTAAACTGTATAACGGACCCATGGGATTTTGGTTTATTGTGTTTTATCGGGCGGTGATTAATATTTCAGTTCACGTTGCAAAATGTCACGTGGACAAACAGTAGGTACATCGTACAGTGACAATATCATAGGTAGATACATAAAATATACCACATTTTATTTCTTTGTTTTAATTTTTTTTCTCCCGCTTATGGGTCCTATGTGGAAACGAAACTGATTGTGTTTTTCTTTAAACTTAAGTGAAAGAGGGGTTGCGCTGAAAACCAGTGGCTGTCAAGTGCCACACGTCATATTGGCAGCAAATGCTGACGCCACAAATACATTTAAATTTATATCAACTTTTCATGCGCCGATTGTGGTGGACTTGTCTTTACCGTGCTTCTTATGAAAGTAAAATAATGACTTTCGCGGTGGCAAAGCACTGTCCTATCATAGTCGTTGCGTGAATGTTTATATTGGCAAGGTCCAAAATGCTTAAATAAGTGTTTAATATAACATAGCATTTCTTCAAATGCATTGAATGTGTTAACTCAATTCAAATGTATTATCTTTATCGGTGGAAGCTTTGTTGGCTAATGTACGATGCATACTGTAACAAATACTCCTGTAATATTTATAGCTGTTCGCTTTCCTTTGAATAAAAAAATAAATAAAAAAAAACTTAATTTTTTGTATTTGTTGGCAATAATTTTCTCTCTTCTTTCGATGGCTCCTTCAAAAATTATCTAATAAACCTTTCGAAGTCTCATTCGAAGATTCGATTTAAATTAAATTGGCATTGTGGTGGTTTAGTTTAGGGTGGGAATTAGTAGGAGTCTACTACCCCGTAGTCCCCGGGGAACGGATTCATTAGTTCTACGGAACCAGAAAAAGAATGTCGGATAGTCTAATTAACGGTTTTTGGATTTATTCATTAATTTATGCCTCAAGACTTCCCTTCGTGCTAAACTCATGATTGTAGGTCATCGGGAAACACCTTATTGGTTTGATGATCTTTCATTAGGAGAGACTTTTAGTATGAAAATACGCTTTGAAAGGTCATATATTTTTATTATATTACTTGCGATCCGCCCGCGACTTCGTCCCCATGGAAAATTTCATTAAAACCAGTTCAACAAAAAAAAATAGCCTTATATATTCATCATCTCAGCCTGTAAACATCCCACTGCAGCCATATAGAGCTTCCCTCGTATAATGTGGGAATATGCGCCATAGTCCATCACGCTGGCCCAATTTGGGGTTGGGGCTTCACATGCCTATGCAGGTTTCCTCACGATGTTTTCCTTCACCGTTTAATGTACTTTCATTTCATTTCATTTCATAACAAAATTAAAGCTCGAGCTGACTGACTGCCGACTGCACCCTTAAGGAAAATTACTACCCCAATTTGTTTAAGGTTCTTAATTCGGACAGATCCACGGAGTTAAATGTAGGGTACGACTAACAGAGTTCATATAAAATATTTACGGTTGATAAATTAGCGCAGGTCACCGCTTCATTCGATAGTTTAATCAGTCCCGTCTTACCTACATAAATAAACGTTAAGCCAGAGTGAGTGGAAGGTTTAATATCGTCGAAGTTTAATCTCGGAGTTCATATAACCCGTGACGTTGAGCCAGCAACGATATGTAGAAGTATTTAGTGATTAAGAGTGATATATGTTAAACCTGTTTTGAGTTACCTTAAATTATCTTTGTCAAACTTTGAGAATAGTAGAGTTATAGGCAATGCTTACGTGGTAAAGCTTTCGTTCTACGGATAATCTACGGCTTTATGTTCCACCCAACACGTCCAAATTTTGTAGTCAGTTTTTTACTTTGCAGGCCATCCGTCTGTGGAACTCTCTACCTGGATCCATCAGACTGAACGTCTTTGAATGTTTTCAAGGCAGGAGATAAATAGCTTTTTTTAATTCTTTAATCTTCTCTTTCTCTTTATTATTATTATTTTTTTCACCGGTCATCGTTAATTAGTAATTTTGCTTTACAAATTGTTTAATTCTTTTATTATATATTTATAAGGTACTTACGTGTGTATTATTTTTGTTATGTATGTAGTATTATTTGTAGTATGTAGTATCCATCTATATGTATATATATAGCTATTTATGTATATAATATATATTGATAAATGTATGGTTTTAGTTTTTGTTTATTAAATAAATAATTGATTATGTAGGTATTTCATATCTGCATCCGTATTTTGCACAACCTGTCTGTTCTATAAAGTTGTACTCCTATACCCAAAGGTTGCATGGAAGAGATCGCTCTTAGTGATAAGGCCGCCCAATTGTACTCTTTCCAGTATTGTGCTTTGTAAAATATATGTTCTCCTTTTGTGCAATAAAGTGTATTTGTATTGTATCGTATTGTAAAGTGAGTAAAGATCAAGATCAAGAGATCGCTTTTAGTGATAAGGTCGCCAAATTGTACATTCTATTCTTATCACTTTTCTGAAACTGTATTTTCTTATCTGTTGTGCAATAAAGTGTAATTGTATTGTATTGTATTGTAATGTCGCAGCTGGATGGATAAATTAGCCAATCAATAGAATGTTTATGCGTATCGTAATATATTGTGGACATTATAGAAAATAGTGCGAACAAATAAATTTTAATGTATATCGTTCATATTTTTTTTTAATGTACCTACAATTGGTTGGTACTTGACCTCAATCATACCTGATGTTAAGTAAAGATGAGGTCGAAGGTGGAAGCGTATTGACCCGGAAACCCCAACACATTTGGGGGACTGGCTATCTTATCTCTGACAAGGGGAACACAACAATGCTATTAACATTGCTGCTTGGCGGCAGATTTAGATAAGGTGGTGGTAGCTAGCCGCAGGCGGACATTTAAAATGCCCTACCACCAACCAAACAGAGTACTAAAAACATGTACCCCGCTGGGGATCAAACCCGTGACCTCCGAATCGTAAACCCAATGATGTTTACATTGAGCCACGGAGGTGGTTGTATTGCTGTATTGACTTCTGTTTTCAGGGTTGCGGGATATTTATCAAATTAAAATGCTGTGAGGCGAACTTTATCCACCTTCTCGCGTTAATAACTGTCATAAACGTTAGGTAATGCAGGTACGTTAGCATATCGTAACTCTGTTTACACCTCGTAAATACGTCTCGATGGTTTTATAATCCATCGGCACGAAAGTGTTAAGCCTCATTGGCTCGTAAGATGTGTTTTATCGTTATTTTTAGAGGCATGACGTTTTTAGGTAACTTGGAGTATTTGGCTGCAGCTAAAGCACATAATAAAATAATATAGTCTACAAAAATATTATTGTAAAATCAGCAATTGTATGGTAGGGTTCAAAAGTGCATATCCAGTCGTACATCAAACGATTTATATCTTATCGATCACCTTTAAACTTTATACTGATATTTTTTCTTTTGTTTAAATTAAAAACTGGTTTCGCGTTTCACTACAATCTCACCTGATGGAAAGTGACGATGTAGCCGAAGATGTATCACGCGCACCCAGTAAATGCCTATTCACTCTAGACTTGAAGATCCCAAGGTTGTAAGTGTCGGGAAAAACCGACGCGGGCAGTGAGTTCCATACCTTAGTAGTCCGCATTATAAATGATGAAGCAAAGCGCTTAGTGCGGATGTTCGGTATGTTGACAACATATGGATGGAAACCCTCCCCGCGCCTGGTTGTGCGAAGATGGAAAGGGGACGGTGGACGGAGGTAACGGCTGGTAGAGGAGATTGGAAGAAAATGACGTACTGCGCCGACCCCAGATATATTGGGACTGGGGCAATAGAAAGGAAGAGGAAGGCTATGGAAAAGATGGATGGATGGATGATATGAACGAAAAGGGCATGAATGATGAGGTAACGGCAGATAGAGGGGAATGATAGAAAGAGACGTACTACGGCGACCCCGGATATATTGGGACAGGGGCAATAGAAAGAAGAGGAAGATCATGGAAAATATGGATGGATGGATGATATGAACGAAAAGGGCGGGAATAATGACGCAACGGCAGATAGAAGGGAATTGTAGAAATAGACGTACTGTGGCGACCCCAGATATATTGGGACAGGGGCAATAGAAAGAAGAGGAAGCCCATGGAAAAGATGAATGGATGGATGATATGAACGAAAAGGGCATGAATGATGAGGTAACGGCAGATAGAGGGGAATGGTAGAAATAGTCGTACTGCGGCGACCCCTGATATATTGGGACAGGGGCAATAGAAAGAAGAGGAAGACCATGGAAAAGATGGATGGATGGATGATATGAACGAAAAGGGCGGGATTGATGAGGCAACGGCAGATAGAGGGGAATGGTAGAAATAGACGTACTGTGGCGACCCCAGATATATTGGAACAGGGGCAATAGAAAGAAGAGGAAGACCGTGGAAAAGATGGATGAATGGATGATATGAACGAAAAGAGCGGGAATGATGAGGTCACGGCAGATAGAGGAGACAGGAAAAGACATTATATATATACATATAAAGAAAAAGCCATAACGACCCCAAATAAAGGGCAAGAAGATGATGATGACCTTTATACTTCAGGTAACACATTGCTAACGATTTACGTCTGGGTGCACTTAATATCTGAAACAAGTAGAGTTCGACACTGTTCAGCTTTAATTACAAATATAGGTATAACAAATAAATTGTTTGTTATATTATTGAGGTTAATTTAACTCGTAAACAAGAACACAATAACTTACTAGAACCTTGATTAAATTGTTCGAGAGCCTTTGAGAGTTACCTACAAGTTGACTTACTGCCCCGATCTGTGGTACAAATTGAAAGATTTTGAGGTTCCAAACAACAAATCAAATAGGGTTGAAATTTCGTAATAACTATAGATTAAAAATTGAGAAAAACCTCGAAAATCTGTGATATCTAAATACACCAAACAACTGTGTTGAAAGCTTAACCAATTTTCATCATATATGACGATTTGTTTGATATAAAAGCTGCACTCAAATCGGACCACGCATTATTAAGATACATCCAGATAAAGGATTTCTTTCAATATGATTGGTTCAGCAGTTTAGGCCTAAAAGCCAGACCGATAGACAGTTAAACTTTCACATCTTGTTATATTACGGATGGATTATATTTTTCGAATACCTTCCAATTCTCAACAATCATGAATGGCGTGATGTAATTCACATTTCCGGCACAACTTATGACTTGGGGCCTCGAATTTTTCACGTATTTCAAGTTATTTTATCAAAATTTTGCAATACCCTGTGACGGGTAATGGATAAACTGAGTAATTAATTTCAAAACTGGCTGTTTTTTGCGAGCTTTTGATGTGACGAGTTTATTAATTTGGAAAATGTCAATTTTATCGTTCTACCCACAACCGGCGCCTGGAGATGAGATCGTTCGTTGGAAATAAGAGAGCGACTGTGTGCGACAAAATCGATGGTACCTTGGTACCTAAAGTTGCGCGGCTAACCTACCCTTAGAAAGAAGGGGTTCTAGAGATTCCATTTTGGTAAATAGCGATTCTGTAGCTTAGATGGTCATGGAAATATATGGCTTAGAAGTGGACATTCGGATTAGTGAAAGAGTGTCGTCGCTGAATAACGCACGCTGTCGCCAGAGTTGGCTCAGTCCACATTTCTGTTACCAGACATGTCGTTTGAAATCAGGCGACGTCCGTCGACACGCGTCTCGGGTCTTTTGTCCCCTGTTAAATACGCGACTTTAAATTTATGATGTCTTTATCTGTCACTACTGCATACGAGTAGTACTTGCTCAGAGCTTGCCTCCAGAAATTTATAATGTGTTTACTCCCTAATGTAAGTAGTTCCTGCTTTTGGGGAACCTTTTACAACCACACAGGATGTCTTGGCGTGCAATCTCAGTAGTCCGCTCCAAAAGAGCTGGTTTCCTCGATTATGAGCTGGTGCATAATCATAAGTCTATGGTATTTATTTGTAGCGAGTTCCACAGTCACCTGTGATTTGCAACTGATTGCAAATCGTGATAGCTTTCGTTCTGTTCGTTCTGCCATTCGTATTACTGGCATTACTGCACTAAGTAGATTAGCTACTGACCAATAACTCACTGCGCCCCTTGGCGCCATCCGTGGTGTATTCTATTTCCTTTATGGACTGAGCCTCACTCAGCCCCCTGTTCCCATTAAATTTTAACCTTGAGCGAGGCTTTTTCCATTCGTCTGGCTACACTACCGTTTGTATAGAGATAAGAGGATTTCTTTTTCCTTCTTTTTTCTTCCTTTTTAAATAATTTTGGGTCCCAAGGTTAAAGTCTTTCCACAGGACTGCTTAACTTTAGTAGGCTACGGTCAGTTGTACCGTTATTGTCCCTTGCTATACAGGAGTTGCAGTGGGAGAATCTGGAGGTGAGTCATGATCGCCACCAGTGATTCCATTCATAAACGCCTCCGTGGCTCAATGTAAACAACATTGGGTTTACGAATCGGAGGTCGCAGGTACAATCCCAGCGGGGTACATGTTTTAAGTACTCGGTTTGGTAGGTGGTAGGACATTTTAAAAGTCCGCCTGGCTAGCTACCACCATCTAAATCTCCCGCCAAGCAGCAATGTTAATAGCATTGTTGTGTTCCGGTTGTCAGAGGTAAGATTGCCAGTCCCCCAAATATGTTGGGATTTCTGGGTCAGTACGCTTCCACCTTCAACCTCATCTCCACTTAACATCAGGTGTGATGGAGGTCAAGTACTAATCCGTTGTGCATATTAAAAAATCATTTATAGGAATATTTTGTATTGACGACTTGTAGATGACAGATTGTAGATGCAAAAGCTGTGACATTATGGTTGTATAACGTTACGTAATTCTTTAATTTCAATGTTCGTCTAAACGCTTATAAGTTACAAATTAGATAAGTTTTTGTAGTAACAATATTTGGAAACAATACGGAACAATAAGGAAATTTGTTTATCCCGCGGGAACTACTTACTTTATCGGGATTAAAAATGTATTATTCTACCTATATACCAAATTTCATCCGAATCCGTGGATTTCGCCGTGATTGAGCGTCAAACCAACAAATAAAGAATCAAACATCCAAACTTTCACATTTATAATATTAGTTAGATAAATTAGATAAGTTTTGTAGTAGCATATATTTCCACAACCTTCCACAGACACACAAATTGTAGATGCAACAGCCGATATTTAAATAACGTTACGTGATTCTGTAATAGACGTATGTTTAAACGTTTACAGGTTATAAATTATTTAAATTTGGTAGCAACAATGGTTTCCAGTTTCCACAACCTTCTACTTAAACCAATTCATCAATACCCTCTAATCCTTTATCATCCCAAATGAAACTCTTTAACTAAAAGGTATTAGCTTCGATTTGCTACTTACCTATTTTAAGTAGATAATTAATACGTTCAAAGCTCTAAATTGCGGTATTGATCCCGCTTCGGCTGGTAATCCCCGTCGAAACGCTCTTTGCTGCCTGATCGGGGGTGATTAGCATGAATTAATTATACATATTTAATGACTGCTTAACGTTTAGAAAGGTTCTTTTTCCTTGAGATAAGCCAAGTCGTTTAATTGCGTCCCGTTTTTAGCTAAGTGGATTTATATTTGCCGTTGGATACTCAGGATGTTCTAAAAGAAATTATGATTTCTTTAGTATCCTTCAATTCGGTAGAATATCCACTAGAACTGATAGAACACTAGATAATGCTCCCTCCAAAAATTTCAAACGACTGTTCAGAATTTATAATGTATTTATATCTGTGAGGACCTACTTTTACAGTTAGATGAGCAATTTATTTGTTTCTATGCACACACATAACAAATTTTACATATGAATACCATATCATGCTATTACTATATCATACATTACAATACAATAGAATACAATCTAATA
The DNA here is from genome assembly GCA_949316235.1 of Oegoconia quadripuncta. Lineage (NCBI taxonomy): Eukaryota > Metazoa > Arthropoda > Insecta > Lepidoptera > Autostichidae > Oegoconia > Oegoconia quadripuncta. Next base: position 15,162,333 of record OX438748.1, on the reverse strand, counting down.
ATAATAAATAATAAAATAAATAAATATCCTTACACATACACATAGCGCCATCTAGTTCCACGGTAAGCAACTATAGGCTTGTGTTGTGGATACCAGATGGTTGATATACTACATAAATACCAATTTTTTTGTAAATAAATACTTATTATTAATGTAAACATCCATAACTCGGGTACACATGTCCGTATTCATCACACAAACATATGCCCTTAACGGGATTCGAACCCGCAACATTTTGGTATAGTGGTCTGTGTGCGAAGTGCGAGACTCGTCTCGTTTTTAATTTTACCATCGCGGTTGCGTTTACGCAAAAAGTATCTATGAAAAAAAATCGTTTTGCAAACTATCCGCTAGAAGCGCTGCATATTTCTTCATACAAAACGTCACGTAAACGTGAACGCGGTAGTAAAGTTAAGTCGAAACAAAACTCACACTCCGCCTTCAGAGTTGCTAACCACTACACCAAACAGGTCGTCAACTACAACAATAAAACCCAAGTGCAAATTAATTTTAGAGTACAAGGCTCTCTGTTTCCTATAATAGTTTGGAATAGTGTTACTACAGATATTGGCCATCCGAGTATATAAAAATAATAAGGAATTCTTACCTTAAACATGTAGGCATTTTCGTGTTTGCTTCGAGTACCAGCAGTAGTAAGGTGTTACAATGGTAGCACTATTTACATAGGCTTAATTCGAGTTAGATAATTAACTTCGGTTATTCGGACTTAACGCTTCCACTGCCGGGTCGGTTTCAGTTTGGCTTGACTAGATATTTCGGCGTAACAATATAATAAGTATTCATCCGCCTCCGTGGCTCAATGTAAACAATAAAGGGTTTACGAATGGGAAGTCGCGGGTTCGATTCCCAGCGAGGTACCTGTTTAGTACTCGGTTTGGTTGGTGGTAGGGCATTTTATATATCCACCTGGCTAGCTACCACCATCTTATCTAAATCTCTCGTCAAACAGCAATGTTAATAGCATTGTTGTGTTCCGGTTGTCAGAAATAAGATAGCCAGTTCCCCAAATATTTGGGTTTCCGAGTCAGTACGCTTCCACCTTCGGCCTCATCTTCACTTAACATCAGGTGTGATTGAGGTCAAGTGCTAACCCGTTATGCATAAAAAAAAATCCACATACACACAACACTACACACCACAAAAAGTGAAGCAAAAAGAGAAGCCTGAGGCTGCACTGTGTGGAATATACCCATCCAACCAAAGTATCCCCTTCACAATCATATCCGTGGTATAACGATTCGGTATTTTTAAGCTCCGTGTATCGTGGACGTAACTCTGCGACCAATTGAATTCAGCGACCATCCATCCACCTATGGGTATACTACAGTGTGCTTGCTGATGTGTGGCCTCCACTGTAGAACTTTTAAGCCCTACGTAGAAAACTGTTGGTTATTCCAACAGTTTTCTACTTCTAATTAATGTACGCTGGTATATGAAGGTGAGTTTCGTTCTTTCCAACAGTAATTACTAATGAATGTACCCTGGTATATGAAGGTGAGCTTCGTTCTTTCCAACAGTAATTACTAATGAATGTACCCTGGTATATGAAGGTGAGCTTCGTTCTTTCCAGCAGTAATTACTAATGAATGTACCCTGGTATATGGAGGCGAGCTTCGTTCTCTACGGATCTCTTCATTCTTGAATTGGATTGGTACATATAATTCGAATTTAATGATTTTTGTATCATTTATAGATAGATAGATAAAAAGTTTATTGCATAAACTTGCACACATAAAAGAGAGAATCATAAATACCACATTAACAAATAAGAAACAAACATTCATGAAAACGACAAGAGCCATACAATTTTTAACAAATACAAACAGATGTAAACAAATATAAAATAACAATTAAAATTTTCCCAATACCTTCAAGACTTAATGCCGATTCATTATATGTGGGAATGTGTGCAACAGCCATACAACAAGGTCATAGCTCATTAAAAACGCTCAATGAACGAGCAAGCACTGATTTTCAGCTATCACTCAGGATTTATAGAAAAGGTAAATTACTAAATAGTGATTGCAACCATTCAAAACTTAATGTAACTTAATAGAAATAAATGTAAAAAACAATAAACCTAGAAATAACACATGCCGATAGTTTACTGGTTCTCTTCTACGATGAACAATGCAGGCAGTTGAATGATTGACGCAGAAATAGTATCCGAAAGGCCGCTTTTGTTCCTAGCTGTCTGGATAGCTCCACTAACTATTATAGCTTTAAAATTTGATATAGCCTCTCATTAAGACGATGACAGCAGCTCAATATGCAGCGAATTCAAAATCGCATGAAAACATCTGTGAGTGAATTCAGTGCTCATTCTATTGGGGTGATTACGTGATCTGCGCGAAGGAGGAAACGCGAAGTACCAATAAAAATAAAGAGCGTAAGGAAACCAGTGTTATATAATAAAAAGGGTACAGTGAAGTTTTGAACAATTAGTCAAATAATATTTCAGCGAAATTTGAAAACAGTTGAAAAGCAAATAAATGAGATTTTTAAGATATAGCAGTTATGAAGTCATTTTGCGATTATTTTCTATTGAACGAAATATAACCGTTTATCGGAAGCAGATTATATTTTGAAATGATGAATGTTATGTGGATTTCAGGGTAGTTCACACCCATTTTGGGAGTCAGGGGACCAACGCTTCCGTTTTGATAGGTATAAATATATATAAGTAACTACTAACTTATCCCTAAGTGTGATATGTAATTCTGTTCAAGACAAAATGTCATTGCTATTATTTTAATAAATAAATTATCTTATATTGGTTATAAATTATGTTAAACAAGCCATGTTATACCAGCGTAAAAAAGCAAAGCTGAACTGTGTCTTTGTTTGACAGCAGTTTAACTGATATAAAATATCTATGACCGGCCAGTTACAGGTACAAATTTTAAAAGTATCGTGAACAAAAGAAAATAAATCCTTCACATTCATGATCCGTGAACCGAAACGATCAATAAGCAGTTTGCGAACAATTTACAACTCGTGGAACCTCTCATTGTACGGAAAACAAAGCGAAACGAAACATAAACTTCATAGCGACGTGTATGTCCGCTTGGAAACCGAATGTCCGGTGGCATGTTTTGAGAATTCTAGCACTTTGGGCGATACATTTTCTATTTTAACGAAAATACGAGTACACTGTCAACAATAAAATTTTAGTTATACTTAGTACCATTAGTATATACAGGCAATATTAGAGCTTGACACTAAATTGTTTAATGCAATAAGTATTTATATTGGACGACCTGTTTGGTGTAGTGGTTAGCAACTCTGACCACTATACCAAAAGGTTGCGGGCGGACATGTGTATCCGAGTTATGGATGTTTTCATTTATAATAAGTATTTATTTACAAAAAAAAAATGTATTTATGTAGTATATCAACCATCTGGTATCCACAACACAAGCTTATAGTTGCTTACAGTGGAACTAGATGGCGCTGTGTGTATGTCTAAGGTTATTTATTTATTTTATTATTTATTATTATTATATTGTATTCTATTGTATTGTAATGTATGATATAGTAATAGCATGATATGGTATTGTATGAGGAACATGCCTCAGCGACAATCATATCTTCGAGCTATGTGCCCTGTCTTCACTTGAACTTACTAAATCGCTGGACTATGTTGGTGCTTCTCGGTTTTTTTACGAATTGCTTCATTCCTGAACCGATCTCGTAGTAAAACACCTAATTTGTTGAACGTTTTTATGAGATTTATAGTCAGAGACTACGTTGTCGTAAGTCATCACTGATAACACATTGATTTTCATCTTTCAGCATCCGAGCTGGATTCGACGACTGACCTTTTTCCTGAAGCCGGCCTTATCTATTCGGATCTCTTGTCCTATAGGTCATCGAAATTTTCGAGAATAGAGTTCCCAATTGATAATGATTTGACGTGATGCAGTCATTCACCATAATTGAGGTTTTGCCTACGTTCATCTCAATGCCCACCTGTTAAAAACACTAATTAATAATAATAATATAATAAATATCCTTAACACACAGACAGCGCCATCTAGTCCCACAGTAAGCAACTACCTATAGACTTCTGTTGTGGATACCAGATGGTTGATATACTACATAAATACTTTTTTTGTAAATAAATACTTATTATGAATGAAAACATCCGTAACTCGGGTACACATGTCCGTATTTATCACACAAACATATGCCCCTATCGGGATTCGAACCCGCAACCTTTTGGTATAGTGGTCAGAGTTTCTAACCAAACAGGTCGTCCTAAATAGTACAGGCTATGCCTAGTTTCGGCCTAGATATATGGTATAAGTGGTCGAAATATTTCTTTATTTATTAATATAACACAGGGAACAAGAACCGGTCAGGGAAGAACAACCACCCGCAACCTTTTGGTATAGTGGTCAGGGTTGCTAACCACTACACCAAACAGGTCGTCAAATTGAATAACTATAATATTCGCCACCCTCTCAACCACCGTGTTGCTAAAACCGGTGCTAATAACACATTAAATAACGTTACAATATTTTTCCTGAAACTCAAATCATTTAGAACACAATAGTCTTGTAACATTTTATAAAAACTAGACATTAACAAAGTCGAGGCTTAGATATGGCAACAAAAGCGGTCAGGCAACATTGGGTCCCGCCAACTTTTATTGGTTTTATTCCACTATCCAACTTTTCTGTTTCACAGATCTATTGGGCTTTAGCAACAATTGTCAGAGTTGAAATTGTGTACAGTAAATAGCTTGTTTTACGGTAACGGCGAATTTCCTTCAGTGTTTTATTGGATTCCTTGTTATAACAACTTCCTAAAGAAATTTTCTTTTTCAGGGTTGCGTTGGAATTGTGCGGCGATTTTGTTCTTTGTGTTTAGTTTATTTATGGTCATTGTTTGCTATTGTTCTCCATTTAATTTGCATTAAGGATTTTGGACATTACATAATTAATGTATGCTCTCGCTATTGAAACAAAACTAATTTTGTGTAACTAAATTACATATAATTTTAAACTCTAATCTAAGAATAATTGGACCGAGCACGGCTTCTAATTTTCAATTTCTATCAGCCTGTATTTACAGTTGAAAATAATTATTATGAATGTTGATATAATTAAAATATTCTTTAATTATTTTTAATTTATCGCAAATAATCAGTGATTTTCCAAACATACGTTTAATGCTTCAAACAACGTCCACGGATCGCCTTTCTAAATATACAGAAATGCACACGTGACAGAGGCGGAGCCCATCGCCGTTAAAACGTACAAGTCTATAGATGTTTACCGGTATAAAGTCCCTTAGTCTCTTTTACGACGCTCACGGGACGTTCTTTATACGTGCCGAAAACGACACGACACTTCGAATTCTTTAAACTGTAATTTATATGGAATACTTTTAACTGTTTAAAATTCTAGTCTGAATTCGATTCTCATCTTTCAATATTTTTAGAAAAATAAGTGTCACTCTCAATTTGTTGGCTTGTAAAGAAATTTCATTTATTTATTTATAAGAAAACCAACGGCGTTACATTTTGTTTAAACATGGTATTAGAGTATACATAATGTATATTTTAACATGCATTGTATTCTCAATAGTACAGCAAATAACAGGTTTTCCTTAATTAGATCAGAGTATATATTATATTAAGTTTATATTAATAAGAATCTATGAAAACACCTACTCTTAATTTTAATTAAATTTTTGTTTATTTTCGATGGATAATGATCATTACCCTTAAAAAATTTACTGGAAACTCTACAAAGTTAATGCCTGATGAATTCTGTAACACTAGCCATCTTTACACCGTCGTAGTCGAGTAAAGTGATAGACCTCAATGAATGATAATGATGATAAGACTACAATGAAAATATATTTTTTTTACATTTTAACGTTAAGGTTAAGTTTTATTTATCCTGTCTTTTTCCCTTGATTGTAATGTAAGTTGCTTTTTGTTTGTTCATCTCTTCCAGTTGTCACCTCAGTATTCACCTCTATCTTTTACATAATATCCACCTATGGTCGCCTAAATCTGTCGGTCGCCTATGCTTAATACTCTTCTTATGACAATTGTTCATCTTTACAATGATAATGGAATCGTGGCAGTCTTAGTGTTACAAGCAAAAATGTCGAAATTTTTCGGATATAGATTTCGCATGTTTAACATGCGCAGGAACGAATTTCGCAACTTTGAATTGCATTCTACATATCCTATTCTTATCGTTACACCGCACATCCCTATCAACATACGCATCTCTGCTGGATGCAATCGCTTTTTGCTTACCCTCATCAACGGCCTCATTTTTTTTTTTTTTTTATATGAGAGGGCGGCAAACGAGCATGCGGGTCACCTGATGGAAAGCAATCACCGCCGCCCAACACCAAAAGGGTCACAGATGCGTTGCCGGCCTTTGAGGAAGGTGTCCACCCCAGAATAAGTAGGGCAGCCTGAGCGATGAGGGATTCTCCAGCACTAATAGTGCTGGTACCCTCCTGGGGTACTAACTCTTTAAATACCGCTACCATTCTGGAGAGAGACTGGAAGGTGGGCCTCCGGCGCCCTCGCTCACCGGACGAAGCGCAGTGGCAAAATGCCACTACTCAGACGTCGGTCTTCTGCGAGAGGGTGGTACTTCCCCGGTCGAGCCGGCCCATTCATGCTGCAAGCTAATAGCTTACAGCGTGGCTCTACCACTACTCGGCCTCATATTCGGATTTATTCATGACGTTAAACCTTTTAATGGCTTTGTAGATAAGTGTTAAGTGGGAGATAGTCCTCAAGGGCAGGATAAATAGACATTTCTAACCACCTCCGTGGCTCAATGTAAACAACACTAAGTTTACGAATTGGAAGTCGCTGGTTCGATCCCCAGCGGGATTACATGTTTAATACTCAGTTTGGTTCGTGGTAGGGCATTTTAAATGTCCGCCTGGCTAGCTACCACCATCTTAGCTAAATCTGCCGACAAGCAGCAATCTTAATAGCATTGTTGTGTTCCGCTAGTTAGAGATGAGGTAGCCAGTACCCCAAACATGTTGGGGTTTCCGGATCAGTACGCGCCTCATCTTCACTTAACATCAGGTGAGATTGAGGTGAAGAGATGACCCGTTGTGCATAAAAAAAATCATTTAGATCGCGTGCTTCATCTTTAACCACATGGTCACTTTCCATCGGGTGAAATTGTGTTATACACCAGTCAACCATAAAGAAAGGCATACATTTGTGATCAGATTCTTCTATAATCATAGTTATTTCTCAGGCTATTTATAGTACCATTTTTATGTGATCCTCACCATGTCATTCAACATTTTAATAACGCAGATATGTCCCTAAGAAGGATGTACCATTAAACACGTCGAAATTTATGCCCACGGAACCCATGTCACTACCCGCATTTATATTTCGATGTTGCTTTTTTTTGGACCTCCGTCCGACAGAAAGTTAGAAAACTCACAAGATGCGTATAATGAAAGTCGACCCTTAATTTGAGTCGGATAGGATTTCCTTTGTAAATAGACACAAAGGGTTTTCCCTGTTAGATATAGTGAAACCTATTTTTTTCGCGACCAACTTCAGACAGTACGAGAATACATCTATTTGCGCCATTCCTGAGCAAAGTCATATACTGAGCCGGGATTACTGTGGCATACACGATTTTGATAATATTGTATATCTTTTATTGTTCGTTTTTTTTTAAGCACAACGGGTTAGCACTTGACCTCAATCACAACTGATGTTAAGTGAAGATAAGGTCAAAGGTGGTACCGTATACTGACCCGGAAACCCCATCACTTTACTTTGTATTTTAGTGTTATAGTATGCCTGGGATAAGAAGCTTAGGGCCTGCTTCATAATATACTGGTAAATAACCGGATAGAAAATCCAGAAGTCATTTTACTTGATTAATTTAAAATTTATTATATAATCGGGGTGCCCCGACCCATATTGCTCGCTCGCCACAGATAGGGGTCTGTACATTTTTTTTTTTTTTTTTTTATGCATAACGGGTTGGTACTTGACCTCAATCACACCTGATGTTAAGCGAAGATGAGGTCGAAGATGGAAGCGTACTGACCCGGAAACCCCAACACATTTGGGGGACTGGCTATCTTATCTCTGACAACCGGAACACGACAATGCTATTAACATTGCTGCTTGGCGGCAGATTTAGATAAGATGGTGGTAGATAGCCAGGCGGACATTTAAAATGCCCTACCACCAACCAAACCGAGTACTTAAACATGTACCCCGCTGGGGATCGAACCCGCGACCTCCGAATCGTAAACCCAATGTTGTTTACATTGAGCCACGGAGGCGGTTAAACATTACGGTACATTGCGGTACATTCGATCTTATGGCTTTCGCATATTTGTTTTTCGATTAAATGGCCCATCGGCTAAATGGCGTTTCGTTCATATGGCACTTCGATTATCTGGCGTCGCACAAATGGCTTTCGCTTGTATGTCTTTCGAAATCGGGTGCTAAACCCGTATGAGCCACTTCTTATTTACCAAATTACATTCTTTTTAAATGAATTGAATGAGGAAAACGTAAACATACACTAAGGTGTACAGTTTAAAAAGGTAAACCTTAACAACCCGGCATAAATATTAATTTTCTCAGGAAATCATGAATATTTCCCGACAGTATACTTTTAGTACATTATTGAACTACTGAGTTCATAACTTCCCGAGAAAACTTAAGATGTATTATTCAGCCCTGTAAAGTTCTGTTTCAGCCTGTACAAGTACATTTACAGGGATGCCTATGCAACAATCTGAATTTAAAAATAGCTCGCAAACAGTGTCAAGCTATAGATTTGATTAATTGCAGGAACTATGAAAGGTATTTGCAAGTGTAAGTTCTGCATCGACGCTGGTGTTCCGTCGATATAGATCTATGTTATTATTAACCAAGTGCGGTTTCGGCACGTAAAATTATAGAATTAACCCATCTCTTCACGCGGGTATCGTCATTTATTTATTTATTTATTTACATAGAATCAACAGCATTATTACAAAAATTATATTACAGTAAACTAATACCAAACTTATGCCAATTAGTGATTCTTAATATGTTACTGACAATAGTTATCGTTATAATTGAATGGGTAACGTTTTAATTATATTACAATAAAATTGGTACTTCTACATTATTATTATACAGATATCAATAAAAACAATCCTCAGTAATATACGAATCGTCATAGGCGACTAAGGGACTGCACACTGAAAAACATCTATAGACTGCAAGTTTCAACGGCGATGGGCTGTATGTGTGTATTTCTGTTATTTCGACAAGTGAACCTTAAACACTTAAAGATAATCGGTGTAGCTAAGTATCGGAAATATTTAATTACTACTTATTTCTTAAAAAAGTGGAAATGAATATTCGACTTTAATCGGATCGTGATCAGCGAAGAATTGATTTAACATTACTTCTTATTTACTACTATTCCCCATAAGGGCCCCTAAAAACTAGTCTTGAAAGGCTTGACTAAGCAGCCTCGGATCAGAGATTAATGGTTCCATGATGTCCGCGCTAGATAAGGCAAAATTTATTGTTAGTCAACCCTTACAAGCTGGAAGGCATCTTTGAAAGAAATACGGCCTTGTGGTCAACCATATATAGGTACCTCAGTGAACATAGAAAGAAAGAAGTCGACCTTGAAAAAGGCTTGGAAAAGGGATGGATTTAGGTAAACTGATCTCGTTATTAAAGGGGATTCGGCGAGCGGCGGAAAATAAACTGTAACTTAACCTGACAGCCCTAGGAAGAAGGGTAATGTTTTTGATTGTATATTATATACGTAGATATAATTGACCGATTTTGAAATGCAAGGTGCCTTTACTTTCATTCTGATCCCCAGAGTGTTACAGGATAGGTTTGACGAATTACAAATGGAGCCCCGGAGTGTCGTTAGGAATAATTTCAAGGAAATCAATATATTAACATTGATATCGCATTCGGACGACAAATTATTGAGATATACCCGGACAAGACTGGACACACACACACACACACACTTACACACACACACGCACTCACTTACTCACTCATTCACACACTCACTCCTCACTCACACACACACTCACTCACACACTCACACACTCACTCACACACACACAACGCCATTAAACGCATTTTTTTCCTTGGGGGTTAAAAATTATGTAAATGAACTGCAAAAGTAACATACACAAGGTCATGACCCTTATCCCAGTTAGTGTGATCAGAGATATCCCATACAATAGTGTTTGGGTATTCCAAACATTAAGAGTATAATGATTGAAACAACATCCACGGTTCACCTTATGAAATATACAGAATTGCACACGTGACAGGGGGTGAGCCCATCGCCGTTGATACGTGCAAATCTATGGATGTTTTTCGGTCGAAAGTCCTATAGTCGCGTTTGAAGAGATTCACGGGAAGAGACGAGTTAGTTCTATTCTATTTGAGTGTCGAAACCATACCATCACTAGTACAAAAGTAACTTTGTACTTTAAGGCGTTTTACTATATGCTGGAATCAGGAATGAAAAAATTCGTGGACGAACAAAAGTGTCCAACATAGTTCAGCCGATTAGTAAATTAAAGTGGTAGTGGACATAGCCTGAAGAACTGATGTCCGGCAACGGCTATCAAAGTGTAGGACGTCCACTCACAAGAATGGACTACTGATTCACGACCGATTGGTGTAGTGGATAGTGACCCTGTCAGCGAAACCAACGGTTGCGGATTCGAATCCCGCAAGGGGTAAATGTATGTGTGATGAATACAAACATTTATTCCCGAGTCATGGATGTTTATATAAATATTTATGTATGTTTATCCGTTATCTAGTTTCCATAGCACAAGTTTCGCTTAGTTTGGTGACTAGATGATTGGTGTAAGTGTCCGAAATATTTATTTTATTTTATTTTATTACCGTCGCGGTAAATGGACGTAGGCCACTTCCAATCGGTCGCTCTGATAATCTATGGGGGAGGCCTATGTTCAGTACTGGACCTCCTGTGGCTTATATGATGATGATTTTAATTCTTGTTGTTAATTCACCAACGTCAAAAATGCTTTATTTTGTAGATACACAGGGTACACTTAAAATAGTCAATTTTACATTTTGTAAGCTACTGCATGTTCAAAATGCAATGTTCGCCTGAGAATAACAAAACTCGAGGGGTTGCTCTTTCAAAAACAACTCTTTTTTTATTTCAATAAGATTTTAATATTTCATTATTAATTGTGAAATAGCCATGCGAACGAGCTGGTTATGTCCATCATCTAAATAATCTGATATTTTATAATGTGCGTTATTAAATGCCAAATTTTGCCTATATATGAACCTTATTGAAGAAACGTAGGTATGCATAGCCTTTAGAATAATTACAGATTCTGCTTACATGACCTGCACGTTTATCTTTAATTCTTGTATTGACATCATGTTCATCATTATTTTTCTTAAATATTGCAATATTTTTTTACATATTTTAAATTTTCAAGAGGGTAATGTACTCCGAAAAGGAAATAAATAAATAAATATATAAAATAAAGTGTTTATTCTGAATGCTACTGCGCGTGGTCCGACACACACACTTGACCTATTTTATTTATTTATTTATAACACATAATAACGGACGCGGCACTGTAGACGTAACATCCATTAATTTTCCTCGTTTCGACTTCATTAATTAAAAACACTACGGTTCAATAAAATCTGTTATAAATTGGCGTCTATTTGTATGTGCCAAGTGCCAACTATAGCGTTCAGTTAATAAAGTTGAAAATCCAGTGAAATTAATTGGGCTGTTGACCTTTTTAGTTGGGGGTATCAATCATGTGGACCGAAAAAGTTAGTGTGTCGGTGAAGTTTGAAATGCCTAGAGATATTTTATAGTGTTTGGAGATTCAGTAGATATGTAGATAGATAAACGTTTATTGGTTTCTCCAGCCACACACATACATTAAATAATATTTATAAGTAGTTAATACAAAAATAGTACACACAATTTAGACAACAATACAGTAAATAAGAACCAGATAAAGGTAGCTTAACCTAAGTATGTACTAAATGTGCACTTTTACTAAGGAAGAACGCAAATTTAAATATGTAGACAGCATTTTACAAAACATGGCCAATAAAAACAGAATATATAAAATTACAAACAAAACGTAGGTATAAAAAGTATGTGTGTGCTGCTGTGGCACAAATGGGCCATAGCTCAGTGTCGGATTGCTCAAGAGCAAAACACTGATTTTCAGCTATTACCCTTAAAGACTAAATTGTAGTTGTAAAGTTGTAGTAAAGTAGTAACTATATTGAAAATTTTCATGTTGATACATAGACAAAGCATTTATGTAAATAAAGCTACTGCGTTCACACACATACACAAATATATAAAAAAAAAATACTTTGAAAAATACAAATAAAAATAAAGAAATAGAAAGAAAATATAAAGAGTGTGTGCCGCAGTAGCACAAATGGATCATAACTCAGTGTGGCACATCACTCAAAGAGCGAAACACTGATCTGCGTGTACATTTGTGGTCAATTGTGACGGATTTTTTTGTATTGGTTTAGAAAACTATAAGATTTTTTAAGGGTCCGTAACTCAAGAGGAACCTTTATAGGATCATTTGTTTTCAATCTGTCTGTCGGACAAAACCCTTTTTCTTCGAAAGGCCATTTAAAAATTTATATTAATGTATGTACAAAAATCAAGATCAAATATCAAACCAATTTTTTTTTTCGTTTTGGTTTCTATTATACCGCCTCCGTGGCTTAATATAAACAACATAGGGTTTACGATTCATGTTCATTTCATGTTCAGTACTCGATTTGGTTGGTGGTAGGGCATTTTAAATGTCCGCCTGGCTAGCTACCACCATTTTATCTAAATCTACCGCCACACAGCAATGTTAATAGCATTGTTGTGTTACGGTTATCAGAGATATGATAGGACTTGATGAATAAACCAAGAGAAACAGCGCAGTTAATCAAGTCTTCTTTATTATTTAAGCAGCCACAGTAAATTAGTAGACATAAGTAACATTGTCCATTTGACAGATAGCAAAATGGAGGGAAGCTACCACAGACTATAAAATATAATTATTGCCACTCAACACCATCCCTCAATAAAATATTTTATGAAACAATCAACCCTGGTAGAACATCTACTTTATAAACTAAACAAGGAATCTACCTTCTACATTATAACTTAATATTTTATAAAAAAAAAACTTAATTAAATAACCTCCCCCTCATATTTTTAAACAAAATGCCTCCCAAAGGCTTAGTAAAAGTATCTCCTAATTGATCACTGGTACTCACATATTCCAGTTTAATAATATTTTTATTTAACTTTTCTTTAATGAAACTTTGCTTAATTTCTAAATGTTTTACTCTTGAATTACCAGTGGCCATGTGAGCCATCTTGATAGTCGACTGATTATCCTCAAATAAAGTTATTGGTCCTACACTTATACCAAAGTCACTCAACAAGCATTTAAGCCAGCAAGCCTCGCTTGTTGCGTGACTTAAGGCGACGTATTCCGCCTCAGTTGACGATAAGGCAACGGACTGCTGTTTCTTTGTAAACCAAATAACAGTACAACCAAATACTTTGAAGCAACAGCCCGTTGTAGACTTACAATCCTCACTGCCTCCCCAATCACTATCAACATAACCCACTACACTATCATTAATATTTCTGCAATAAGTTAAACACATGTCCAAAGTGCCTCTAATGTACCTTAGAATATTTAGCAACATTTTATATAATAGTTCTGAAGCACAACTTTGATACCTACTCAGCATATTTATTACAAAGCATAGGTCTGGTCGTGAACCCATAGCAGCATACATTAAACTTCCTAATAACTTTCTACACTTCAGTTCTATCTCTTTACTTTCTAACCCATCTCTTTTTAATAAATTAAATTTAAAGTTCTTATCTATGGGTAAAGACAATGGTTTGCAGTCAGACATCCCATAACTATTCAATAGACCAATCAAATACTGTTTTTGTGATATGGTTGTAATTCCCCTTTCTAAGTCCTGTTTAATAATTATCCCTAAATATTTATTAACATGCCCCAAATCCTTCATTTTAAATGTTTGACACAACACATCACGAAGTGTCTGTATTTCTTCATTACAAGTTCCAAAAAATAAAATGTCATCGACATAAAGCAGTAAATAGAGTTTGCTACCATCTTCACATTTAGAATACAAACAACAATCTTTATCAGAATATTCATAACCCATTGACAACATTACTTTATCAAAAGTATTATTCCAAAATTTTGGTGATTTTTTGAGACCATAAATAGACTTATTTAACTTACAATAATTTTGGTCTGACTCCACACCCTCTGGCAACTTTAAATATACCTCCTCATGTATCTCACTGTTCAGAAAAGCGTTACATACATCCATTTGTAAAACTTGCAAATTCAGCTTTGTGGCAACAGCCATAAAAACTCTAAAGGTATTTAATTTTGCCACAGGTGCATATACATCATCTGAGTCTGGGCAGTTTTGCTCGAAACCTCGGGCCACCAACCTTGCCTTAAACTTAGGTTCACTACCCTCACCCTTCTTCTTTTTAAATACCCACTTGGTGCTGATAGCTTGTTTGCCTTCAGGTATCTCAGGCACCACTGTCCAGGTATTATTTTCATTTAACTGCTGAAGTTCCAAATTTATTGCTCCTTTCCACTTGTCCACATCCTCCGATCTCATAGCCTCATTGTACGTCTTAGGTTCATCAACCACCAATAGGCTAAAATCATAGTCATTATGCCACTCAGGCTTCCTCACCTGTCTTCTACTTCTAGTCTGTTTCTGGACCTCATTTTCATTTCCTGTATTTTCAGTTACATGCTCCTCACTACTATTCAAACTTGACACCTGATGCTGACGTTCTTCCAGTGTCATACCAGTTTCGGAACCCTGTCCACTGCTTTCAACATCTGTTTCCTGGTTTTCCATGGAAATTTCCTTACCCAGAGACAACTCCTGTACTATTCCATCATCAGATGTCCTGTCCAGTAAAATTACCTCTCCTATCCCATTATCGTTTTTCACACTTTTCTCAGCCTTTTGAATAACTACTATATCCCTTTTTACTTCCACAAATTTCCTCTCAGGGTAGTAAATTCTGTATCCTTTATTTTGTTCATACCCAACAAACAATCCTTGCTCACCCTTAGGATCCCATTTCAACCTCTTCTGTTTTGGGATATGTACAAACACTTCAGAACCAAAAACTTTATTCAAATTGCTTATGTCATAATCACGTCCCTCCCAAACTTGAAAAGGTGTTTTGCCTTGCACTCTGCTCTTACTTGTTCTATTAAGGACAAACACGGCCATATTCAAAGCTTCAGCCCATAGCTCTTTCTCAAGATGTTTGGCACTTATCATTGACCTTGCGGCCTCCACTAAAGTTCTCATATCACGCTCGGCTTTCCCATTTTGCTCTGGTGTATAAGCCACTGTAGTTTGGTGCTGAATTCCTCTTGAATGAAGCAACTCTTTCACATTACTATTGACAAACTCTTTGCCATTGTCACTCCGAAGCACTTTTATTGAGTGACCAGTTTGTTTTTCCGCCGCTGTAATGAAACATTTAAGTTTTTGTGCCACTTCAGATTTCTGTGTCAGATAATATACTTGGCGATAATTAGAGTAGTCATCTTTGACCAATAAGAAGTATTTGGACCCCCCGATAGATTCCACTTCCATCGGTCCGCATACATCCACATGAACCAACTCTAAGATCTCCTTCGTATGATGCAAGCTCTCACCAAAAGGTAACCTGTGCATTTTGCCTTCTAAGCATGCAGTACATTTGTCATAATCCTTTGTGTACTTTATGTTGTTTTGAAATAACACAGATTTCACATAATCTATACCCTGGTGACAGAAACTCTCATGCCACTGATGTAATGAGTACACCACCGCCAAGTTATATTCCACTATAAAATCCATCACGTAAAGACTCCCTTCACGATGTCCTTTTGCACACACATCATTGTCCTTAGTAATAAAACACTGATCAGAGGTCAAGTTAATTTTATAACCTTTCTCTATGACACTAGGGACAGAAAACAAGTTCATCTTCAAATCAGGTACAAACAAAACATTGTTCAATGATGTTTCCTGATAGTGATGTCCATCATGGGCTTTCAAATTAATAAGTCCCACACCCAAGACTGGTAATCGACGACCATCACCAATAATAACAAATCTGTCTGACATTGACAGATCGGTAAACTCAGTAAATAAGTTGCGTCCAAAAGTCATATGCTCACTAGCACCACTGTCTACTAGCCATTTCTCACTACGATCTTCACTGCTACTAAACAAGGCAGTAGCGCTCACTACAAATGCATTATTTTTCTTATCAGATCCCATGCGTTTTGGACACTGATTTTTCAAATGTCCCTGTTGATTACATTCAAAACACTTTCTATAATCTTTGTTACTCTTACACTGTTTTATCACATGTCCCTTTCGACCACATTTAAAACATTTCATCTGCCCCGAATTGACATTATCTCCACCCTTGGATTTCACCATCAATGCTATATTTTCACTGTCAGTACTTCTCAATTTAACTCTTTCTTCTTCAACCAGCAAGCGAGCTATCAACTCATCATATTTCTGCTTGTCAGGATCCACTGACTCCCATGCAGATATAAAATGGGAAAATTTCTCTGGTAATGACATTAGGACCTTGGTAATAAGGAACTTCTCCGAAATCATCTCTCCAGCTTGTTTTAATAGGCTGCTCATCTCCTGTATTTTTGATAAGAAAGTTGGCATGTCACCCCCTTCCTCATACTTAAATTGGAAAAAACGCTGCTGCAATAAATGAATACTCGTGTTTGATTTTTGCTCGTATACACTGAGCAGTTTCTTCCACATGTCGGCTGCTGTCTCACATGTGAGAATATGCACCATCGCACCTTCACTCAATCTGGTAACGATAAGACTCTGGGCTTTAGCATCTTTCTTGGCCCACTCATCTGAATTTTTTTCTGTCTTAATTTCCGTGCCATTCACCACTGAATAAACGTCTAAACCTCTCAGCAACACGGACACCTGGAACTTCCACAAGCTCCAGTTTCGCTGCCCCTCCAGCTTAATCATCCCCACCGTAGCTGCACCCAGTTGATCCATTTCCCCGGTATCAACAACTGACTCCGTCAAGATTATGAGTGACGTCCGCCGAATGCGTCTGATGCAATGCCTCCACTTGGCACCGCA
Organism: Oegoconia quadripuncta; assembly: GCA_949316235.1. Taxonomy (NCBI): domain Eukaryota; kingdom Metazoa; phylum Arthropoda; class Insecta; order Lepidoptera; family Autostichidae; genus Oegoconia; species Oegoconia quadripuncta. The sequence continues at coordinate 15,145,043 of OX438748.1, read as the reverse complement.
ACCCCTCAGAAGCGTTTCCCAAACGACGACGCCGGTAACCTCTCAACCACTTGATGTTTTCACTTAAAAAAAAACAGAGTTATGGGCAATACTCGAATGCTGGGCCCATAACCTGATAGGACTTGATGAATAAACCAAGAGAAACAGCGCAGTTAATCAAGTCTTCTTTATTATTTAAGCAGCCACAGTAAATTAGTAGACATAAGTAACATTGTCCATTTGACAGATAGCAAAATGGAGGGAAGCTACCACAGACTATAAAATATAATTATTGCCACTCAACAAGATAAAATAGCAACTCCCTCAAATAAGATGGGATTTCCATCAAAGTCATTACGCTTCCATCTTCGGCTTCATCTTCACTTAACATCTTTAAAAATATATACATTGTCTAAGTAATTAACTATTATTGAATTTGTCAGGTTGAAAAGTTTGTCAATGGTGACTATTAGGTACGGAATCCGACATGAGTAGTACTTGCTCTTGAGTATATTCTTATTTACTTTCTAAACCAGTCATCATCATCATCACATCAGCTGCAGGACCACCGTTGAACATGTGCCTTATAGACTTTCAGAGCGACTAGTTGAAGCGCGTCCAGCGACTTCTCGTAATCTATATCACGTCATCTGTCCACCTTGTATCGTTTCCAAAAAGACTTTCCGACAGTAGATTAATAAAATAAAAACATTTAAATGCCACTGGTGATCATATTCAAGTACTTATCGCACCAAATCTCATTCCACCGTCGCCTTTCCATCATTTGCACTAAGAAGTTAGACTCTTCATTCATAATAAGAACAGCCAAGGCATGGTGGCCTTCCGGCGTCACTCTTTCCTGAATTCTACAACCTTGGTAAGTTCAAGAGCAGAGTGAATAATTATTTACTGGGATCGCGTGCTTCATCTTCGACCACTCGTCACTTTCCATCAGGTGTGATTGTGGTCAAACGCGTATCCAGTTAATGTATAATAAAATGTTGCTTAATTTTGCTAATGTTGTCGATAGAGGACGAGAATGTAATTTGTAGCATATGTGGATAGGTATATACGTAGGTATACGTAGATGTAGCGCTACGACGTAGCATGTAGCAATATTTTTTGCTACGTAACGAAGAGTATCTGAACAGGTGAGCCGTGATGACTTTATAGCAAATGCCCGTGTCGTGTCCAAACCAACTCGAAGTTGTAGACAAGAACGTCTACTTACGACATCGTTCTTCTTGACCCATATGTCCGTCCATTGATTTACTCCATCATGCAAAACCCACCACCATCACACACTAACTGTCACACACACTAACTCTTACACACAGAGACACTCACAACACACATATTTTGTACATATTGATAGATTCTTATAATTTTGACATTTTCATTTGGCTTATTTCACTTTCAATACTATGTAATTTAGACATATTAACATAACGACTCGTGTATCACTGAGGATTTGATTTGTTTTTATTGATTTAATAATATTATAATTAATAATGTAATAGTACCAATTTTATTGTAATTTAATTAAAACATTACCCATTCAATTTTTAAAGATAACCATTGTCAGTAACATAATAAGAATCTTTAATTGGCATAATTTTGGTATTACTTTTCTGTATAAGAATTTGTAATAATGCTGTTGATTCTATGTAAATAAATAAAATAAAAAGTGATCCGATTAGGTAAGTTATTTCCAACGGGTCGCTCTGGGAATCTATGTTCAGCAGTGGACGTCTTATGACTAATGTGATGATGACAAACGAAGAATCGCATAGTACATCGAATACGCATGTCGTTTCCATAAGCAGTTAAAGAATTAAAAGTCCATCAGTGTTGTTTCAGCCAATTGTTTACTTGCAAATACAAAATTCAGCCAGATCGGTGCGGAAATAAACTAGGAACGATGATCAAGCAAAAAATCGTCGACGAACACATGAAAACTCCAAACGATGTTTTTTATTAGAGTATATAATTTTTATAGGCTGCCTACTCGGCTAGCACATAAACAAGTCTGCCGCCAATCAGCAATGTTAATGGGATTGTTGTGTTCCGGTCGTATAGATGAGATAGTAGATAGGTACTTAATCGTTCGTCGTTAAGTTCGAGAGAGGGTGAGGACACGATAACCCTGAAATCTGGTAACCGACTAGTGCATCGCGTAGAACTGATGGTCGTAGGTGTATTTTCTCAAGTGGTAGCAAACGCAGTATGGGATATCCTTCAAGATGAACTGATGACCAGATAAAGATTGCGGGACGTTTCTGAATGCCGCTTCCAACCAATTGCTCTGGACATCTATTCAGCCAGTCATTCAGCAGCCATCAGACATATACACATATATAGACTGAAATACACACACGGTAACTACAACCCACACATATTAACACTCACATTGAATGATGAATGAAAGAAGACTAACGAAAGAGATATACGAAACGAATGTGGATGGATGGTAGTGTTGGTAGGGTAAGACCACGGCTAACGTACCATGATCAAATCGGGGACATCTTGAAAAAAGCCAAGTCAAGAGTACCCTAAACCGACGAGCATATATGAACAACCTTATGAGGGTGAATGAAGCAAAAGAGGTGTGTCAGGATCGTACAAATTACATTATGTATTAACTATCATTATAGATGTGACATTATGTATGTATATATGTATTAACTATCATTATAGTTTAAAATTTGTTTATTGTACTCTATGTGAAACGCTGAGATATTTGCTGAATAAATAGCTTGACTCTGCAGGAGCAGAGGACGTTTTTTAAACTGGGTTTACGATTTACGATTCGGAGGTCGCGGGTTCGATCCCCAGCGGGGTACATGTTTAAGTAACTCGGTATGGTTGGTGGTAGGGCATTTTAAAAATGTCCGACTGGCTAGCTACCACCATCGTATCTAAATCTGCCGCCAAGCAGCAATGTTAATAGTATTGTTGTGTTCCGGTTGTCAGAGATAACATAGCCGGTTCTCCAAATGTGTCGAGGTTTCCGGGTCAGTACGCTTGCACCTTCGACCTCATCTTCACTTAACATCGGGTGTGATTGAGGTCAGTTGTACATAAAAAAAATAAAAAATGAAGCTGCAGCCAGGGTCATCTCCTCATGAGCTGAACCTCTTAACGGTTAATAAGCATGAATACAAAATTTGGAAATACACGGTTAGTTTTGATGGTTAAATACGACTGTCCCGATGACCCGATGCTGTGGCCAGGATTGTCTCCTTAATAGGGAACTGCTCAATGGGCAAATAGTATGGATACGAAATTATGCATACACGGTCAGACTAGAATGATATGTGATAATCATGATGGTGTATTAAATAAAAAAATAAGATAAAAGCTTGTTTTTACCCGACCACCCATGGAAGGAGGGTAATGTTTTTTAAAATCACGTGATTACTTACACATTTTATTGTTACTTGATGATGGTGATACAAGTGAATTTTTTCTCACGCAATACTAGGAACGAAATACAGGCCACACAAAAATTGCCAACACCGCAGGCCATAAAATTAGAAAAAAAAATATAAAAACGTAAGGAAGCTCCATTTATCACTCAACTTCCCATTTTGCTATCCCTGCGCACATTAACTTATGCCATTTGGCAGCGTTGGTCCGCTCAAGGCCTATTTGCATAACGTGAAATAAAGAAAGAACTGTTGTGTGGAAAATGCTGATTAAAATTGAAATAAACAAATAGATTCCTCATACTCTCATATAGCAAGTGAATAATTTAAGAAGGTATATTACGTTGCTTTTGAGTTGGTCAGACTCGACATTGAACCCTGCACCTTCCGTGCTTCAAGTCAGGTATCCTACGACTACGCTACGAGGTCGATAATATTAATTTCTTTTTAATGCTGACGGACGGAAGAAGCTAAGGCGTATTCATACTGAAAGAGTAAATAATAGAAAATTTTCACATCTTAGATGTACTCTAAATTATTTTATAATATTCTTACAAATTTAGTTTTATTTGTGTAAAGCCGATATTACTTGCGAAATATTAGTTTCGAGCATGTCTGACGCTTGCTATCCATGTGGATAGCAAGCAAGCAAGACAGACCGATTTGTACATGTGTACAAATCGGATCACAGGCAGCTGGAATTGCCGTCAGAGATGAGTTACATATTGTATGCTGATTTATGTCGACCTGAACATGTGAATAGCCTAGCCCTAGTTACTTCAGCCTTCTTTATTAAAACGGCTAAATGTTTGTGTGATGAATATGAACATTTATTCCTGAGTCATGGATGTTTATATAAATATTTTAAATATTCCGCTATCTAGATGGATTCCGCGATCTAGATATATTAACCCGGAAGTTCTATGTACTGTAAATGTTAACAACCGGCCAAGTGCAACTAAGTAGCGACTGCGATCAAAATGTGTCTGATTTGCTAAATGCGATCGTATTCATAGAATTTGTGCAAAAAAATTAACAAGAAATTAACACAATTTTCTGCTAAATCAAATAAATACTATGTATCTCTAAGGTTTTTTGATAGAAATCTCTATCAGAATTAACTCGCCTTTGCACATTTTATATAAAATGCACATTTTTGTTATAATTTTGTGTACAATAAGGATATTAAGACAAGAGTATTAGATATACATAAAAGTTTTATTTTGTGCCTGTATTGCTCGTTTCACTTATTGTAAGGTAAATTAACACGAGAGTTATAAGTAACACCATGTATTGTAAATGTCAATAACTGGGAGCAACTGAGCTTAAACAAGTAGCGATTGCGTACAAGATACAAATTTTAGAGATTTTAATTAGCTCCCTAGAGGAAGGATTACTTTTCCACATTGCAGTTTGTCAGCAAATATTTTCGATTGCTTATTAGACGTCAGCTATAAATCAGGCAGCCTAAGCCTGCCCCATATTGTCTAACATTAATGGTAACAAATTGTATCACCAACTTCGCCATTGGTCGAACTTGAAAATAAACCATACCATTGGTCGAATTTGCTTCACACAATTCATTTCCATTGATTTTAGAAAGTTAGGATGCTGCTCTTAAAATGGTGCTATAGTGTAAACGTGCCTTTAGAAAACAATCCGAGGGAAAGTTGATAAGGTTGGAAGGGACTTGGACTGGACCAGACATTGGCGTAATTAATGTTAGGAAACTCGATCCTTATTGAATCGAAATTGGGGAGCAGTTATTAAAACTTTTGTTCATTTATTAGAAACAGACGAATTATTTTAATGTAAATAAATTCAATCAAATTCTAAGTAACCAATCGTTGTAATGTTTGACTTTGTTTTTAGCCACCGATGAAAAAAGAGGGATGTTATGTGTTTGACGGCGTTGTGTGTCTGTGTGTATCCAGCTTTTGCCCAGACCTACCTATCTCAGTAGTACGTGGCCCGATTTGAGTGCGGTTTCTAATATTATAGACAAAATAAGGGGGCAGCTTCTTAGCTCGTTTATATCAATTAGACGTAAAGAGCGGATGAATTTCATTTATTTTTGTGCACCGTCGCGTGGGATGTCGAATAGGTCCTTCAAAAATATTAAAGGTTATCTAAAACTGTTATTCGATTCAGAAATCCCTTTAAGAAATATTAAGTTTTAAATTGCTAAGTTTTATTGGGATCAATTGTCAGTCTGCCAGCTAAACCGTTATTTTATTATACAGGATACGAAATTATTATACAGGATGAATTTGAATTCGTGTAATTCCCATTAACTGGTGATGCCCCTGTTGGTTACGAAAAATTTTCCCCAAGGAACCATAGTCGAATTCGATCAAAAAATTTCGTTTACCCTTACAAAGTAAACCATTTTAAAACCACTTTTAGAATGGAAGTCCAACAATTTTCAACTGAATTCGGCTATGGTTCCTAGTGGAAAGTTTGTTTATAAACGCTTTATTGTATAAAAGGGCAATACATTAATTTTGCATTGATACAGAATTTGTACAACGGCGGACTTATCCCATAGAGGGATTTCTTCCAGTCACCCATAGGGTTAGTTAGAAAACAGTAGATTCGGCGTATACAAATTCAAAGTAAAATAAATACCTACACACTAATAAATATATATACGCCGAACTATTTTCTATAATATATATGTCGCAGATAGCGATAAATTAGCGATAAAATTCATTATTCGAACTGTCAACTCACTATCATAGTACGCGGTAATGGGAAGTGAACCTGGTGGCGCTGGTATCGCCGTAAACGGAACGGTGACGACGTTAACGGCAATATAAGGTCTGCACATCGAAAATGACAGACACTTTTACTACGAGCCTTCAAAGGAGTCGGAGCTCCACTGAACACATCTACGACTGTGAGTGATTTGATTACCATTATCACCGATGCTTGGAAGGATTCGGTGAGTCGTTAGCTAGTAAGAAGTTGATCATGGGATTTGAGCAAGGAGGAATTGTAGACTACTCCGTTGTATGGCACGAGGGGCGTGCACATGTTTTCTCTTCAACAAAAAGCATCTCAGGTCCATGATTATAATCGAATGTGAATACGTATTAGATTTGCCTATAGTAGTTTGCAATAATGTCGCTATTGCCCGAGCCACCCTTACCACGCGACTGGCACGCGGTCGCTAGCAACGCCTAGCACCCACCCCGCACGCCCATCTCCGACATATACAGGGCGTCCCAAAGTTATGGGACATGAAGGGGAAGTACCTTAAATATCGTAGATAGTGAATTTTGCTCAAAGAAGACTTTATGTTATTTTTAAAAGTTAGTAATTCTGCATTCATAGATTTTCTAAAAATTATTTGCTTCGGCTGGGAATCGAACCGACTCAAATGTGAAAAAAAAAACACCCTACTTTTATGATGCCAATCGAAAGAATAGCTAAAAAATAATAACTCTGCCTAAGTAACATAGTATTTTAAAAGAAAGGAACAACGTGAAATTAATCATTTTAATCAAATAAAAAACATACATGAAACTGCCGTAGTCAATTAAGTAGGTATTTTTTTGTAAATTAATTAATTAAATTACGTATTGAAATACAAGTTTTATCATTTCATCTACACGTGCACTTATAATAAGGAAAACTATGTTAGTACCTATTTTATGAAGTGGGTACTTATTTACGAATAATCAATGCTATCTTTGGAATGATAATATCGCTACTTTTCGAACGTCGTCGGCAATAAATAACTTTCTTGAAATTTGACTCAATCATTTTATGTTGTTCCTTTCTTTTAAAATACTATGTTACTTAGGCAGAGTTATTATTTTTTAGCTATTCTTTCGATTGGCATCATAAAAGTAGGGTGTTTTTTTTTTCACATTTAAGTCGGTTCGATTCCCAGCCGAAGCAAGTAATTTTTAGAAAATCTATGAATGCAGAATTACTAACTTTTAAAAATAACATAAAGTCTTCTTTGAGCAAAATTCACTATCTACGATATTTAAGGTACTTCCCCTTCATGTCCCATAACTTTGGGACGCCCTGTATATAGAAGTAATAAGAATAATATATAATAATACATAACTATACCATAATAAAAATAATAGTGTCGCCGACTGTACCATATCTACAAAATAGAAAAGTCATGCTCAAAGCGTTTTTAGCCTTAAAATGTTATTAGGTAAGTACCAAAGACTTATTTCTATTGAATGATAAACCGAATTTGCCGTCTCATACGATATACCCATTTCGATAGTGTTCGTAATAGGGATACAGGTGCGTCAACTTTTATCGAATTCCGTCGAAGACACGGGGAAATTGTGTTGGTATGAATAAGAGGAAATAAAATTTCTATTTCTTGAGCGATAGTATCACTGGTGATTCGAGATCATCCAGGAGACTGGGGGTTGGGTTACCACTGGATTGGTTATTTAGTTGATATAGTTTAGTGTAATGAATGGAAATTGGAAAACACGATATTTTTTTGAAGACATAATTGAGGGAAAGATTAAAGGAAAGAGAGGAAGGGGAAGACCTAGGCGTAATTACTTTGACCTTAAATAGTTAATATTCCTGATCCAGTATTTAGTAAGGTAAGCCGGGCTTTTGGGCTTATATGAAGGTACCGCCCACTGCTGGACATGGGCTGGACACACAACCATTTAATATCCGTCGTCTTTGTCGGGGGTTAATAAAACCACGGCCTTATCTCTTTGTGGTATTACCGGGAATATCATGAGTTTAAAATTAGACTCAGCACTTTAAGTTCAGTACACTACCAAGAATCTCAAATTTGACGCCTCGACGTAAACGAATGGTACATAAAATTGTTTCACAGCAGTTTCCCCTGGACCGGGCAAACATTAAACATTAGCTAAGGCCTGATCCAATAAGATTGTGTGCTTAGGAGGAACCTTATACAGATTAAGAATGAACTAGAATGTGCTCAATTTTTAAACAGGCCTTAGAATATTAAGGTGAAAATACACATGCCCACTAAAAGCATGCCAGGAGAAAGGATACGTATGCCGATGTAAACTTTTTTACAAATGTTCTTATAGGCATGCCTTCTAAAAGTATATGAATTATTGCTCCAACTGATGTCATAATATATAGAATGGAATAATCATTTATTCCTGAAATAAACACAGCACAACTTCAGTTCCACATAACCAATTAATTGATTTGTCTTTGGGGAACCAGGATCAAATTAAATTAAAAAAATACTTCGTTAGTTATAAAAATAACATCTGTATACTTCTGATACGAGTACAATTACTGCTCATTTATAAATCGACTCCCCAGAGAAGAATTTTTAGTATATTTTTATGTACCTAATATGCAGATCGTTGAATTATAATAAAATACAGTGTTGCTCAGAGCAGATTCGTTTAGATTGTGTTAGGTTTCTTTAAATGCTAACGAGGTGGGGTCTTCCCTTCTTGGAAGCGCAATTTCCTATAGGTAAAGCAGGAAATGTCCGCCATATATTACCATCCGCTTAGCAATGAGTTGAATGGCTAATTTAACCTGTCCTCCTACGACATATATGCTATCTAGTTTGCGTACGAGATTTTACAGTATTTGATTGGCTACTGATATAGGCATGTCTGCTACATACATTACCATTTGACTGTAATACTGTATGTATATAACTGAATAAATAAATAAATTGCTTTTATTGGCATACGTATTTTATTTACATTAAAATACTTATAAAAAGTGTACCTAAAGAAAAACAAAACAAACATGCCACAAGTCCCGCATGAGGGGAATCGCCCATAGAAGGCTAACTTATTCTTGGCCACAGCAATGATCAGCCTTCTCCTCATGTGACAAACGACTGAGTTGAGCACCTGAGTAACAAACCAAACGCTCAAGTCTGATTCCCGTTGGAGTAGGCAGAGACTACTGATGTCCACTTGCAACGATCCTGACATATTACCTTTGCTTCTGTCACTCTAATCAAATGCTTCATACACGCTCGTCGGTTAGTGTTAACCGCACCTGACCCTTTGTGAGTACGTCAGTCACATGATTGACGTAAGTCCTTCTTGGTCGACTCGGTCAGTCGTTTACAAATTGTAAATTAGAAAAAGTAGGCCGTCTCAATAGATTTCACAAAACTATTTTATCTGTCACTGACTAACATTTTGCTAATTTAAAATATAGGATTGTGATCAGAATCACTCTCTCACTTTGGACAATTCGGGTTCGCTGCCTTTCCTGATCAGCTCAAGTCTCTTCCATCAAACTATATCAATACATCCGTGTTCGCAGTAACTCTAACTCATACCAAATTACCCCACACAGGGTTTGTAATCTTCTCAGATAGTGGTTAATATGAATTCTACGCTGGCTATAAAGTTAAAGTTTGTCAAACTCGGACTTGGCCTGTTTGTTTTAGACGTTTAACTTCCTTAGCTTCAGCCCGTGAACTGTTACAATGAAGTTAGCAATATGTTAAGGTTCAGGACTGATGAAGCGCCTCCGAACTTAAATTCGCATGTATTTTTAGTATGTGATTTCGGTACGAAAGCCAAGTCTGTCTATGTATTAATGTGATACGTCGCAGAAAGTATATTTATCCAATACTAAATAAATACTAATTATAATAAAAATCAAACCGACTTCAAAACTCGATAGAAAATAGTTTACTAAATTGCGCTTAAACCAAGAAATATTGTCTTTAGAGAAGAAACCTGTGAGATAAGATGTGGGCAGATATTTACAATGTATAAGTATATATCATTTACATATGTTATTAATATAATTTATAAATAAGTCGTGTTTTCCGCAACTATATCACAACCTGCGGTGTGTGAAAATAATTATTGTTCATTTATACTATCTCTATGGAGTCGGACCCCGACTCTTCGTCGTTCGACGACCGAGTCGTACTTTAAGGTCGACATACGTTCGCTTCAATCTTGAATTTTAACGCGAACGCCACTATGTGTTCACTCGCCGTAAATATGTTATACTACAAACGACATTCTATACTCGCCGCTGAGTATAGATACGCGTTTTTGTCACACCCTAGAGTCACCGCGATTTTAGTACGACTAAGATCGTCTAGGCGTTTTTCTCACTAAACATACCTGTGTATAGCACACTACAATTAGCCTTTTTCCAAATTCAAAATTGTGTGTCAGAGAGTTTCTTGCGTCGTTTCTTCTCTCTGACTATACACATTACGAAGCGATGGTAATCAAGTCTCTTAATTCCCCCATGCAACGCCCTAAGCCAAGGTTCGAGTCCTGCGTGGGCACCCTTAGGCGTCGGTTGCAAAAACCTACTTTCGTCCTGTTGCATGCAGTCAGGGAGTGCTATCGCGCTCGCCCCACCGTCCGGATAAGCTGAAAAAGTCTTTAGGATTGTCAGAGAATTCCAGTCTACAAAAAAAAATGATCAATGCAAAGTTGACAAATTCTAAAATAATTTATTTATTCTTTCCAGAAAACAAAGAACTTTGTGACATCCTCGAGGTTTCAAACTATCTATGTACCAAACTCCTCATGGCTATTTTTATGTCATACCATAATGTGAATGAGGCGGTTCACATAATATAACTTTTATGTAAAAAATTCGTTTTTGCCATTTGGCTACGCAAACCATAAAAAATATAATTCCAACCACCTCGTTGTCTTCCCTATCGCCCTACAGACGCTCTCATAGATATAATAAAGGATCGGAAATAAAAACTCGACGTCTCAGCAATATGTTGAGCGCACTTTAGCAAATATTACAAAAAACACGGCACCGGGAACGCGATAAGTTTTCTAATCTCGCCGCCTATATCACGTGAGGGGAAATTTATTTGCACCTTCAAAGAAAATTTCGTTTTGTTTCAAGGTTGAGGTGTATCGAACCGATTCCCGCAGATAGGGAGTGGGAAGGCGATGTGTACCCACTCACATGCCTAGTCTTGGATGTTAGCTTACCGCAGGGTTTCTTAAGTAAGGTGCAGTTATATTTAGTTGTTCACTAACTGTTTACATGTGATTCAACCCAGTTTGAGTTTTGGCAACTAGACTAGTCTAGTAGACAAATTAGAAACCCCCCGATAAGATTGATTGCGAAATGATTATACAAGGTGAATTTGAATTTGTGTAATTCCCGTTAACCATAGTCTCAAGAAACCATAATCGAATTCGATAAAAAAAATCGATTGGCCGGTGGAAGATCTTCCTTTAGACTAATCTCTAATTTAATAACCTCTGTTTTAAGAGAAGATTTGTTTGTAAATGCTTTACTGTACTTCATATGATACACAAACGAATAAACTTTGTTACACTTTTTTGATACTTTTGTCTGTTATAAAAATTAACCAATCATCACGTATAGCGAAATGATGTCAGCGACACGATGAAAAAAGTAAATAAATATCTCTTTCAATGTATTGTGACTGTTTTGAAAAGTTGAGATTTAGGCAGGCGAGTTTCCATTTCGTCGTTCTGCAGTACAGTCGCGCGACACAGCGAGAGAAAGAAGCAGTGTATCCCCATATTGTTCACATACCTATTACAATATCCCTATGAAGGCCAGTGACCAAGTTTACAATTTTAATGAACCACGAATTCCCAACTAATTTAGTTCCTCACAAAGCACGTGATAAAAGCGTAGTGGCCACATCAGTATAATCTCCGACATGTCCTCAGTAAAGTCGTCTTTCCACCATTCTACTACAATAGCCAACCTGAATAGCTGGTCGTAACCAAGATATTTCGAGAGCCATACAAACATACGTCAGACATGAGATGGCATGAGGTCCCTCGACACGGATCGTTGCGGGCATTACGGTTTTGGTCTAAGTTTCGAACTTGTTGGTCAGATGACGTCCGAAATTAAACTGCCACAGTTTCTTAAAGTCATCCATACAATTTATACTTTATTTTATTTATTCACATAAATACATTTACCATACATGTACCAAAGAGGTCATCAATATTTATTTATATAATAATAAATAAATATCCTTGGACATGCACACAATGCCACTTTAAGCAACTATAGGCTTGTGTTGTGGATACCAGATGGTTGATATACTAAAAAATACATTTTTTTTTGTAAATAAATACATATTATAAATGAAAACATCGATAACTCGGGTACTCATGTCCGTATTCATCATACAAACTTATGCCCCTAGCGGGATTCGAACCCGCGACCGTTTGGTATAGTTGTCAGTGTTTCTAACCACTACACCTGCCGTCATTTATGTAGTTTCTTTTAATTGTACAATAAAAATTTCATTGAATGATTGACAGCGATCGTCAAAACTTGTAAAGAGGTCTAAAGAGGTGGAAGAGGTGTGGAAGAGGTCTGGAAAAGCACAGTACGGCCCGATTCACCAAGGAGATGGAGATGAAGAGATATGGGGATGGAGGCGAAGTTCGTCAGCTTTAAAAGATTTGCATACGCGTGGACACTGGTGGCGAGCACGGCTTGAATTCGAGAAGAAGGCTGGTATTGAATGATAGTACTGCGAACTGGGCGAGGAGTTGCTCATACCAGTGTAGTCAAGCTTTAGAACGGGGAGAAGACGACATTTATGGGACAAGGATAAAGAAGTTAAACAATGTGTCGAGAGTCAAGAATTGTGAAATCGAGAAAGAACCCCAAGAGTACATCTCTCAACGAATCGGCCCGTATAACCAAGATGGTTGATGGGACCATGGGAGATGGGACCATGGGAGATGGGACCTTTTCACTTATTCTCATGACTTGTGCCACCTCACTAAACTTTTACGGAGCAAGGTCTGTCGTAAAGTAGGCAGCGGAGCTCACGACGGTCGTCGGCTCGGACGTGATATGTCACATTCATGGTAGGTGATGGATTTATGACCCTGAATGGTTTTTGCAATGTCTTTGTTACCCACTGTTATCTTACTATACTTTTATCACGGACCTCCCAAAGGTATTGGTCATATAGGTGTATTTTTTTCTTTTTCTGCAACAGTAAGTATACGACAGTATACGACTATGTGGATACAATATTAACACCCGTCCAACCGCTAGGTACATCTGCACTGTGATGGGATCACTTTACACTATTTTTATGTATTATTTTTCTACATACTATTACAAAATTTTCATGTATTCAAGTAATATGTATTTAGAACTTTTTTATACAGTTTTTAACACTATCATTTAAACTCTATGGTTTTTAAAAGCTTTTATGTACGTTGTATGTTTCAAAATTTGCAAACCATTTTTCAACAACTATAGCTGGTATCTGATTGAGCTGAAAATTGGCATATCTATGTAAGTTCGGTGGCAATGCAACATGATGGTACCATTGAGCCGATCTGATGTTGGAGACCGGACTGGAACTGTCATGGGAAATGGCAAGATAGTCGAGTTTGGGATAATTTGTTTTGTTGTCATAAGCGGTACCCTTCACGAATGCGAATTTTTTTTTTTCGAATTTAAATTGTTCCAAAACTTTTCCCATATTTTTGTTTTCTATTTATTATTCACCGAAAATGCATTTTACAGAAGTTCAAATGATATTTTTTTGAGATATTCAAATGTTATTTTTTTTATTTACATTATGTTTTAAAGTTCAACCGAATGTTTAGCCGAAGCTTCTATTGCCAGACGTTTTGGTTTACAGAATATTATTAACAATATTATAAAAACACAACCTAACATCGAAGGTTAACCTTCTGAACCTAACCAACAGTGTCGGGGTGCTCCGACCCATATTGCTTGCTCGCTTCGCTCGCTCGCTACAGATAGGGGTTATCTAGAAAAAATAACTTCGACATAAAGTAATTCTAGTAATTTAAATTATGGTAAGTAAAACATCTGTCAAACATCAAAAAGTAGTTCTGATAATCGGTTAACTGTTTTTCTAGTATGTGAAACATACATAAAATAAGGTTATGAGATAAAAACTTATATAAAATAATCACTCTGGCAATTGAAATTTCTTATTACCGTTTTCGAACAATTGAAATTCGAGCAAGAAAGTTTCGAAAGTATGATAGGTTACCGTCATAAGCACTTTCGGTTACACCTGATGACGGGCATCTGAAGATGGATCCAGAAGATTGCCACTGGAAGTCCTTGATGTGAATGATATGTGATAATCATGATGGAGTATTAAAAGCTTGTTTTAAAAAATATTATTAATGTAGAACTTATAATTCATTTAAAATGTTTGACAACAAAAATTTACATCTGTGTAGGTATGCTATTAAATATGTCTTGACCCTACACGGTTTACGACAGATTAGTCTCCTGTTTAGGGCTAAACAGAGAAACACTTTTATACATACACTCACCTTTACAACCGTACTCACACACAAACACACATGCTCAGGGGTTCAGTTGTCCAAATTTCTCAAATATTTTTGACAATATGGTCAAATTTACTAATTGTAATGTTTATGCCCTCCCATTACTAATAAACCTATCCTCCCGCCCTCCACCTCGGGGAGAAGGGGGGGTGACTGAAAAACAGTGTTGACCGTGACATCTGTCCCGGTACAGCAAAGCTATGTCACTCCATTTTGCCTTGACTATTCAAAAATTTTACTATGTCAATAGTATTAAGTTAAATAGGAACTAAGGCAATAAATCATTTTTATTATTATTATTATTTAAATAAAGTTTACTGCCAGTTGAACCAACGAAGTGAAAATTGTTCTATTTAGTTTTGACGTTATTAGTTTAGTTTTCACTGTATAATCTGCCAGCTACTCTAAGACGAATGTTAGGTAGTAAAAATAGAATATAGGAATAATTATGGGTATGGTAATAATACCATATACTACTACTGAAAATTATATTATATCAATAATTAATTTTCCAGTATTTAGTGTTCAAATATTTTGCCATTTTATAATAAATACAGCAAAATTAAATAGAAAACATAATAAAAAAATTATAACTAAAATGAAAATATTGAACGCCCTGAAACACTATTATGTCCATTTATCCCAACCATGTTAAAAGCTAAATATCTTCGAAATGGCTTAATCTATCTTCGTCAAATATAACTAATAACTATCCTCCTACTATAATATTTAATATAAAAAAGACCTCACTCAAAACGGACCGTGCATTAGTGAGATACAGCCGGATAAAGACTGGACCATACTCACAACGCCATCAAATACTGTCATTTTTCTTCAGAGGCTAAAATATCAAAAGTTTAGTCAATACAGAAATAAAATTAAATTTCACCAGTACAAAGATGCAAAACATAAAAAGTCATTATCTACCCGAGATACTTAATTTGTCAGGTAACTTAGTACCCCTGTATATTCAATCCTTTATATTATTATGCTATATTTGTAACGTAAATAATGTTAATGAGTGATGTCCAAAATATATTCCAGAATTTACAAAACAGAGTTAACTCAATTCGAAGATCGAAATCAAATCCCCGCGAGACAACCCTCGGTTCTAACAAAATATCCCCTGTACAGTCAAATAAGATCTTACCGTACAATTTAGTTTTTTTACGATTTTATAGTAGAGTGTGCCCAATCGTTTTCTTATTGAATCATCAACATCATTTCCATTTGTCGCTCGTGCCTTGGAATTGTGATTATCTTAGCGACGCAACTTGCGTTGATAGCCTTGCAATTGCATGTTACAACTACAAGTATTAAAGCCGTTTCCTTTGCCGGCATGGCAGAAAGGGTCGAGGGGCGCAGTCTCAATGGAGAATTTGGGCCAATCCACGTAGAAACTCTTTGGCCGTGAGCACTAAATACTCACAGGTCTGGCTAATACTTACTTTAGTAACTTATTAGTAATCTGTGCTAATACTATGACCAAAGAGTCAGTCTTTTGGATACGATTCCGTGTACGTTCCGATGAAGTGTATTCTTATTTTTTTTGTGCAATAAAGTGTACTCGTGATTGATTTCACAATCGTATGTTTTATTTACGATTTTATGGAAATTTGTTTTTATTTGATTCCTACAGTGGCACCGAAATATATTTTTACTCGACTGCCCAAGGAAGGAGGGTAATGTTTTTCGAGTGTATGTATTATGTATGTATATCCGTTTTTTCTGCGTATCTTGTTGCCTAAACGGCTTGACTGATGTGTTGTATTTCTGGTGCAATAAAGTATATAATTAATTTGATACGCCGCAAGGCAAGACATGTAGGACTTAATTGTAACTTCAACATCTGCATGTATAAATTAGTCATGTTCTTACAAATAAAACATCTTTAACTTTACCGATTTCGAAGTGCATGGTATCCTTAGATTCGTCTTGGTACCCGGAGTGTCATAGGATATATTTTATGATAAAAAATCCAACGTGGACTGCGCAAAATACAAAATATCTGTCTGATTTTTTGGTTTTACTACTTGCTGGTATCTGATTGAGTTGAAATTTGGCAAAAGTTGGGTTTTTTAAATTATCTTTTTTTTTATAAATAAACAAAAGTCGGCAACAAAACGTACCTACTGAAATATTATCATCTATTTTTCTTCTTAGCGAGTCGATGGCATTCTTGAGGACCAGAATGTGGCCACGCGTACAGCATTGTCTGTGAAATAATAAAAAATAATCATCTATTATAAAAGCTCGTCTGGCTGTTCATGGCAAGGTGCTGGTTCCAACACTGATTTACGGAAGTGAACGTTGGGTATGGCAGAAGAAGAATGAAAGTAGAATTAATGCTGTGAAATGAGATCATTGAAAAGTATGATTTGTTTGACTTCGAAAGATAGAATCAGGAATAGTATAATTAGGGAGTTAAGCAGTGTGAATGAAGACGTAGTGACAAAGATTGAAAAAGGTATGCTGGGATGGTTTGGAAATGTGGAGAGGATGAATTAAAGAAGACTAACGAAGGAGATATACCATGCGAATGTGGATAGTAATGTTGGTAGGGGAAGACCACGGCGAACGTACCATGATCCAATCGGGGACATCTTAAAGGCCAAGTCAAGAGTAGCACCCTATACAGCATGTATGAACAATCTCACGAGAGTGAATGAATCAAAAGAGGTGTGTCAGGATCGTAACAGTGGAACTCTGTGGTCTCCGCCTGCCCCTACGGGAAACAGTGGTGACTTTAGGTATGTATCTATTGTTAATAATAAATAGAATAGCGAAAAGTTTATACCTCATCGACAAAAGGAATAGGTACCTGATTTTTTTCGTTGTTTCCGAGTTGGATCCATAATTACTGTTATTCCGTTTGTTGGTCCAATTCGTGCTAGTGAATGCAACTACGTATGTATAGAGTGTACACAAATTCATATAACAGTAAAAAACCTTCAGTGGATACCGGATAACTTATTACTGTTTCTACTGCTGTTGTACTGCTATTTCACAATTAATAATGAAATATTATAATATATTATTACTGTTTCTACTGCTGTTGTACTGCTATTTCACAATTAATAATGAAATATTATAATATAAACGAATAATTAATAACTTTGTAATACAAAAAACTTTTTCTTAAAAGAGCAACCTCTCGAGTTTCTAGCTTGTTCTTCTCAGGGGAAAATTGCCTTTTGAACAAGCTGTAGCTTTAAAAATTTAAAATCTGACTATTTTAAGTGTACCCAGTTTATCTACAAATAAAGCATTTTTGATTTGATTTGTTTATATCAGGAGTTACAGTAGTGGAAGTACGGATACGGAATTTATTTAATTACAATACATCAATAATTTTGTCCTTTACGGTGCGTATCGCTTTCGTCGACTGTACCAATATTCCCCATGCATGTTCACATTGAAATAGCAAATTACTGGTAGGAAGGGCATGAAAATAGCGAGTCACTGATTGGCATTGCGATGGACTCCACGGTCCGCTGGCCACGGAAATCTCATCAGTCCCACGTTAATTTGCGCAGAAATGTTTATACAGTCCCCCCTTTAATGTAGTTACAGTTACGTTTTATTGGCTTCCGTTGTATTTATTACTATATTGGTTGTAATTGGATTTTATGGTGTATTTTTATTGACAGGAAAGTGGCTTTATTTGCTTTGGTTATGTAGTTTTACGCCTCATCGATTACTCGATTTTTCTATTAATTTATTCTTGACTCTCTTGAAAAGTGGCATATTTTATCCCCTATTTTTATAGCAACTTTATAAATTATAAATTTCGATAACCCCCAAAACGCTATGATATCCAAATCAAATCAATATTTTTTTATTAAATAAAATTTACACTTGAAAATTGTTTTTGAAGCTACCAGGCATTCCGAATATATAGCCCTTTGAGAAGAAGCAATTCAAAGGTTGTTCTTTTTTATATCTTGATTCTTTATTACACCAAAATATTACATATAACAGAGTACAAACTCTTTCTCTTTAAGAGATCTCTTCCAGCCACTTGAGCATTGAAGTAGGAAACAGAGTAAATTTGGGGTTCAGCAGCAATGTAATTAATTTAATTAATTAATTAATTAATTAATTAATTAATTAATTGTAAAATAGCCTGGCATGCGAATGATCTGAATATGTCCAGGGATGATTATCATCGAAAGAGTCTGATATTTTATAATATGCTTTGTTAATAAGTATCTGTTTTATAGTATCTTTAAATTTATTGAGAGGAAGATTTTGTATATCAACTGGAACCTTATTGAAAAAGCGTACACATAACCCTTTGAATGAATTACTGACTTTGCGGAGGCGACTTATGTGACCTGCAAGACCCGCACTTGGATTCTGTAATTCCGTCCGATAAACGTCGGTTTCACCAATATACGAACGAATTCTCATCTCGCGTCCCATCGCATTTGCATAAATTTAGTACACTCGTTAACGGGATTATAGTTACACACAGATCGTTAAGTTACGTCTCACAATCCAAGTTTGATTACACGATATAAGACCTGAACTAACTATTCATAAGTTCTTGTAATGAGACCATTGCACCTTCATTTGTTTTGGGGTTAAACGCCAAGGCCCGATGACATGACACTGCCAAAACATTATACCCCCGGTTGGGCTATTTTGGGGTCCGTACAACATACGCGTTTAGTGCCTTTGTGAGCGGGCGACATCAAAAACCGCTTAGCGACTCGAGAATACCATCTCGGGAGGGCTGGTGTATATTTTATGGCGTCCGGACTTGTAACATGTCCGTACTATGAGTGTAGTGGCGCTGTTTACCTACTCAGACTCAATGTAAACAATAAAAGAGTTTACATAACTATAAATTGAGTATTTTGAATTCCCCCGAACAAACTACATTTACATTGAGAAACTATGTGAAAAACTAAATATTTTCAAATATGGCTATGGGCAAACGGCTAAATCAATTGAGCCATTTTGCCGCTATAATGCCACGTACAGACACATACTGTACATTTGACGTTAAAATGGACCTCGCAAGTTCGATTTACAACGGGGTTCATATTGTGTATTCGGTTTGGTAAGTGGTAGGGCAAAGTGGACGTTTTTAAATGTCTGCTGGGTTAGCAGTGGTTAAAATAAGATAGAGATTCTGCATGACCATGCTTCCACTTACAGTCTCATCTTCACTATGATTGAGATATCGCTAACTCATTCTACATCTGTTCAAATGCCTGCACCGGACCTGGATCAAGGCGATAGGTTGTTAAGACGACCTTTTGGTGTAGTGGTTAGCAACTCGGGCCAAATTTTTTTTATTATATGTTTTAGCCCAGAAATTAAAAAATATTTCATGTGAAACCTTGAAATAATATTCCATTTTCTAAATAAAAACAAATTTGGATATAGCTTTGAAAATCGCAGGAATTGGTACATATGATTAACGAAGAAAAAGAACTCCAATTTCATAGGTAAAGTGCATCACATATTGGGTATATGTGATGCATGTTACTCTTTCCAAACACATCCCGATTTTAATGATGTTCAAACTTTAAGTGTGAGCTCTTGCTAAACAAGAACTTCAGGTGTTATAATGACCTGGGTCGTTAAATTCATGCTTTCTGCCACTAAAGAGTGTTTGAAAGTTTCTTGCTCTATAAAGGCGAATAGTTTGTCTATGGAGTCGTCGATTTACTTCACGGACAACACAAACATTCGTATTATGTAAAAATAGGACATGAAACTAAATTTATTTAGTTAACTTTACTAACTGAGCAACTAGGCTTGTATTATGGATACCACTTGGTTGATATACTACACAAATTCATTTTTTTTGTAAATTAATACATATATAACGGATGAGTTTTTTTACCGTAAGGAAAAAATAGGGCATAATAGGTAGGTAGTTTTTTTTTTTTTCAAAACAATCATCGAATAAAGCATTAATTGTGTCATTTGACGGTCGCGTTTGTAGCTTATTCCACATAATTACATTACTAAATTAAATAAAAGAAGAAAAGTTGGAGAAAATATGAGTTCCAAATAAATTTCGCATAATAGGAACCCTACTAATCCCGCCAGTCGCATATCAAACACGGGTAAACTGGTCAGTTAAAAAAAAATAAACTATCCATCCAATAACTTCCATTTTACTTACCATTAGATAAGTAAAAAATAGGGCATATTAATGCCCAATTTTTTTCCTTACGGTAAAAAAACTATTATTATTTATTTTCATAAAATTTAATTTTTATTTTTTTATTTTCATAAAAAACATCCAATTTTTTCCTTACGGTAAAAAACTCATCCGGTACATATACCAGATATTTTTTTTATTTACATAAAATTTTATATTAATTTTTTTATTTAATTGTTTTATTTTCATAAAAAACATCTATAACTCGGGAACACATGTCGGTATGCATCATACAAACATATGCCCCTAGCGGGATTCGAACCAACGATCTTTTGGTATGACAATCAGCGTTTGTAACCACTACACCAAACAGCTCGTCAAATGAAACTAATACGTTTAACTCGAGCTTACTGGCGACGTAGTAAGCAAAGTGCGATATTTTTCATAGGAAAACGGCATTTGGGGAAAGTGATATAACTTTTGTTGCTATAATCTTGGGCGTTTTCTTTTTAGGTATGTACCTACTACTTACGAAATATGTTCTTTTAGACACTTTAGGAGGGGCCCGGATTTCTTAACCGTATAACTGATTTATACGGCACGTTTTACAAGGATCGTTACATCTAATAAATCTTGTTTAACTTGTTGAGGGAACGCAGAGAATTAGCGTTGCGTTATAAATGTTTCTCGCGTACCTTTTAACTGGTTTGAGGATTGGAACTAAAATCACAGAAAATATTATTACTTTCGTCTGGGTGATGCTTCAAAGTGTGCGCAGTCGCAGTCGTTGTCCGAAATTGTTACTCTAATACGTATTAAAACGAGCAACTCTTGTATTTCTTGCTCACACTTCCGTCAGACTTGTGATAGAGCGACAGTTTTTATTAATAAATATAAATAAAAAGATAAATTTTATCTCAAAAAAATGGAATTTTGTATCTGAGTACATGATATGTTATGTTTAAGTAAGTATATTTGTCTACCGATCTATGGATGTATGTGTAAGTATATGAAATCTATTCACGTAGTTTGCATGTATCATCATGTCAGCCCGTATACATCTCACTGCAGAGATTTAGGCCTTCCCTCGTATAATGAGGGAGTATGGGCCATAGTCCATTACGCTGACCCAATGCGGGTTGGGGGTTTCACATGCCTTAGAATTTTTATTTCTCAGGCATGCAGGTTTCCTCACGAAATTTTCCTTCAGCGTTTAAGAGCAGTCGGATAATTAATGCACCTAAGTAATTAAATTAAATTTAAAAACTCATTGGTACATGGCCTGCCTGGGAATGGAACTCGGACTTACCCAAATTGGGAGACCGCGTCTTAACCGCTAAGCCACCGGGGCATATTGTTTCTTATATTGGCATATTTTTTTTACATATATTTTATATTTTATAAATGTACTGTGACGAAAAGGTTAGAATATTGCACTCTTTAAACTTATATAAAAATGCTTGGAAATTGAGCACATAATTGTTAAGTTTCGTGACCAGTAAACATCAAGGTATTTATAGGTCTTTATAATGTACATCACACTACACTACAAAAATTGTAGACATAACTCAATTTATAGATTATCTACATGGAGTTAGAAGATGAGCCATGCCGCTAGTATGTAACCGTTTTTGTCAGGGCTCATAGTGTTAATTTCCCTGGAGCAGTCAATTCCGCAAATCCATCAATCTTTGTCAATGCCGCTCGCTTTACCCTTTTAGATTCGAACTCTTTCTTCCTTCATTTTTATACCGATCCTATGGTTCTGTAACTGTTTTTATGTATTTATCTAAACTGCGTATTTCATTGGAATGAAAATCTCTGAATGTGTGTAATATTCAATTCTATAGAGTAGAAATAGGACCAAACCGTCTCTTTACGTGGATATCGTAAACAGTGACTAAGGGATCTCCGAAAAAATCTGCAATTATAAGGTTTTTTTGGAGTAAAATCCCTCCGACACCCACGGGAAGAGACGAATTAAATTCTAATCTAAATTCGATTTTTTTTTTCAATCACACCTGATGTTAAGTGAAGATGAGGGTAAAGGTGAAAGCGTGCTGAATCTTATTTTAAGGGGCTATCTATCTTATCTGTAATAACCGGAACACAACAATGTTATTAAACATTGCTGCTTGGTGATAGACTTGGATGGTGATAGCTAGCTAGGCGGATATTTATAATGGCCTATCACAAACCGAACCGACTACTAAACAAATATACCCCGCTGGGAATCGAGCCGCGACCTCCGACACGTAAACCCATGTTGTTTAAAAGGAGCCAAGTAGGCGGTTAAATTAATTAATGTTAATTCGATATATAAATCCTGGTCACGGCTCTTAAAAAGAGATGTAGAAAAATGTGACAAGTACGTACACATAAGTATTTTTGCTTAATCTGTTTACACCCCTTCATGACATATTTGAACATTTTCATAAATTGTTACAGACTTATAACATTAATGAATGTAGGGTCAGCATAATGAATACTAACATTAAATTTTATCACGTCTATCGGGAAAATTACACCCAAGGCCCAAGTACCATCGAGACTTCGAGACCCAGTTTTGAGAGCTCTCATTAATTTGCCAACGGTATTCCTACCGGATTTAATTAATAGTCTATCGATACTTCCCTCCAATTATATAGAGAGTTATTTCCAAGAAGAAATATATATAGAATTTTATTGAAGTGCTTTCATATTTCTAAACTGAATTTGTAATTTTGTTACTAAAATCAGGATAACAAGCAACTTCCCGACAGAAAGAGTGTAGGTAGGTATTAATACTTTTTACGTACAATAAAAATAGCTGTCGATAAAAAAATGTTTCTTCCAAGAAAGGCTATCTTAAATGAGTGGGTATGTAAATACTTATTCATATTTATCCCTCAAAACTTTTTTAATATTGCACCCTATGTCCAATTACTAAAACTGTTTGTTCATTATCAGCAGTTTTCCTCATATTTTCTATTCGCTCCAATTCAAGGTCCAATTTAATTTTACGAGTATCAAATGTCCTTAAAAGTGTAAATAATATTAATAAAGAGAACTTTAGGGTTTTGCGATAAAATTAATTTTAATTTCAAACTCAATCAAATAACTCATCATCATCAGCCCGTAAACATCCCACTGCAGGGATATAGGCTTTTCCTCGTATGCGGCTTGGGGACTTTACATGCCTTAGAATTTTTATTTCTCAGGCATGCAGGTTTCCTCACGATGTTTTCCTTCACCGTTTAAGAGCAGTCGGATAAATGCACATAAGTATTTAAATTAAATTTAAAAACTCATTGGTGCATGGCCTGCCTGGGAATCGAACCCGGACCTCCCAAATTGGGACACCGCGTCCTCACCTCTGAGCCACTGACGCCAATATAACTCATTTTTTTCGTTCCTTTTCCATTATTGTTCTATTTTTTTTGCTACTCAAATAATAAGGTTTTACTGAGTGACCTAATTTGAGCGCGTATTTGTAGCGGAGTATACCATCATCAAATAATTTGCAAATTCAAAATAAACACTGAACTAAGTGAAGCGAAGTTATAAAGCCTCAAACTTTCCAAGTTTCCCTTGAAAACTTTCGCTAAAAGTTTCCAATTATTAATTCTTAATTTGGCCTCCCAGTTTTCTTATTTCGTTTAAAAATTTAGACTAGGACGTCGGGTTAAACAAATTAAATCAATGTTTTAATTTGAGGACTTTCAACAGGCCAATCTGAATAATGAAATTTGCCCCTTCTTTCCCTTATAACTGGATTTCGCTGGGGTTCTTAAAAATTCAAATATTCATCGAAGTAATTACTTAACTAGACGGATGCGAAGTGTCAATTATTTATTTATTTAAAAAATAAGTTTCAGGAAAAATTTATGCAGTGATCGTCTATTTTCTACCTTAACTCTATGTTCAAAATTTTGGAATGGATGAACTATACTATACCCACAGACGTACAAATATTTGTAGGCCAAATTTTAATTACATAATGCCAAAGATTCATATAGTCCAGTAAGGATACACTTTTATAATCTTAAAGGGCGTGATTTTTTGCACATGCATAGAGTTCCTGTTAGTGGTTGAATAAAAATATTTTCTGACAAATATGTAGCTTGATTTAGATATAGTATAGTAATATAACATAAACTATTAGATTAAAATATCCACTGCGAATTTCACCAACAACTTTTTAGAAAATCTAGTAACCATTTTTTAGAAAATTGTTTTAGGAGATATTAGCATCTTCTACAATACAATGAAGTTTACAGTGGTAACTTTAATTTAGTATTGTAGGTTTTATAACTAAATACTTAAAAATAAGCTGCCGCCAAGCAGCAATTTTAATAGCATTGTTGTGTTCCAGTTGTCAGAGATAAGAAATGTGTTTGGATTTCCGGGTCAGTACGCTTCCACCTTCGACCTCATCTCCACTTAACATCAGGTGTGATTGAGGTCAAATACGAACCCGTCATGCATAAAAAAAAACTTATACTATACCTAAAGCAAGCTACAGAATCTATCCTTTTACACAAAAATCAGGAACTGTAGGATTATAGAAAGTTACACCACAAAAGTTACGTATTTTTACTAGAGGAATACCCTATGCAGGTATCTTTATTATCTTTTTGCCCGCCAACAAATGTATGTATATGTATGTCTGAGTACCGATGTTCCATCGTAGTGATCGAACTACTATTTTGATAAATGAGGTGTCGTTGAATTCATTATATGTAGAGTCACCAGTGTGATAAACCTGTAACACTTAATATGGCGCCTATAGCTACTATATATTATTTTTTTAACCATAAAATATAGTAGCTTTATACTCCATATTGATTCGATATGTGTAGTTAACCATTTGGAGGCTTATGGCCAGATAATGTTGTTTGACATGGTCTTAAATTTTTTCTAAGTTAGATTTACGATATTCTCAGGCGTCTAACTAATACAATAAATGCGAGAGTTTCGATGTTTGTTTGTTTGTTGCTCAATTACGACGAAATAGGAGATGGAGGAAATTTCCGCAATAAAGTTATTCCACACAGGTAAAGCCGCGGGCGGAAAGCTAGTAAAGTTATAAAAGCGTATACAGTGTCCCATAAATGATGTGTTAACTTTGTTTAGTCTGAACATAGCGGTAGCCAATTTGTCCTTATATATAATATGATTTGTGACACTTTAAATAGCATTCTGATAATTTAAATATTCCTTAATATCATAGAAACACTTTGCTCATATTGTTCTCTTTTGTAAAATAAAAGTGTTATGTTCTATGTCAGCTATTTCACGCACAGATAGAGTCTACAGGAATAAACTCTCAAATAACACATGGAAATCAAATGGCAGAAGGATATACCTGTGGGCGATATTGCAACACAATGAGCTTTCTTACTTACAACAACATGAATGTAAAAATAGGTAATCTACAATAGCGGACCTAAACAAAATGCCTTCAAGGTATTGATAAAATTATAACCGGTGCCTAGTTTCCTCATGCGTCAAAAACTAAACATAGCTAATACACAAGTACAGAAACTGTTTCTGCTATTTAATCCTCATGTTCCTTCTATGATTATTTATAAACATATGACTGTAACATTTTGTAAGCTACAATAGTTTCTGAGTACCTGTTACCTAACTTGCAAACTGTGCATACAACACACGAATTGACAAGTTCTCGGCCACTTTCACAGGCTGGTGACCGCAAATACATTTGCAATTGCTAATGCATTCTCGTTGACATTTCGAATATTTGGAGAGCTAGTAAAGGATATTACTATTATTCAACCTATTATACAAAGTCAAAAAATTCTTTATTTTGGAGTTACGCAAAGTACACTCAAAATAGACCGATTTTACATTTGTTATACAACCGCTTTGTGCAAAAGGCAATATTCCCCTGAGAAGAACAAGTACGAAACTCGAAGGGTAGCTATTTTTAAAAAAGGTTTTTATTTTACAAAAATCATAAAAAGTTGCAATATTAATTCTGAAACGGCCAGGTATGCGAACGAGTTGATCATATCTTTCATGGATTCAAACAGTCTGATATTTTATCATATGCTTCCTAATAAATATATAAAAATAATTACTGACTACTTACAACGATTATCTAGTCCCAAACTAGGCAAAGCATACATACATAACGTCACGACCTTTATCCCAAATGGAGTGGTCAGAGATATCCCACACAATAGTGTTTGGGTATTCCAAACGTTAAGAGTTTAATGATTGACACTACATCCAAGATTTACCTTATGAAATATTTAGAAATGCACACGTGATAGGGGTTCAGCCCATCGCCGTTGAAACGTGCAAATCCATAGATGTTATTTGATGGAAAGTCCCTATTAAAGAAAGGCAGGGCGCGGTCAAGTATAAAACAGTATTTTTATTAATATTTAAACAAAAAGCACAATTTGCACGCCCGTCAGGTCGCCGTCTCGTCATCGACCGTTCTTTGTCCTGTCTTCTTCCGTTTCTGTCATAGATTAGTCAGCCAGCATCAGCCAGGTCCAAAAAGTCCACAACATTCCCACCTCCAGTATTGCAGCACCAATACTCCAGTCAGTCTGTCGTATCAGTCTAGTCAAGCAAGTGGAGGAGAGTACTGTCTGCCCGTCTAGGTCTGGTCAAAGAAAACGCGAAGACTGTCTGTCTGGTCGTTTTCGTGTAGTCAATACGAATAAAGCGGGGAAAATAAACATTTTCAATTTACGTCGAGTCTGCTAAGTTTAGTCGCTGGTCGTCGGTATTCAGTCTGTCCAATTCGTACGTCAGCCACACGAACCTGTCCGTCCGCGCCAGGGTAAACTTTTGTAATAACGCCCTTCGGCCAAGCGTTGCGAGTCAGGGCATCATCACAAATGATGACAATATCACCCACTCTCAGAGGCTGAACTGGGCCAAACCACTTGGCTCGTTTGGTCAGCGTTGGTAAATATTCCTTAACCCATCGCTTCCACACTTGATCAGCCAAGACCTGAGAGCGGCGCCAGGACTTCCTTAAGTTGTCGTCTGTAAAGTCAGCTAGTGGGTAGTAGATATGGTCAGGTGTTTGTAAAAGAAAATGGTTGGGTGTAAGCGGCGGATCGTCATTATGGTCGAGCGAAAGGTGAGTTAATGGTCTGTTATTGATCATAAACTCGGCCTCAGTCAGAAGCGTCGATAGCACAGAGTCAGTCGGCGATTGCTCCTTCAAAACATTCTTCAAAGTCGTCTTAACAGAACGCACCATACGCTCCCAGCAGTCACCTTGGTGGGGCGAATTTGGACAAATAAATTTCCAAGTCAAATAGCGTGTGCTGAAGAACTGTAAAAGTCGGTTATCATCAAGTTCCCCTACAGCTGACTTCAGTTCGCGGTCGGCTCCTCTAAAAGTCGTCGCATTGTCGGTCCACAGCTCGCGGGGCATTCCACGGCGAGCTGCAAACCGTCTAATGGCCATAATGACACTGTCAGTTGTCAGGTCAGTTACTATTTCAATATGTACGGCCCGTATAGTTAAACACGTAAATAAGGCTCCGTACCTCTTCTCCCGTCGCCGTCCAACCTTAACAGTCATAGGTCCAAAGTAATCTAGCCCTGTCATTGTAAATGGTCGAAAGTTAATTGTCAGCCTCATGGCGGGCACTTGTCCCATGAGTGGTGGTTCCGGAACGGAACGCTTGTTTTTGCAAAGCTGGCAATTGGCCCACGCAGTTTTTACAGCCGATCGCCCTTTCAATATCCAGAACCTTTGCCTAAGGTTATTCAGGACCAGTTCTTTACCAATATGAGCGGCGTCCTTGTGATATTGATTAATCAAAAGCTTTACAAAATTGTCGCCTGGGTGTAGTATGATTAGATGTTTAGTATCACCGTCTACGCATGCTGCGTTAATTCGTCCTCCTACACGGAGAACTCCCTCGACGTCTATGTAAGGTGAGAGCTGATGTATGGTGCTCTCCTTTGTTCGTGATTTTTTAATTAGTGCAATATCTTTGGCGAAGCTCCTCTCTTGACTCTCTTTTATCCAAAAGCTTTCAGCTTTTTCAAATTCCTGAGCTGTCAACTCTCCTGTATGTCTATATATAGACCCGCCCTTGATGTTACGGTAAAAACGTAAAATCCAAGCAGTACTCCGAATTAATGTTAAATACGAAGAGAAGCGGCTGTCGTCCGGTAGATAGGAGTGTTGAAACGTCGTTATTACATGAACCATTTTCATTTCAGTGTCATCTACTTCAGTGGTTGTATTATTATTATTATCTTCAGTCGGCCATGTATCTTCATGCTTACGTAAGAAATCAGGTCCTGTTGTCCATCGTAAAGCGTCTACATTAACGGTATCACGTGTCGCATCATCAGCTGGATTTAAGTCCGTCGGTACCCACCTCCAGTCACATACGTCAGTCAACTCTGCTATTTCACTGATGCGATGGGCGACAAAGGGTTTGAAGCGACCTGCTTCTGATCTAATCCACCTCAATACTGTCTTAGAGTCAGACCACAATATAATTTTGCTAATTGGTAATTTTATATGTTTACGCAAAGCTTGTGCCATGCGAGCACCTAAGAGAGCTGCTTGTAATTCAAGTCTGGGTATACTAATTACCTTTACAGGAGCCACTCGTCCTCTTGACATGGCAAAGGAAACATGAAAGTCGTCGTTGGGTATCTGCGATCTCACATAAGAAACGCTTATAAAGGCTTTGGAGCTGGCGTCACAAAAAACGTGAACCTCAACCGGCTGTGTTTGATAAGATTTCTTACACAAAAACCATCTAGGTATTTTCAGAGTCGTAGCTTGGTTCAGGCGTTCTAACCAAGCTTGCCAGCATTGGAATGTGCCGTCGTCTATCTCATCATCCCAACCTAGCTTCAATTTCCATACCCCTTGAAGAAGTATGCGAGCCGTCATAGTCACAAACAATAAGAAACCTAGAGGGTCAAAAATAGACATGGTCGTCCTTAGCATTTGCCGTTTAGTGGGTCGTTTGTTAGCTTGTAACGCGTCCATAACCTTGTCTACTCGTGGGCTAAAGGTAAAGTTATCGTCATCGGTGTCCCAGTGTATCCCGAGAACTCTCTCTATGAGGTTAGTGTCGGTCTCGTCTATAACCTTTACAGCTGATGTGGACAGCTTTGCTTTCGGCAGATGAAGTAAGATCTCCTTTGAATTACTCATAAATCCATTCATATTAAAACCACCGCTTTGATGTATATATATGACGTCATCAACCAGCTGTTTAGCTTCGGATTCTGTCGCAACGGAATCGATCCAGTCATCTACATAATGGCTATGGATAATTGCCTCAACTGCACGTGGGTGAGTATCTCTGAACCTTTCAGCGTTTATATTCTTCACGTACTGAGCAGAAGAAGGTGAGCAT